>CAWUFW010017943.1:0-242178 GCA_963921515.1 Calotriton arnoldi
ATGGTTGAGTGTGGTGTTGATGGGCCAATTGTGAGGGTGAGCAATATCTGTGCCTACAACTCCCATCATGCTATTGCCTCCACCCCCTTCCCAGCATGCCCATACTTCCTTCCTTTTGACTCTGCTTCCCTGTGGGGTGGGCTGCCTGTGCTGACAGGATGGCTGGGAGTGTTGTCCGGGCAGTTGTTTGGCTAAATGTCCCAGGAGTGTCCCTGTGCTTCACACAGCATGACCCAGGGTGGTGGTTCTTTGTGGGACCTTAAGTTAGGATGTGAGGCATTGCATTCCGCCAGGTGGGTTCTGTGGAGTATGTTTTGAGGGGGGGTGTGAGGGGAGGTGCTTGTGACTATGGTCAGTACTGTGAGTCCTCCTTCCCACCCAGCCAGATATCCCACCATGGACCGTGCTTCCATTGCAGGGAGTGCAAGTTGTCTTTCAGGATGTCAGTCAGTGGTGTCCTGCTGTTGGTTGTTGCACAGTTGCCAGCAGGGCCTTGTGCTCCCCACAGCAGTAGCCAGTGTCAGCCATCTTGTGAGTCCTTTCCACTCCCTGTGATGTGAGCATGGTTGAGAGTGGTGTTGATGGGCCAATTGTGAGGGTGAGCAATATCTGTGCCTACCACTCCCATCATGCTATTGCCTCCACCCCACTTCCCAGCATGCCCATACTTACTTGCTTTTGGGTGGACTTCAGTGTGTGTGATTGTGAGAGCAATGGCAAGATGGCTGACAGTGGTGTCCTGCTGTTGGTTGTTGCACAGTTGCCAGCAGGGCCTTGTGCTCCCCACAGCAGTGCCCAGTGTCAGCCATCTTGTCAGTTGTTTTCCACTCCCTGTGATGTGCGCATGGTTCAGGGTGGTGTTGATGGGACAGTTGTGGGGGTGAGCAATATCTGTGCCTACAACTCCCATCATGCTATTGGCTACACTGACTTGCCCAGCATACACATATTTCCTTTCTTTCAGTGGGCTTCATTGTGTGCTGGTGTTGTAGTGGTGGCTACTTGTCTGGATGTGTTTGTCAGTTATATTTGTGCCACTGCCTAGCTGTAGTTGTAGTTGTGTTTGTACATGTGATGACACAGTTAAATGTCACTTTGTGATGGCATGTGTTGTGTTTCTCTGAGTGACATACACATTTTGGGATGATTCTGTTCTGGTTGCTGTGTTTTTGCTAAGAGTGCATGGTTTGACTCTCCCTTGACAGTGATGTGTGTGTGTAGTCGCAGAATATTGTGTACATTTGTTGTGTACTCACCCAGGCTCTGGGATGTTTTCTAGTCCATAGACGCTCACTGGTGGTAGGATGGCCCGCACCTTCTCCTCCCAGGGCCTGAGGTATACTGGCTTGGCAGGAGGGCCACTGCCGGTGTGTTGGCTCAAGATGTAGTCCTTCTTCAGCAGCTCCTTGTCCCTCCTGCGCACGTCATACCACCTGTTCTGGATGTCTGTCTTTGTGCGCAAACATGGTGATTGTGCGTTCACCCTGTCGACGATCCTCTCCCACATCTTTGTTTTCTGTGACACGGGTGTCTGTTGGACCAGTGTACCAAAGAGCTGTGGCTCTACCCTGAGGATCTCATCTACCAGGACTTCCAATTCACTATCTAGGAACTTGTGATTCTTCTTTGGGGGCATGGTGATGGGTGGTGATGGTGAGTGATGTGTGTGTTGGTGTGCAGGTGAAGGTGTGTGAGTGTGTGTTTTGCTAGGTGTATGTGAGGTTTCTATTTGTTGTGGTGCTGATGGTGTGTGGCTTGTGTGATGGATGAGCTGTGGGTGTGTGGTTGCTGTCTGTTGAGTGCTGGCAGGTAATTTGAATTTGCAAAGGATCATGGTAGGGATTTGTGTCCTTTATATGGGTGGAGTTGTGGGTGTGTCTTTGTTCCCTGCCCCTCCCCCAGTATTTATTGGCTTTGTAATTGCTTGTTTGGCCTTTTTTTGTGTATTTTCCCTTTGTACTTTTCGTGCATGTAGGAGACGTTCTTGTGACCGAGTCGGACCCTGCAGTTGTCTCGTACAGGCTTGTCCGTTTCGTTCACGCTATGTTTGTGCTGTTTTCTATGCTGCGTACGTGTCGGTCGCGGTGTTTTGGGTTGCTTCGGCTCGCAGTTTTGTATGCGTGTCGGTCGTACGGCTTGTCCTCCGTGCGACTCGGTCGTGTTTTCCACGCCTTGCATCGTACTTGGCGGGTGGGAGTCCGCAAGTACATCTCGTTCGGTATTGTTCCGGGTGCGAGTTGGTCGGTTCGAATCGCGTGTTTTTCCGGCCAGATTGCTGTTTTCCGCGCGGCTCGGTCCTTCGGCTTGTGTTCCGTACGAGTCGGTCGGGTTTTGCTCGCTTCTCATCGTACTTGGCGGGTCGGGCTGCACCGGTACGTGTCGGTCGGAATGTATTCCGGCTCCGAGTCGGTCGGTACGTTTTCCGGCCGGAATCGGAATCGGCCCCTTAGTCTTCATAGGTGGTGGCCTTAAGTGACTTCATGATGGTGAGATCACTAGTAGTACCATTGTGCTGAGGGTTTGTGTTAGATGTATCATGTTTTCATTATTGCACTGGTATTCTCTTGCCTTTTCATTGTGGTGTTCCTTATGTTAAGGAGTGAACTGGTATAATGTTTTATCTGGGTGATAGCAAGGTTGATGAGTTTATCTTGAAATGTGTCTGCTGAGAAATCTGTGGAAGAGTCATAAGATTGTTTCTCCTGTGTTGATTGTCCTTGATGTGTTGGTGTGGTGTGAAGGAAGGAGAAGGTCATAAAACAGTTGGTCCAGTCCAGAGATATCAGTAATTTGTATTGGAACGAGGAGAGACTGTCATGATGAAAATTAGATTTTTTCTTTGGATTTGAAATTTTTGGTGATATGTTGTTTGATGTCCAGTCTGTTGAGGAGAGTATTGAGAGAATCATTTGGCTTTGTGGTGCTAAAATCTCCATAGAGTCTGATGTCTCTGAGGAAAGTGGTTCGCGAGTGTTGAACTGAGGTAGTGGCAGTTAGTTCTATGATTTTCTCGGTAAAATCCATGGTAGGGTTAGGAAGTCGATGTATCAGGTTGAACTTGATTGTTTAAGAAAGTGAGTATGTGGAGCAGCAGGTAAGGTTTTTGGATGAGTCGGGCGTTGCTGTATTGCTTAAGGTTGTTAGTTGGGTAGACATGTGAATTAGATGGTATCATCCTCCTGTGTTCTGGTTACTGTATTCTTAGAATATGAGAGCTTCTAAGAGTTGTTGTGGGTGAGACCAGGTCTCTATAATGAAGAGTGCATCCAGGTAGCGTTGTATGAATATATCTGTGACATCAGGTGCAGGGAAGTTTGCAGAGTGTGTATTAATGCAAAGGAGTTTTGGGGTTTGTTCTTTTGGTGAAGTGTACATTGCTTAGAGGGATGTAAGTGAGGTTCTTGATGATTACTGTACATGTGTGGCGTGTGTGATTATATGGTTTACATCAGAGTGTGTGAATGACATGGTATGAAATGCTTATATAAAAGGCAGGAGTTTTGACCCAAACCCAAAAAAGGCACATAATGGTGGGTCCTTTAATGTTGTCATCCAATAGCTGAGGGCTACTGTGCCCGGTGAAGCCCTTGGGATCATATAGAAGTAAGAAAGGTAAGTTGGGCAGCAAACTTCAATGGCAAGAAATGTTGATGAGTCATGATTGGGTGAGGTGATGGGAACTTGGCAGATCATGTGAAGCCTGAGTGCTGCAGTTTGTCTTCTGGTAAGCGTTTGAGGGCTGGGCCATGGAGATTGGTTTTGTGATCAAGAATAGCCAGGAGGTGGGCACTCAGCAAGTCACATGATCTCCAAGTGTTGTGATTCAAGGTTACCTTGAAGGATATGCACAAACTAGACTATTTCAGATTTTCTCGGTGGTGAAAAAGTTAAGAGACCATGAATGGCTGGGATAAGGGGCACTCAACAGTTTACTGACATCTGAGTGAGGCTTCGTATCTTGTTGGGCTGGTCTGAGGGCTACAGTATGGGTACTAACATAACTAAGGTTGCTTCTAAAGCTTGAAAAGTTGTTGGTCCACGATTATCTTGTATGTCAGGGGCATGGACTAACGTGTCCTCAGAGTGCTGTGCTATGTCTTGTGAGGTCAATTGGTACAGTGTTGCTTTGTTTGGATTACATTATATAGAACACATGTATTTGTAATCACCTTAAAGCAGTCATCCCAGAATAATAATATGATAAAACGCAGTCATTTAAATCCAGTGTAGCTAATACAATATAACATTCAAATTCATTGCTTTACTCAGTTAAACATTAGTTCTATTTGAAAATGATGCACAATTCATTGGCATGCATCATTTGAGGCACAATATGAACCAAGTTCAACGTGTAAAGGATTCCTTCTAGTACATTTAAAATGGGTTCTATTGATTCAAAATAAGTACCTCACACATGAAATATTCTATTTTTCATTGGGAGTTGGGTCTTACTCCCCTAAAAATGTCTAGCATTGGAAGTTGATTTACAGACATTTATATGAGTAAATCATACAAAGGAATTCCTCATTAGAATTAAATAGCAGTATGAATTTGAGGGAACTGAAGTTTAACTATAATATTCTCAATGCTATTCCTTATATGTTTCCATAAAATCTAGCTTTTGCAAACATCTCTTAACCATCATACCTACAAGTTTCTAAATTGCAGTTGTGGAAATGAAGTATAATTCCAATAGGGTTATGAAATGTATTTAGAAGTAGGGATGCTTCTTGGCCCCAAGTTTGTTTAACTTATATCTTTTCCACCACTCTGCAAACACTGGCTCACTGCTGGTTGGGGGATGAAGTCCTGTTGGAAGCTGAGGGTTCCTGGGGGCCCAGAAGCCCTCCCGTTTCCTCCAGTAAGTCTTAGACAGCAGGATTCCTGAGAGCTGGTTGGTGGCCCTGCCCCTATTCTCCATCACTGTGCAAACGTGACTACTAATTAAAAAAAACATAGAAATTAACTTAAAATACCAAAGGTAAGAGGAACGTTATAGTTAGGAAATAGAATTTGAAAAACCAAAGGTCATAGGGCTGTTATAGTTAGGAAATAGAATTGAAAAAACCTTATAAATTCACTGAAATAACAAAGGTTATTGGGACATTATAGTAAGGCTCAGAGTCATCTCTCCATCAAGAAAAGATCTACACTCGATACTCTGGAGTAATTAATTTTATTTCAGAGGCAGCACTTGTAAAAGTGTTTCGGCTGTTGCTTCGGCCTATGTCAACATATATATTTATATTCACAAGTAGGTAATTATAGTTAGGACCTAGTTTCCATAGGAAAATCAATTTTTGACTCGCTTTTAACTTTGGCGACATTTGACGGATCTTCACGAAATATTCCCAAAAAAGTGTCCCACTTTGTTTAGTTGTGAATGGATAGTTTCAGGGTGATCCGTCCAGTGGGGGCCGTGAAAAAGGGGAGGGTAAAATGTGCATTTCCCATGTTAGTTCCCATAGAGATTTTAGACACGACTACAGCCCGAACCCTTAAATAGAATTACACTAACTTTGGCAAGAAACTAGATCTTGGTCTAGAAAGTGTGCTTTTTGTGAACTGGTGTAAAGCTGTTTAGTCGTTTTTGAGATGCTAAAGATAAAATAAATATAGATATCTAGGTACGCGGACCATCCGCAGATTTCCTCGTGGGGGATCCGCAAAGCCATGCGCCACCAGCAATGCCGTGTTTGTCTGGTAGCAACCAGAGTAGAAAGTTGCAGCTGCTATTTCAGATATCGGGAGGTAGTTCCCGGTTGGAAAATTTCAGATGTAATGAAGTACATGGATTTAAGGTAGAGGTACCCTGATCCCATGGGTGCAATATAGGGGTCTGTGAAGGACCCCCCGGTGGGTTAGAAAATACCCCAAAATGTTTTTTACCACGCTCAAGGGTTCACGAATCCACCCCGACACTCAGCGTGGCCCCAGTGTAAAATCACAGCAGATTCATGAATTCTGCTGAAAACAAATACACACACACACTCTTACACACTCATACACCCACTCACTGACACACTCAGACACTCATGCACCCACTCACAGACCCACTTAGACACTGTCACACCCACCTATAGACCCACTCAGACACTCAAACACCCACTCACATACCCACTCAGACACTCTTACATCCACTTACAGACCCACCGAGGCACTCTCACACCCACTCAGACAATCAAACACCCAGTGGTAGACTCACGTAGACCCTCTCACACACCGACTCACAGGCCCACTGGGACACTCTAATACCCACTCACAGACTCACTCACATACTTATATACCCTCTCACAGACCCAGTCAGATATTGTCACACCCACTTACCAACCCATTCAGACGCTTACACACCCACTCAGAAAATCACAAACCCACTCAAACACCCATTCACTCTTACATCGACCCTCCCAGACACTTACACACCCAATCAGAGACCCACTGTCAGACACTAATACATCCACTCAGACACTCTTATACCCATCCACAGACCCACCCAGACACTGTCTCACCCAGTAACACACCCACTCTGACACTCAAGCACCCACTCATACCCACTCAGACACGCTTACACCCACTCACAGATCCAGACAGACACTGTCACATCCACTCATCAACCCACTCAGACACTCATGCACCCACTCACTGACCCATACAGTCACTCACACACCCACTCACAGACCCACACAGCTACTGACATACTCATTCACAGATGCACACAACTACTCACACACCCACTCACCCATAGAACCACTCACACACCCATACAACTACTCACATACCTACTTGCACACACACACAGCCACTCACAAACCTGCTCACACACCTCATCCACTCATAGACCCACTCATATACCCATACAAGCACTCACACACCCACTCACAGACTTATACAGCAACTCACACACCCACTCACTGACCCATACAACCACTCCCACACCCACTCACAGACCCATACAGCCACTCACACACCCACTCACAGCCCCATACAGCCAATCACAAACCCACTCACACACCCACCGAGCTGCTCACATACCCACTCACCAACTCTCAAAGCCACTCACACACTCTCAAAACTACTCACACACCCACTTATACACCCAGACACTCACACACCCACTCACTGATCTACACAGCTACTCACACACCCACTCTCAAAGGTTACAGGTTACAGTAGGGAAATAAAATTAAAAAGCCTTAGAAATCCACTGAAAAAACAAAGGTTACAGGGGGAATGTTATAGTCAGGAAATAACATTTAAAAAAACATAGAAATTCACTGAAAAAAACAAAAGCAACAGGGACGTTATAGTTAGGAAATAGAATCAAAAAACATTAAAAAATCACTGGAAAAAACAAAGGTTACATGGACGTTATAGTAAGGGTCAGATTTCACACATACAAAACCATAGAAATTCAGCAGTTATAGTTACCTAAGCTAACTATAACTTATGCCTTCGCAATGCACTGCTTATGACCTCACATATTACATCACTCATGACATGATCAGTAACATCACTCATGACATCTCAAATGACACAGAGTGCCTGGAAACACTCATGGATGATTAGCATGCTATACAAACATTGATAACATAACAAACAGGTTACTGGGTTCCGGCTCAAAGTGGCAATTTTTAATTGCCAATGAGTGGTCAGGGAGGGTTCCATTGGGTGGGGTGGGCGGGGAGGGAGACATTGCACGTGTGTGGGGGGGGAGCATTGGGAAAAAAGAAAAAAAAATCTGTGATAGGGACCTCATGTGACTTAATGGCCTGTAGTTTTAGCAGTGGGTGGAAACTTGACTATGACGGGGGTAGATCTGGTTCTGGGGGGAGGCCCCTTGAAATTCTATGTTGGAACGTGAACGGCCTGAGAGTTAAGAGAAGACAACACCTGGTCTTGCAATATCTTAAGGATAGCTCAGTTAGGATTCTCATGCTTCAAGAGACCCACCTCTTATATTCAGAGTGTAAGGCGCTGTTTGGCAAGCAAAGATGGGTCGATAAGATGGTAGTTTCTGATCAACAATGTTGCTCGAAAGGGGTGGCCATAATCTTTCAAATAAATTCAGGAGTGGAGCTTATTAAGGCACAGGTAGATGATAGAGGACGGTGGGCAGTAGCTGAGGTGAGGAGCCAGGGTGCTAAATTTGCACTAGCTAATTACTACGACCCCAGTGAGGATGATATTATTCCCTTAACAATCTTTGTATGACTCTGGCAGACTTTGAAGCCCCCTTGATATTAGGTGGAGACTTTAATGTGCTTTTAGATAATAAGGTAGATAAATCCTCTCCTAGAACTCAGATTGCGGCACCACAGGTTAAAGCCCACCTGTCTGCAATATTAAAAAATCTTTGTGATGTTTGGCGGAAAAAAATGGGCGATGCCCAGGAATATTCTTTTACAGCAAAAAAACCAACCATTATTCTAGAATTGACTATATCTTTATTGAACTTCCGGAAATTAGGAAAAGTTAGTTCAATAGAATATTTACCCATCCATATCTCTGATCACGGCGCTATAGTTTTAAATTTAGAACTCCCATCAGAGCTCATTTTGAGGAGATGGACCCTGAACAGCAGACTTCTCCTACAACCTTTCATCCCAGATATGATAAGGAGGGAATCAGCCACCTTTTTTCAGCATAACTTGTACTCGGCCCCCTTATATATAGTCTGGGACGCTTTTAAGGCCTGGTTGAGAGGGACTTTAAGAGACGCTGCTGCGGGCTGGGCAAGATCTGAAAAAAGGGAGATGGCTGATATGGAAAAGGAGTTAGCCGTGGCAGAGGTAGCTTTAAAGGCTGGGCAGGTTACTGGGGCGGAGAAAGAAAGTTTACTGAGGAAGGTTGAAGACCTCCAGCTTAAGTTCAGACTCAAATCTGAGGAGATCATGCTTCAGAAGTGGGAGGTAAGCAAAATGAGGGATTTCGACCAGGGTGAGAATTGTGGCAAACTTCTCGCTATGAAGTCCAGAGTAGATAGATCAAGCAATTATATTAGCAAGATTAAGGTGGGTAGTTTAATCATGTTATGTTATGTTATGTTATGTTATTGCGACTTATAGAGCGCTACAGCTGCCCCAGCAAAGGGGCGTCCCGGCGCTAATACCCAGAGGGGATATTGAGCAGGCTTTTATAGAATTTTGTCAAGGCTTATATCGTGAGGATCTTTCGGTTGAGTAAGACGCCATTGATCAGTGGCTTGCGGGGAAACAGCTTCCAAAGCTGAATCCGGATAGCCAAGAAATGCTCACTCAAGATATAACAGGGAGTGAGATATTGGCGGTCCTAAACAAAGCTAAGAAAGGGAAAGCTGCAGGACCGGATGCGATTCTGATGGAGGTCTTTGTCTTAATGACCAATGAAATTGTTCCGGTCTTGTTGAAACTGTTTAACGAAATTCTTAGAGGCACTTCCCCTTTACCTGACTCATGGAGTGAGGCTGTGATCACGCTGATTTTGAAGCCCAGGAAGGATCCAACCCAGTGCCAGTCTTACCGGCCTATATCATTACTAAATTGTGACTATAAGGTCTTTGCAGGGATATTGAATGACCGATTTTGTAAGATTGTGGGGCCAATAATCCATGAAGATCAGAAGGGCTTCCTCCCAGGCAGGCAGATGTTGGATTTAGCTTATACCCTGATTGGCTCAATCGATCTGGCATCTGCACAAAGCCTCCCTCTTTCAATTATTACCGTTGATGCAGCGAAAGCCTTCGATCGAGTCAACTGGCACTATCTGAATAGAGCCATGAAGGCTTTTGGCTTTGGCAACATCTTTAGGGAGGTTCTGAAGAAAATAAATAAAGCCCCTCGGACTCAGATCTTGGTTAATGGCAGCCTCACTCCGACGGTCTCAATAGAGCGTGGTACAAGGCAGGGATGCCCGCTGTCTCCCGTTCTTTTTGATTTGTATATTGAGCCTCTCGCCCAGAGTTTGAGACAGAATGAAAAGATCATCCCCTTCATAGCAAATGGGTTTACGAGGAAGTTAGCATTGTACGCTGATGATTTGATTCTATTATCATCAAACGTCAATCTCACTCTATCTGAGCTACTTACGGAAGTTCAGGTATTTGGGAAACTGTCCGGCTATGAGGTCAATAATGACAAAACAGAAATTATGGCTTGGAACATCGCAGCTCAAGGGGCAAGGTTGTCCAAGGAGCTAAGATACCTTGGAGTTATAATAACTCAGGATCGTAAAGATATCCCAAAAATAAACCTGAAGAGAGTTTCTAAGGAGGTGGAGGTTCTTCTGAAAAGGTGGCAGAACATCCCGCTATCTCACTATGGGCGTGTAAATCTGATTAAAATGTGTGTTCTTCACAAGTATGCCTACCTTTTTAATAACATGCCCCTGGAATTTGACAAAGGTGAACTACTTAAAATACAGGGCAATATCTCCTCTTTCATTTGGGCAAGTAAAGGGATCAGGTTATCCTGGAAAAAACTAAGGCGTAAACTCGCACACGGTGGTATGAGCCTGCCGGATCTTCAGCTGTACTGCTGGGCGTACTAATTAAAGAATTGTAGGATGCTACTTCTTAAGCCAGATAGTTCTCTGATCGGCAGCATGTTTAAAGCTAAGCTGCTGGATTTAGATGAGGTAGGTTTCATGTATAAATTTGGCGCTCCTAATGTTTTTTTAAAAGTACGGTTGAAGATTCTGTATGGGGCGGCCAAGTTGTGGTCGGATTGCCGGGTATGTTTGGGATTGTCCTATTACAGTGAATGGGCACCAGTGTGGGACTCCCCATGAACACCAGAGTGTCTTTTGGATTCTCTAGTCCAGCCACTAAAAGATGCGGGAGTCACACACTGGAAGGACATTATGGACGGCAATAAGTGTTTTCCCTGGGATTTCTGGAGGAATCTTACTAGTGGAGCTCTCTCCAGATTTAAGTTTTACCAAATCTCAACATGGTGTAAGAGCCAACACTGGCTCTCCCCGGAGGACAATTCCATGGAAGATGAGCAACAGGATTCGACGACGAAAAAGAAGGACTAGCACAGTGGTATAATCATCTCCTTGCTGCTGTGGATAGGAAGCTGGAACAGCCATACATGGTCTGGGAGAACTACTTGCCGAGCGAGGAGCTGAAAAATCTATGGCAAGTATCTATAGACATACTTTACTCATTGATTAAATCTGCTACTTTAAGAAGAAACCACTTTTTTCGCTCCACAGGATATACTGGTCTCCACTCAAACTTTCCAAAATAAAGGGCAATGAAGAAGCAAGGTGTATGAGATGTGGAGCCCAGAAGGCGGACGATATTCATGTGTTTGCTTCCTGCCCCGTGATTCAAGAGTTCTGGGGTAACGTCGGTAAGACTATATCCGACGTTCTGGGCACTGAGATTGAGGTAAGCCCTTCTCTAATTCTGTTTGGCACTGTATTGAGGCCGGAAGGGAGGCCTGAAGGGACGTCGAGCCTCACGGGGATGCAGAATAAATTGGTGTTTTATCTGGTCCTTTTGGCAAGGAGGGAGATCTGTAAGTTATGGCGTCAGGCGGTACCCCCAACATGGAGAGCCTGGTGGAACTCAGTGAGATATTATAGGGATTTAGATCAGAAGGTTAATGTATATAGAGAAAGAATAGACCTTGGGTCATTTTGGAATTTGCTACTTCACTTAGATCCTTATTAGATTACCTTATAATGTCCTATGATTATACCTCTTGGTCAGCTCATGATGTGTGGTGTGGGTGGCTCTCGCAAGTACATCAGCTGAGACTGAACCCCCGAGTTACGAGCAACAGGGGTGGATTAGACCGAGAGGTTGCTTTAGCTACGGAGGTCATATAAGGACTACAGAAAAAATCTAAAAAAAAAAAAAACATAACAAACAGGCAGATCCTTTGGCGAACAGGACCATAGACTTGGAGTACTCCAAAAGGCTTTGGAATGCTCTAAGCTAATCTTTGAGATCACTCTTCTTTGGAAACCTCTTGAAATGTTCAAATGAACCAAGATGAAGAAATCAAGGAACACTGGCATACTGGCATACTGGGGTCCAGATGCTTATGGCCTGCAATAAACTCAGTCCACAGCCCGCACTTAATTTTCCACACCATTTGACTTTGGTATAATCAATGATCTAGCCTAAGAGTCAAGAGTCAATCCTAATATTACTAACGGTTAAATTATTTGGTTTGGGTGCTTGTCCAAGATGAAAATACACTGGCTTGGATTTGTCCTGCTTTCTGCTCTTTTCTTCTCTATAACACACTCTAAAAGCAATGGGAACATATAACGTCTGCCAGAAATTGGACTAATTAATGAACACATGGGATGGCAGTGGAATGCTAGTTTGAGCTGAGTGGATAAAGCCTGCAGAAAACAGAGGGGAAGGAACATTTAGTCCCCTCTTTTCTTAAAGACATGCACTGAGGCTTAAAGGCACACACAAGGGTTGAGAATGTAAGGGTGAATGAAAAGACTGAGAAAACAGACCTTTGCTTAATGAGTGCTGAGGGCACCTACTCCTGGGAAGGGACTGTAACAAAGAGTAGCATGAGTAAAGAGGTTTCTGGTGGGAGTGCCAGCTCCAAAAGGACCACAGACAAGGCAGAAGACAGGCTCCTTTAATATTCATGCATTGAAAGGCCCAGTCAAGAGGGGGACTGTCCTCCAATTTAAATGATGCATGGCAGCAGGCATTTGCTTCATGCAAGAAGACTATCAGGTGCATAATTACATATTTATGCTTGGGGCTAGTCATTGTATAGTTTTTCTCCTTGGCAAAATTCAGATAAGTAGCTGTGGGGATGCTCTTGCATTAACTTCAGATGTCACTCTCAGACACAGAGGGATGGTAGCTAGTCTTTAAGGGAAAAGTAAGCCTAAGGAGGTTTCTCTGTCTGGACTTGATCTTGATCCTGGATGGAACAGCTGACAGTACAGGGCTGCAATATGGCAGAATATCATTGTTATCCAGGATAGGCAATCAATTGCAGGGAGAAATGGGGGCGGTGGATTCCTACAGGATCCAATCGTGAAAAAGAGGCTGAATTCACATACTACTCTGCCAATGTGTTAGAATTGAGCTTAGAATAATAGATTATAGGCTCCATTCTCTACTATAAGAAGTTTAAGATGGTGTGATGTCTCTGTCAGATAACGCCCATGGCCATATGCACATTAAAGTGGTATGCTGATAGAAGGGCTACTTGGAGCCAATGAAAATTAATTAGGAAGCTTCTTAAAGACCAGGAGGTAGAGCGGCTATTACACAGTGGATCAAAGTAGATATGCAATTCATTGACAAGGACCACATTGATATTTGACTGCCATTGGGCTGAGGAGCTCAATTCACTTCAAAAGGGCATGATCTGTCACAAGCAAATGTTGGGTGACACCTAGAAAGGCTCAGCCTTTATCCCCATAGTCAGGCAGGCTCTAAACCCAGTTGGCGGAAAGCAACTCACAGAACTATTTTTGAATGACTATAGAAGAGGGGGATGGTAATTACCCTGGCCACACCTGTGGGTGGGCATACAGGCTCTGCACAAGGGAAGAAGGGTTTCTCTATCTTGGTATTGTTTGCAGTAGAGCACATAGAAACTGCTGCAAAAGTGTGAAGGGTTGCCCCTGGGAACTTTTATTCCATTGGTTAGGGAAAAGCCAGGACTCATCCTGACCCACTAGCTGCCACCAGGCAAAAATGTGGCATCTCAAGGCACCACCTTTAAAACACTCCCTGGACTTGTAGAAGTACAGAAGAAGGACTGCTCCTGCTGTTTGAAACATGTTGGGACACCTGAAGGTCTGGACCAGCTCCTGTTTTATTAATTTTTTTAATTGCAGTTTTTCACCACAATACCAACACCCCAAACACCCCCCCCACCCCTTCCAAGCAGTAGGACGAGTTACTTACCTTCGTTAACCATGTATCTGGTAGAGACACAGTCTAGCCGCAGATTCCTTAACTTAGAATATCTCCCCAGGTGTCAGACTGGATCCGGAAAATCTTTTTTCCCCAGCAATACCTCTGCACGCCGGGATGCTGCGCCACACGGCTCCGTCCTGACGTCGTCCACGGAAGTGACGTCAATGGAGCCATATAAGACCCTCCCGGCATGCTGACGTCAGTTTACTACAGTAAAACTTTTCCGCGCCATAACACGGAGCCATGACAAAAACTGCGATAGCATAGGAACAGTGTGTCAAAAAGGAGCAAAATTGTCGAAACAACAATGAGAAGAAACATGATAATGAGAGCCAAATCATTAGAATGAGAAACAATACCAAGTGGAAAAAGCACCCAGTACCAGAAGGGACTGAAGGGAGCTCACAGAGCACTTGCTTCCAGCAAGGGCCCAGCAAATCGCCAAACCGTGCCCCACCTCGAGGAGGTAACGGCAGCGGAATGAAAGATATGACAAGCAAGGCACAGCCTGTCACCACAGGATGGAGGAGATAGAACCACAAGAGTGGAGCAACATGTTGCAAGACAAGTGACTAGAAGTGAACGATCACAAGAATGTTCACCACACACACACACCCTCCAGTGTTCGAAGGACCGTAGTACCAAAGAGAACCGAACCCAACCGACTGCCATAGAAAGAAGGAGGCACAGGTTTGGGCGGAGGGAGGGAGGAAAACAGAAGAACTCCACGCGTGAGGAACACAGGTGGAGCAACATTGGAAAGCATTGAAAAGCATAGACCTTAACCACCCAAAAAACAAGGACAGAATGGATGGCCAAAGGGCTCGAAAGCCGAACAACACCCCCTGCCCCAAAGGAAGGTACGAGAACACGCCATCATCCAAACACTAGGAAGGAGGGGAGGCCTAAGGGCCCCACGCCGAACAACACAGCCTGTCCCAGAGGGAGGTGCGAGAGCACACCTCCGGAAGACCAAGGCCACCGGAAAGGAGGCTAGGTGTAAAAACACCATCTGAAAAGGTCTTCGCAGAGTGGGGAGGATGGGCGGGCGTTAAGGAATCTGCGGCTAGACAGTGTCTCTACCAGATACATCGTTACCGAAGGTAAGTAACTCGTCCATCTGAAAGAGACATCTAGCCGCAGATTCTTTAACTTAGAATAGATACCAAAGCCATACCCCATGGGAGGAGGGTCTGCGAGATAACCCACCAAGTTCCAGGAGAACATATTAGTCAAAGGCTGACGAAACACGGTGGGAACCGCAATGCCAGGGCAACTGACATCAGACCCAGGAAACTCCATAAGGGAACATGACCAAGGGGCGGCAAAGACACCACGACCCTGCAAGGGACGGTGTGAGACCTCTCACGTCCATATACAGACGAAAGGAAATACAGAACTAGAAAGGCCAGTGCCAAATGCAAGAAAATGCAGGAACTTCTTCGAAGAAGGAGCCCAGCACCGGTTCCCACGATCCGTGAGGAACGAAGCCCCAAGGGGCAAAACAACATGACAACGGCAGAGCATACCGTCTGAACATACACCACAGAGGATGCCAAAATGAAACGGGACAGTCCTAAGACTGACAACGGTAGAGCATACCGCCGGAACATACACCACGGTGGATGTCAAAATTAAACAGGGGACAGTCCTAAGACTGTCCGGCCAGGAACAGGAGCCGCAACAGGAGGCTCGTGTGGTTAAAGAAAAAACACACATTTAAAGTGTACCCCCTTAGAACATTCGACAACAGTGGCAGGGCCGTACCCATCGGCTAGTGCCACCAGAGACAGAAGACTTACCATCGAGCAAAAAGCTCAGTAGATAGGCATGCAGCCAAACGTACCTAAAGGTACCACTGTGAGGGGATAACCGGCACAACCAGAAACACATAGAGGACTCGCTCCCGAAGGAGAGAGTGAGCCAGAAGTCCTGATACTAGGGCAAGAAGAACCTAGTATGCAAGCACCCCCGTGGCATGTAGAAACCACGACACATACACAAAGAGACAGGAATGTAGCCATATATACCTGAAGTGACGTAACCCTAAAGAAGGGAAGTCGCTCAATCGATACCACGGCACCGGTGGGCGGTCATAACAGTACCAGAACGCAGAAGCAACAATTTTTCCCCCAACAGGGAAGAAACCTGGTCTCCCGCAAGGCAGGCGGGAACATAGACCACAACACTCCCAGTAAGGAGAGAGAGAGAGAGAGAAGACACAGACAGAAGCCTGTCGTAAAAGGCATACACCAACACCATCTACCAACAAGGAGAATGTCGAGAAGAATACATGCACTGTAATGCCACATGAAAGAAGCAACTGTGTCAGAAATGGGAGTAAGAACTCCCAGAGAGCTCCACCCCAGAGAAACATCTGGGGTGGAGCAAAAAAAATGGTGGAAGACAGTCATAGACATGAGCCACGCCTTGAAGAGCTATGAAATACGCATAACCTGTGTGCACCAATACGGCGAGTATACACAGAATACAGAAGAGACCGTTCCGGAGCGGAACAGAGCGGCCTGCTCCCTCAGGGGCGCATGTCCACCTTTAGACAGGTAAGACGGCACAGCGAAGCTGCAAGAACACGCCAGGAAAAATAGGCATGAGAAAAACCCCAACAAAACAGCAGGGAAGGCGCCCCTACTGAGACAGGAAGGAACTACGGACCGACCGTAGACACCAATGTGAACCCCCGGAGAGAAACCAACCCCAGAGGAGACGTCCTACAATAGTCAACGTGCGGCAAAACTTCCTTGGTAAGGAATAGTAGCTATATAACAGCCAACAAATACCCCACATAGGGTACGGCACAACCCTACAAAAACAAGGGTCCCTCTTGAGACAAGCTCGTAGGCAGAGGCTCAAAAGAAAGGCAAAAACAGCTGAACCAGCTGTACCTTAGAATCAAGGAAAGAATGCGGCTGAACAGCCAAACAACCCCGAACGTCTGTAACCCAGGCGACCAACAGAAAAAACTGTGACGGCACCGTCACGAAACCAAAATTCCTCCACGAGGATTAAAACCTGGGAAGTCATTGAAACATAGACAGGAGGCGCCGGACCGCCGAATCAGCATGGGCGTCAAACAGAGTGACCCCATCAAATGGTGGATCTCTAAGCCGCTCCTGAACATGTTCTGGTAAAACGCCATCACGCAACCACGCATGGCGGCGCATGACAACCGACCTGGCCATAGCCCGACCCACGAAGTCAGTGGTGTCCATGGCGGACCGAATCGAAAATTGCGCCATATCATGGCCATCTCGTATTAGCCAGTCCAGATCGGCACGAGAACTCTCCGGCAAGGAGGGGAGGAGCTGCTCGACAGAGTCCCAAAGGGCAAAAGTAGTCCTAGCAAACATGCACAACGTGTTCAGGGACCTGAGTCCCGAGCTGGTGGACGCAAACACATCACGGCCACATGACTCCAACCACCGAGACTCCCGAGTGGGAGGATGCAGCGGAACAGGAGTGGAAGAGAGAGCTGCCTGAAGGAGAAGTCCATGAGCCCCAGGATGGAGGGTCAAACAGGCAGGGTCATTGGGAGCCGGGCGATGGCGATGTGCCACAGCGCGATCTACGGGGACCCCTGAAGAGGGCCTCGCCCACGTCCCAAGAAGGAAGTCATATAATGACTCCACAAATGGCAACAAGGGCTCCATGTCCCCCGCATCCTGGTGGAGAAGATCCAGCAATGGATCCGAAGGCCTAGAGACTGAGGGCGGCTGCATTCGTAAAATATCCGCAGCCCTGCGAATAGCCCTGACAAACGTCCCACTAGCCTCCGTGGCCCCGCGAGGCGGTGACAGCAAGTCATCTGTAGGTGACGGACACAAGCTAATCCGGCCACCCAACAGGGGCTCAGCAAAAGGATGAGCCGGCCAATGCCCCACTGGCGCACGCTCCGGAGAGCGAGGAAATGACTCTGGGGGTGGGGAATGCACGGGGACCACATCTTCCAGCAATAAAGCCGGCGTCGAATGGCGTCGAGGCGATGTCGCGCCGGTTTCGATGACCTCCGAAGAGGTCTCGACTGGCCGGCGTCGGACCGGCGTCGACCCAACATCACCCGAGGTGGAACCCTGCGGGGAGAGAGTGTGCCGACTCAGTGTCGTGCACCGCGCCACAGCCACCTCCAGCGACGACGCAGGGAGCCCCGGAAGGCTGTGCGATGGTGCCGAGGAAGGGCTAGACGTTCCGAGATGCCCCTCCGGGCCGTGTCCCGATGTCGTAGCTACTCCGGAGGTGGAGTCAGGGCACTCGGTCGGTGCCGAGGGTAAACCCATCGGCGGAGTCCCGACCTGAGTCCCTTCCCCCCCCCTGTGGGGCCCAAAGGCGCGCTAGGTAGGGGGGGCAAAGCCAGAAAGGACTGCAGGGCCCTGCAGTAGGCCTCCATCTGTGCTCGAGTTGCCCCAGTACCCGGAAATGGGGGAAATGCGGGGTCTGACTCCTGGGGGCCCGAGTCCGGCAAGGACCGGGAGCAACGGGCCCCGATGTCATGTCGACGCGAAGCCGATGACTTCCGCGACTTCCTCCGGTGCTTACCTGCGGTCGAGCGACGGTCACGATCCCGGGACCTGCCCCGAACAGGAACGTCCTCCTGGGAAGACTGGCGCTGCGCGGACCTCTCCGCTGGAGAAGGAGACCGGCGTCGCGAGGGGTCCGTTCGGGACATCCGGGCAGACAGCAACTTCATGCGGCGTCCCGCAGGGATTTCGGCCGCAGCTGTCGGCAGGCATCGCACTCCACGGAGTCGTGGTGCTCGCCCAAGCACCATATACATATTTCGTGAGGGTCCGTCACTGCCATCTGTCGCGAGCAAGACCGGCACGATTTGAAGCCCGCAGACATCGAGAAAAAACACTGTTCCTGACGCAAAAAGGCGTCGCGAAGGCCTGAAAATAACAAAAACAGGCCAGAGGTATCACTTTCCCGGATCCGCGTTAGGACGCGGAAAAGAAGAAAACTGACGTCAGCACGCCGGGAGGGTCTTATATGGCTCCATTGACGTCACTTCCGTGGACGACGTCAGGACGGAGCCGGGCGGCGCCGGACTTCCAAGCAGTAATTCATTTTGCATCATGATCATTAAGCGGCAGTAAATAAATACATAATCTATGTATAAACCTGTATAAAACATTGAGGATGAGCATTCATCAATTCACAAATTCATCTTAAAATTCATCTTAAAGAGCAGGTATACGTGCCGAAATTCTCTTATGTATAGCAGGGCCCCCTATAATACCACCCTCATATGTCATTCCTACCTATCCTTGGTACCCCTTCTTCATCCGTTAATGACAAAATCCATTCCCTCATAGGTGCCCAAGCTTGTAAGCCTCTTATCTTGGCCATTTTACCTTTCCGAGCATATACAGCTTTTTCAATATGATAAACAGATAAAAGTCAAGCCAGCAATTGCTGAAACAAGGGAGAAGTAGGTAAGCACAGCCTTAATACTGCCATTACTAAGAAAATAAAAGATTGAGCGTAGCACAAGTCTGGGCTTTTTTGAACCCCCAGTATCACTAGCTGCGGAGTCACCTCAACTTGTAAGCCCAGTTTATCCTAACAAACTCCGTTTTATTATTCTTTAATGTCTCCAGAGCTGGGCAATCAGCAAATAGATGTATCAAGTTCGCCCTATTCATTTGGCATCTTGGACAGCAGGTAATTTTCCTAGGGGTGATATAAAGATTAAACCAAGTTTTAAAATGCTGTGTTTGCAGGTTAGCAGATATTAGCAAGGTCTGGGCTAGACTGATGATTCTACCACTTCCCCATCTTCTATCTGAAACGCTCCCTGCCACCGTCTGATGTGTTTGTCAATATCGTCCAGCATCAGACTATTTAGAATCTTGTATAAAGCTCCTATTGGGGACTTCTGTCCAATTATCAAGTCTAATAACTCCACTTTTCCAAACTCCACCAGCCCCCCCTGTTTTTTACCTAGGAAATGCCTAATCTGTAAATATTTTAAAAACTTGTTATGCCTCAAATTAAATTTCATTCTAATATTCTCAAATGTATTTGTACAATTATCTACAACAAAATCACCCAAGGTAAATGAACCTTGCTTCTACCATCTTCTCACATGAGGATCGCAGAAATTTTCAGGTAAGACACGGTTTTCTTGTATTGGTGAATAAAAATTAAATCGTCCGATAACCAACTTTCTTCCGAACATCCGACCAAATTCAGTAGGCACAGCATAAAGTTTTAAATCTAACTCTTTTAAAATATCTAAACTCTACCTGGCGTAAAAGGCAGCCTGATGCCGCCTTCGCTATCAGCAATTCATAGATCGTGGGTAAACTTTCATCTACCGATTGCCACTCTCTTTCCCCGTAAAGTAATATATTCTGTTGTAGAGCTATGACCCAATAATATAAACGGAGGTTTGGGACTGCCCATCCCCTCGTTCTCTCGGGAGAGTCATACATTTTAGAGCTCTTCTGGGTCGGGTATAAGCCCACAAAAATCTCAAGATCATCTCATCCAAAACCTTAAACCAGTTTCTCCTGCTTCCAATGGGAAAACCCTAAAAAAAAAAAAAAAAATTGGGAGAAACATTATCTTCACTAAATTGCTTCTTTCGATCAGCGTTAGTCCGAGGTTATTCCATCTTACAAAGTCCACTTTCGTTTTCTTAATCAGAGGGTCAAAATTTGTTTCGACATTTTTCTTTATCTGCCACAACATTAACCCCAAGATAGGTCGCACTCGAGACCGCCTGATTAGCATCCCATTGTAGATTACTATTACTTACTACCTGAGTTTTGTCTTGATTAAGCTTATACCCTGAGAAACACCCAAATCTGTTTGCGTCCCTTTCAATTTCCTTTACTGACTTCCCCGGATCAGAGGATACAATTGCCAGATCATCCGCATATGCAAGGATTTTAGATGCCCAACCCTGCGTCCAATCTGAACGGAATAGCTAGGTTATTTTTAATACTCTTAATGAGGGGGTCGATATATAAAGCAAACAGTAAGGGAGAACAAGGGCATCCTTGTCTTGTACCTCGTTAGATTATTTCTGTCTCCCATTGTCCTCCCATCAACGAGATCTTGGACCTAGGAATATGATAAAGAGCTTTAACAGAAATAATAAAGCTTGACCCTAAGCCCATCCTGGCCATCACCATACAGAGGTATGACCAGGAGACCATACTGAACGCTTTCGAAGCATCCAGCTGTATTAGAGCCATAGGGTCTCCCGACATTTGGGCTGCATCAAATAGCGTGATAACTCAACAGATATGATCAGTTGTACCCTTCCCTGGGATGAACCCGTGCTGCAAGGTGGAGACTATTTTTTTATCACACCAGACAAACGCATAGCCAATATCTTTGAGTTAATTTTACCATCACTATTCATTAAAGTTATTGGAGGGTATGATACTAATTCCTGCAGCGATGTCCCCCTCTTTGGAAAAACCACTATGCTTGCTGATGCCCATGATTCTTGTGGAACACCTCCCTTCTGAGTTTGTAAAAAATCCTCCAGCATATATGTCTTACAACAATCTGCACATGTTTTATAAAATTCTCCAGGTATGGAATCTGTCCTCACTGCTTTTCCTGAGGCTAATTTCGATATGGCCATTATTATCTCCTCTATCGTAATGGGTTGTTCCAACAGTTCCCGATCCTCATCGTTTAGCCCTTCTCTTACCACCAAATCCAGATACCTTTCCATTTCTCCTACATCCGAGCACCCATCCTCAGTGTATAATTGTTGGTAGAAAGTTTGAAAGGCAGCTCGTATTTCAACTGGATCTAAAACTGTTCTTCCCATAAGCGGATCTTCAATTTACCTTATGTCACCTTGTGCTATCTGTTATCTCATGCGAATTGCAAGTTGCTGCCCCACCCTTTCAGTATATTCATAAATCCTGTATTTCCATGCAATGTATTTATCCACTGCTTTCCCTAGCAAGATGTCTGTAATTGCCGCTTTAGCCACTGACACTTTTAATTGAACATCCTCAATCTCCCGTACCCTTCATACCACATCTATTAAATTGGTTTCCTCTTGAAGAAGAGTTTTGCATAACCCATGCAGATGCAGTTTATCTTTTTTATTTCGGGAACCAGCTGAATCTGGAGGTCTCCCTGCGGATACCTGTCTTAAATGCACACCATGCCATACCTATAAGGACACTTCCTACATTCTCCAACATAAACTGCCGGATCCATTTCTTCATAAACTTAACATATTCCTCATCCAGGAGAAAAGCTCTCTCAAAGGTCCAACTGTGGGATGAACGCAGGACGGAGTTCATATCCACCTCCAAGACTAACAGGTTGTGGTCCGACATCGCCCTTGGATACTTACAAATTCTACAGGTCTGTAAGAATTTATTTGATTTAAAGATATAATCCAATCTTGTGTGTACCTTATGGGGTGCCGAAAAAATGTATAACCAGGATCTGGAGTATCAATCAATCAATCAATCAATCATTTGTATAGCGCGCTACTCACCCGGAGGGTCTCAAGGCGCTTGGGGGAGGGGGGTCCGCTACTGTTCGAACAGCCAGGTCTTGAGTTGCTTCCTGAAGGAGAGGTGGTCTTGGGTAAGGCGGAGGTGGATGGGTAGGGAGTTCCACGTCTTGGCAGCCAGGTAGGAGAAGGATCTTCCTCCCGTTGTGGCTCTTCGGATGCGGGGGACGGCGGCGAGGGCGTGGTTGGTCGATCGTAGCTGGCGGGTGGGAGTGTAGAAGGTCAGACGGTCGTTGAGGTATCTGGGGCCTTGGTTGTGGAGGGCTTTGTGTGCGTGGGTGAGGAGTCGGAACGTGATTCTCTTGCTGACGGGGAGCCAGTGCAGGTCTCTCAGGTGTCTGGCGATGTGGCTGTGTCGGGGGATGTCCAGGATGAGTCGAGCTGCAGCGTTCTGGATGCGTTGGAGTCTTTTATGAAGTTTGGCTGTGGTTCCGGCGTAGAGGGAGTTGCCGTAGTCCAGTCGGCTGGTGACGAGGGCCTGGGTGACCGTTCTTCCTGGTTTCGGTGTGGATCCACCGGAAGATCTTGCGCAGCATGCGTAGGATGTTGAAGCAAGACGAGGAGACGGCGTTGACTTGTCGGGTCATTGAGAGGGAGGAGTCCAGGATGAAGCCCAGGTTGCGTGCGTGGTCCGTTGGTTTGGGTGCGTTGCCCAGGGCAGGGGGCCACCAGGAGTTGTCCCAGGCGGAGGGTGATGATCCTAGGATGAGGACTTCCGTCTTATCTGAGTTCAGTTTCAGGCGGCTGTTCCTCATCCACTCGGCTACGTCCTTCATCCCTTCATGTAGGTTGGTTCTGGCGGTTGTGGGGTCGTTGGTGAGGGAGAGGATCAGCTGGGTGTCGTCGGCGTAGGAGATGATGTTGAGGTTGTGTTGGCGTGCGATGGCTGCGAGGGGGCTCATGTAGACGTTGAAGAGGGTGGGGCTGAGTGATGATCCTTGTGGTACGCCGCAGATGACTTCGGTGGCCTCGGAACTGAACGGGGGAGGCGGACTCTCTGGGTTCTTCCGGCGAGGAAGGAGATGATCCACTCCAGTGCCTTCTCTTGGATTCCGACGTTGTTCAGGCGTTGCACTAGGGTGCGGTGGCAGACTGTGTCGAACGCTGCGGAGAGGTCCAGGAGGATGAGGGCCGCTGTTTCCCGTTGTCGAGCAGGGCTCGGATGTCGTCGGTGGCTGCGATGAGGGCGGTCTCGGTGCTGTGGTTGGCCCGGAAGCCGGACTGCGAGTGGTCGAGGATCCATTCGTCTCGAGGAAGGCGGCCAGTTGTCTGTTGACGGTCTTCTCGATGACTTTGGCAGGAAAAGGAAGGAGCGAGATGGGGCGGTAGTTTTTGAGGTCGGTGGGGTCCGCTGACGGTTTCTTCAGTAGGGCGCTGAGTTCGGCGTGCTTCCAGCTCTCTGGGAAGGTGGCGGTGTCGAAGGAGGTGTTGATGATGTCCCGGAGGTGGGGTGCGATGACGGCGTCGGCCTTGTTGAAGACGTGGTGAGGGCAGGGGTCGGTAGGTGATCCGGAGTGGATGGAGTTCATCGTGCGGATAGTGTCTTCGGTGTTGATCGGGGTCCAGGCTCGGAGGGTGGAGGTGGGGGACGTTGGAACGGTCGTAGGGTACGTCGGCTGTGTGCTGAAACTGTTGTGTATGTCTGCGATCTTGCTGTGGAAGAACGAGGCGAGCGAGTTGCAGAGGTCTTGCGAGGGAGTGATGTCGTTGTTTCCGGCGCTGGGGTTCGAGAGCTCTTTGACGATGATGAAGAGTTCCTTGCTGTTGTGGGCGTTGTTGTCCAGTCGTTCCTTGAATGCGGTTTTCTTGGTGGAGTGGATCAGCTGGTGGTGTTTTCGGGTGGCGTGCTTGAGGGTGGTCATGTTGTCTGCAGTCGGGTCTCTGCGCCATGCTTTCTCGAGGCCTTCTCGGCCCACACGTCAACCAGCCCATGAGTCCCCACCAGGTTGCTCAATGCCTTAAAAACCTTTGGTTTTTTGCCGTTATACCGTTATAAAGCTCACATCCTGCCTTTAATGCTCCCCTGTCAGTGTTTATATTAAGATCCCCACATATGACTAGTGGTAGAGGCCAATCGGTGAACTCGATGTTTAACCACTCCAACAAATCCGGATCATCCCCTATGGTTTCATAAACTGAGCAGAGAGTGAAGGAACCATTTGTATAACAGCATTCCATAATGGCCCAACGGCCATACTTATCTGCTTTATAATGAGGAAAGTGACAGCTCCCCTTCCAAGCTAAAATTGCAACCCCCCGTGTTCGAGTCCCTTGTGTAGTGCAACATATAACCTGGTACCCTTTGAAATCCAACATATTACGTCTTCCATCTTCGATGTGGGCTTCATGGAGACATATTATGTCTGCTTTTAAATATTGCATTTCCAGATTAACCCTTAACTTTTATGCAGATTATTTAACCCACATATATTAACTGTGTCTACCCGTAAGATACTCATCTTTCAGAATATGCCTCTGTCTCTTTCCTGCTGCTAATACTACCCATTCTCTCTGCTTGGAAACAACCCCTCTCTCACCCTTTCCTCCCTCACCTAGATACCTCCCCCACAAATCCCACCCCTCTCCACCTCGACCAAGGGCTATCGAGTCTGCCAAGACCCTAGTGATGTCACCTACCGAACACACCAACCCCCCTTTCCGACTCCAGCCTAAACTATCTGTGACCTAAAGGTACAGTAGTAAATCAGGACTATCTGCCCCCTTTATAAAACATACAAGCCCAGCCCATTCTTTTTTAGCCTTGGCCAGCCACTGATATTTCTTTTAAGTATTCTTGTGCCTTGATCTCTGATGTTAACGTCCAAGTCTTTCTTTTAAAGACAACATTGAGATGGGCTGGATTCATCAGAAATACTTCACATCCAAACCCCTGTAATGGGGCAAACAGTTAGCATAATGACCACCTTCTTTCAACTGTCATGTGACAGAAGTCTGGTCGGGCAAAAAATGTATGGCCAATAAATGACCTCCTTGCCTCTGGTCTGGCCTTATCCACTATTGCTTGTCGCCGTAGAAAGTTCCCAAAGAACACCAGGATTTCTCTTGGTTTTTCCAGCTGTTGTGATTGCTGATTTTTCTTAACCATCAGTGGAAATGTATGCGCTCGTTGCACCTCCGCTTCCCAGTCCCATTGTGCAAGATCGGAGAAGGCCCCTTTTAGCATGCCAACCATAAAAGCCCTGATATAATTTCCTTCTGCATTTTCTTCAAAACCCATAAATCTTAGATTGTTTCTTCACTGCCGATTTTTGAAGTCTTCCAACTTCCACATCATATCCGTAATTTGAGATTCCAGTGCCTTGTGTTGTTTCTCCAAAGTGCCCACCCCAACCTCCAACACCTCAGTCCGTTCTTCCATCTGGTGATCCTTTTAGCTATTTCAGAACAAGACTTATTCACTTTTCGCACCGCCCCTTGTAATTTTTGGGTGGCTAGGTGGGATCTTTCATTCTCTGTGCGGGCCTCCACTTGTATTTGTTTTAGCGTGGAATATATAAGTTCCATACTGGGTGCTTCTCAAATTTCTGGCCAGGCTGCTGTACCACTTTGCAATATGACTGTTGCCCCTGGGATAGCATCCTCCAAATTCTCCCGTGTTGCAGAGTAATCCCACTTTAGTTGTCTGGTAACACTGGTGTCCGAGTCCTGGCCACCCTCGCTACCCTGTATCTTAGGTTTACGTTTCTTTTTATGGGTGAAGATGCGCTTCTGCGTGGCAGGTCTGGCACTACTACTGTCCCCCGATGTACCTAAAAAGAACTCCTCGTCCATCAAATCTTCATTTATTCTGGATAAATTGTAGCGATCTGTCAGTGAGTAGAATTTACCTCCACCTTCGGGGGAACCTACATTCAGCCTCTGCTGAATAGACACCTTTCCCAACAATCTATGCACATTCAAATGCTGATCTTCCGCCGAAGTTCCGTTACCACTCCCCCCTGGCTGACTCCCCATTCTCCCCCCTCTGCTGCCCCCTGTGTCTTTGGAGCCTCTGAGTCTGTCCCTCCATCAGTTTTTTTATTAGCACACGCACCTGAGGCACCATTCTCCTCTGAAGCAATGTCATTCAAATGAGGTAAATCGTCTGTACTCACAGTTCTTAAAAGGGGGGTCATTCGACAGTTTCTCCTTTTCCTTCGCCATGGGTTTTTTAGAGCTTTTCAAAGATTGCCCTTGCGCCTTTCCAGAGAAGATCAGTGGAATCACCCATTCTTTCTCCTTCCTCTTCGACACATCCATCTTGGCTCTTGCATCCAACTCCTGCTGTGGGGCCAGCCCTTGATCCCCCACACCTGTGTCCCGACTCTCCTCTCCCTGAGCTGTTGCCTCGCCCATCTTCTGTACAACAGTTCCTTTCCAAGGCTGAATTGCAGCGTGGGTCGCTCCTGCAATTGTAGAGTCAGCGCATTCCCTCGACAAACTACTAGCTTTCGGGGGCATTCTCCACAACAAACACTCTCCCAGCTGTCGGGCCAGGAAGCCCAGTGCTCCACCCACCACTCACAGCAGCAACAAGACGCCATCTCTCCAATCGCCAATACCTGTCAGCAGCGGTTTTACATGCAGGTAGCAATATCTTATTAGCTTTGCGCTATACAGCATATTAGCTGAGCGGTGTTCCGTTTGCCTTTTATTTTTTATCTTAAAAACGAAAACATGAGGTCAGTTATCTCCTGCATATTCCAAAAGTAGCCATTTAAGTATGGAGAAGGGCAGCACCGCGGCATACTAAGCGGACACCATCTTGCCAGACCAGCTCCTACCAAATGAACCTGGACTGGATCCTGCTGTTGACCTCTACCTATGATCCCTGAGAGTCTCCAAGTCCCTCTGCTGAGGTCCTAGGGGCCTTAGAAGTATACTCCTGAGATTGTTTGGGCACCAGACGAAAGTTTGGAAACTTTGAAAAACCTTTCCTTCAGCAGTTCAGTGAGACCCTCTGCAAAAAAGTATCTGATCAGCAGTTCCACAGCGTCAGATTAAATTTCAACTTCGTCCCACTCAAAAGTCACCATGCCTCATAACTGAGTCCCTTTCTGTGTTGGGACTTTGGGAAATGTTTTGGGTGAGAAATCTCCAGAGCTTCTGAGCTCCAGCTGGACCAAAACCTAACTCAGATATCCAACCTTTGGTTCCACTGGGGCAGCTGCAGTTTCAATGGCAACATGCTCACGGAGGATTTTTTTTCTCAAATAGTGACAAAGTTCATTTTTGCTTTGGGAATTAGAAGACATGTCAATAATTTTCTTCAAAAAAGAGACAAAGTCCCTTTCAAAAATGGAACTTGGAAACTTTTTCAAACTTTTTTAACTTGCAGACTTTCACTGAGACCAATCCACTTGGTGTATCCGACCCGGGCTCCATCAGTTGGCCTCAAATCACGCCTAGTTCCTTGGCTACTACAACCATTGACTGTCATCGGTGCATTGCGCTTTCTGAAATTTTTTCCATTCAAATCTTTAAAAATTAATATCTTCAATTCCCCTTATTGAATTGTCATTTTGGTATCATTTTGCTTATTACATTTTTCTCTGTTATAAATTGGTGTGGGATTTGTATTGTGTAGTGTTTTTGACTTTTCAACTGTTTTGGGGTTTCTAAATGCTTTACACATTTTCTCTAAGTTAAACCTTCCTGCTCTGTGCCACAGCTACAGGTGTTGAGCTCAGGTTTAAATTATTGAAACCTTTGACTGGACCTATCAGTTCAGTGACTTTATTACTTGTGGTGGACTAATATTGATTCAAACTAATAATCCACCTTCTTACAATGTCACCATCCGATCTAGAGAATTCCCGCCCATCGCTCATTAAGGAGCTGGTCAAATTCCAGGATGTGTCATACTTAAGGTGAAAACGGTCATATGAGTAGCAATGAATTTGCAAATAGCAACTGCCAAACTCACAGAAATGAAAGCTTTAACTCCATTTATGTAGTTCTCATCTTCAATATAATTTAGATGGTTTCTGCCACCCAGTGAATTATTTAGGGCTACTCAGTGACACTCTTCTTGATCCGCCAAGATGACATAACCAGATGCCAACATGGTTGATGAGAAAGGTGACAAATAAAATGTGTGTGTTTAAGCAAATTCTATATCTATTGCATCTGCTGCTTATAAGTCTGAAAAAGTGATTGTTAGACAAGATTAAACAACCTGCAATTGAATGCTTCATTTACAAGCTAAAAGACAAAGTGCAGATATTTGAAGTGGTCTGGGGCTCCTTTCTTAAAGATTAACATGCCGAACTCACCCATACATCCCAGGTGCCTATGGTGTCTCACGTTTTATCATTCCATCCTCCCTCTTCATTAAGGATGCATGCTTCCGTCCTTCTTCGTTTACCCTTCCCCCCTTCAAAGGTAGCATGTTTTTCCCCTCATTTGTATTATTATTTTTTTTAACTGCTTTGATGGGGATCCAGTTTACTGATGGGTCATGGGGTTGTACTTTACTTTGTTGATATTCTCTCCCTGCGTGGTGGTTGGTTTGTATCATTCTTTTTAATGTAATAAGAAAACTTAATAAAGAACTGAAACATCAAAAAAAACATCTCTACAATACCTTTATTGGAAGAGGAACACCAATAGAGTGTCTTACCTCTCTGGGAAGCAGGGCTGGGTGTACTGAGTGCCAGGAAGCCCAGCTGAGATGCTTCCTGTTGTTGTCAATAAATATTGGTGCTTTGTCAATCACACCTTGTCATGTGGTGTGCTCTGGGACGTCAATTGGGTTAAAATGTAATGCAGGGTGAATATGTTGTATTTTTCTTCTGGCAGTGCCATTACATGGATATAACATGAAGAATAGTTGAAAGATGGGCTCTTCTGCATCCTCTAACATCAATTTCACTTTATGGAACTTAGATTGCCATCTGGTTCTGGATAGTACAACATTCCAGAGATGGAAGGAGTGCAAGTGTGTAAAGATAGACCACCTTTTAGTCAAAGGACAGGTAAAGCTATCTGAGCAGATGACACTAGATTATCAGCTAATGGAGGAGAGTAAACTCAGATACACACAACTGTGGCAAAGGGCATAGGGCAGAAATAAATTCGATCCTCTTTAAGAAACTGCATATGAGAAGGGAAACAATACTGTTCTGGTTTCACTGATTTATGAAATATATCTAGAAGCATATAGGACACAGAAATGGTATTTCCAGGAGCTCTTCAAAAGGAAGCTGGATTTTTTCTTAGAGGAGGGCCAATGTCAGTGATGCTGAGAAAGGCCAATGGTTATGGCAAACCTGTGCAGGGTATTGAAACTATGCGTAGAAACATCTATAGATAGCATTCACCCAAGTAAGGCTAATTGTGATAGGTAAACAAATGTTAGAGATCTGAAGGAGAGGATGTGGGGAAGGTAAAAATGCCTGATGTCTTATGCCACTGTTTCCTTATACAAAGTTTTTGGGGTGAGGTGGTGCTATACACTGAACAATCGGGAGTTGTGACAGTGCCATCAGCACAAAAGAATCTCATTTTATGCCAATTGCCTTTAGTTACTTACCCTAAATTTCCATTGAATTGGTAGCATATTTACTGATGGCTGTGAAACAGTTGTCCCTGAGCAGGTGATGCATGAAGCAAGTGCCAGTTTACCCAGAGTGATAATACAATATCTGGTATTTACTAGGGATGGAGAGGGTAGCACAAAGCTTTAGGGAGATCAACAAATGTTTGGGAAGATGTACCGGTCCTGTGCTATCTCTCTATAGACTTCAAAAAACTGTCCTGTCCTAGAAAAATGCTGAGTTGTGAATATTTTCTGAAAACGCTGCCAAAGGAATTCCTGTTATGAATAACTTAGGTGTGGTTGTGATGATGTGGTGCATTGGGTGGAGAGAGGGAATATGGTAATTGTATTTGTTTATGTTCTTTTCTGAAAATGCTAGTGAAACTATAGTTTCAATGCTCAATTTTAGTACAGCAAAGCACTATGATGTGTGATTTAACGTTTATTGCTCTTAACTTTATCTAATTGCATGCGTATGCATGTATGTACATATGACTGTTGTAACACACTTTTGAATAAGGTCAAAATGTAAATTACAATAGCTCGCCAAACCTAGAGCTACAAGGGTTGGATTTCTTACTACCCCCCCCCACCCCCACCCGGTGCAAGGACTTAGTTCAATGCTCCAGCAGGAATTCAAAATCCAGTGGACTGTGACCCATACACAACCCACTGAACCATATTGTGCAGCTAGTGGACACAGTGGAGTTCCAAACCCTCTTTACTAAATGAATACATACTCAAAATAGCACTAAGAAAAATGAGATGAAACTTGAAAATATTTATTTCTAGAACTCGAGTCTAATGCATAAAATATGACTGTTAACCACACAGAATGAGAAGACAAATGCACCAATGCAAGACATGGCCAGTGAAATTTTTTTAACATTCCTAACATGGTTAGTAAGTTACTAGCGTCCTAAAACACTATCATTACTTCTAAGTGCTATGCTAAAATGTAGCAGAACGGAAAATAGGAAGCCTATAAATTGAGTTTTGATGGTGCAGCATATGTTCTCTTGGTACAAAATAGCTGTTCAGCTATTCTCTATCACAACCATTGTCTCATTGTCAGGTATGATAAGCAGTGCTGGACTAAAGGCCACTTCTCTGCGTTGTTCTCGGAGCAACCCCCAAAAGGGGCTGGTTTGTTGCAGCAAACGGGCATGAACTCTGGCTTGATACCCTCTCCAATTAACGGTCAAATTCCTGAGTTTTTATAGTATCTGATCATCGATTTTATCTTACGTATATAAGTATGGTGAAACTAATGACCCAACAAGCCAAAATAAGTTTTGCGATAAATGTGTCATCTTGACTTGCACGTAGCTATTTAAACTATACTGTAAGCATCCATATTAACATGGCAGCGACCATAATAAACAATGAAAATATATATCAGCCTGAAAAGGAAGCGGGCATGATGCTAACATGTCTGCATGTGCCTAAAACTTCTCATTTTTAAATACATAGAGATAAAAGAGTCAGAAGGCAAGACCCAGGGGCGTCTCCTCCATGTGGGCGGAAGAGCGTCGCCCCACTGCTTTCTCGCAGCTAACCACTGTGCACTTTGCTGGTATTACTTGCAGGCACGCACTCTTTGCATCTCACAATACGCAGAGAAAGTAAAATAGCAGTGCATTCTTTCCTGGTATAGTTCTACACCCATAATAATAACTATCCTTACACCTAATCCGCCTCAAGTATACGATTAGGGATGATTATGTGCATATTTTTATTTCTTTTTGATTAAAGAGACTTACACATAGGCATTCGCCCTGCCCAACTAAGGAGGAAAGGCTTTGTGAGACAAAAGGCGTGTCAGCTGTTACAGGTATGTTATGGTAAGGCGAGATGAGACTTACATTTATAGAAAATGCTCTCGAATTGAGAAACTACAAAAATATTTATTTAGCCTGTATTGCTCAAATCACTGATGCTTGGGAAATGAGAAACTGAGAGAACATGGCAAATTAGTACAAGATACAAAAAACAGTACAGGAAAAAAAGAAAGTATTTAATTAAGCGATATTGATCTCTGTTAAATAATAAAGTGACAGATGGACAATTTGCATAGCAGAAAAAAATTCAACTGTCTTTTAAAATCCTTGTTTATGTTTTTCATTGTTTGGGACGCAAGCCTTGCATGGATATGCAAAATGTTCCAAGTACTCACACAAAACAACTGGTAATTACGGCGGTTTGCCTTCAGGGCACAAATAAAAGGTAAACAAAGGCGAAAAGGCTGGAAATGATTTGAACATACACATATTCATTTGCAATTTAAAAGCAGTTAATGGTTAATGCTCTGCTTGCTTATTTAAATGCCTTGCGCTTGTGACACTTGACTTGTGCTTGACTTTTTCTTACATTAAATTATGCTATAAATGATGGAATTGTATAGAGACAAAACTAGTCACGATGGTTGCGTATATACCCAACTTCAACTCTTCCCAAAGTCACCCATGTTCTAGTACTATATTATTCGCTCTGATGGAGACGGAGGAAAAATGTAATTTTGAACTAATCTGGAACTGCTTTTTCTTCTCCAAAGAGGTATTGCCAAGACTGACAACTCTCCATTTCATCAAAAGCTTATCATAACAAAACCTGTTGCAAATAGCGGAGGCGTTGCAAGGATTTTTTGTGAAGTGATGAAGTCATCTGATTAGCAATTTTTTTCTTTTCTTCAACCTTCCAAATGTTTGACGTTCGGGAAGTCTGGAAAAAAAAAACTAAAACCGACAGCTTCCGCTATCCCCCACAAAGGAGGGAAATGTTCCTGTTGTTGTGAGGGGCAGCCTTGGACAAAGGGTGTATTGACATCACTTGGCGGCTGTCTTCCGTTCCCTCCCTTCTGCCAGCTTCCACCCTGTGCAAAGCCACTCATTCCCCCAGTGCATGAGTGCCTGGAAGTCTTGTCTCTGGCCTGTGTTATGCCTAACCCTGGGCGGTGAACTCCACTCCGCTCGCAGAGTTTGCAGAGTTTTCTGCACTCTGCGTTATGCGGAGATCGGGGAGTTCTGAAAAACTCCGCTTCGCGTTGCGGAGCGGAGTTGTTTTTCTCGCTCGCGTTCGTTAACGTCAAGTTGGCGACCGCGAGCGAGGAAAATCAACCTCCCGGCGAGATTTTTCCTCGTTTGCGATCGTCAACATCAAGTTGGCGAGCGCGAGCGTAGAAAATCAACATCCCGGCGAGATTTCTCAATGCGGGGGGGTCAGGTTTCTCATTGCGAGTGGTCGCGTATGCTCGCGACAGCTCGCATTGAGAAACTGCCCGTTCGCGTTGAGAAAGCTGCAGCTCGAGTAAAAATGTACTTGAGCGGCAGAAAAGGAAAGCAGGGAATGCTTGCACTGTGCATTGTGCCGTTCGCAATGATTGCACAGTGCGGACAAGCATCCGGCACTGTGCAATCACTGCGAACGGCATTTTTCTATCGTACTCCGCCGCTCGCGGAGCTCCGCGTAGTGCGACTGAGGTTTTTTTGCACTTTGCGGTGTTCCGCGTAGTGCAACTCCGCAAACTCCGCCCATGGTTAGTTATGCCCCCAATAACACGTTTTCAAAAGCAATTTGCCGTCCCAGCCTGCCCATTGGTGCACCTTGTCACTCTGCTTGCAGCAGCATCCTGGTTGTAATTCCTGGCACCTTTTCCTGGGTTATGCAAGAACGTTACAGGCAGCTTCTTCCATGATGTCCTCCCAAGGGAGATTCAGGAGAAACTAATCATTTGCATCAGTGAATTGAGAAAAGTTGTGAAACTTTGCCGCCTTGCCAAAGGCGAAGTTTCCCAGCCTAACCCAATTCACCTCTAGGCTGGGTAGTAATGTATCTTTGCTCACCGCTGATAATAATTTCGAATCTACAAGGGCTGATGGCTGGCTGCTTATAGGGCATGATCCTAAATTTCACATGAAGTTACTCTTATATGGATAAATATCAAATGGCTTTGACAGGCAATATTGTCCTGGTGGCACGGTATCACACGAGGATAGCTTTAAATATGCTTAAACATTGTTTATAGTAGCAAATGACTGTAATAAACTCTACAAATTAATATATTAAGGGGCATATGTACAAGCCCCTATTGCCACGGGACCGTCACTTTTTCCGACGTTCCTGTGGTGATAGGGGCTTCGCCTTATTTACAAGGCAGCGTTAAGCCACTTAACGTGGCTCAACACTGCCTTGTAAATAAGGCCCCCTTTCATGCTATGCTTAGCGTGAAAGGGGTGGGCAGTGGATGTTGCGGTGGGCGTTCCACCGCAACACCCATTGATTTTGACGCTGCCCCCTACTTACAAGGGTGGCGTAAATAGGGGGCAGCGCCAAAATTAAGACCTGGGAAAACCTGGTCTTAACTTGGCGAAACGAGGAGAAATGCTTTATTTCTTCTCGTTTTTGCTTTTTCCATGTGCGCTGCCTTGTGCAGCACACATGAAAAAAGCAAAACACCTTGCATTGTTTATGTGTAGGAAGGTGTCCCTTCCTGCACATAACCAATCTTTAAAAAAAAATGACAGGGCAGATTTACAAGCCCCTTGCGCTTCCAGTGCGTCACTTTTTGTGACGCACCGGCAGTCCATATTTCTGCCCCAAATTTACAAGGACAGGAAAAGCCACCCTGAGTTGCTTTTCCTGTGCTTGTAAATACGGCCCTTTTACACGCAGCACTTTGTGTGAAAGGGGCGTTCCATGGGTGTTGCTGTGGGTGTTTCCACGCAACACCCATGGAACCTATCACATTTCCAGATTTAGAAGAAATCGTAAATCTGGAAATGCGTCTGAATGCTACGCCTCCCCAAGGGAGGTGTAGGGAGGCGTAACGAGGAGAAATGTATTCATTTCTCCTCGTTTTCTACCTTTTTCAATGCGTGCTGCATTCTGCAGCACACATAGAACGAGGAAATAACCTCTAATGAATGTTTATGCACAGGAAGGTGTCCCTTTCTGCACATAAACAATCCTTTAAATAAATGACCATGGTGCAAGGGTGCCTGTGCCGGCGCATTGCAGCAGTTTGGGCGCCAGCGCAGGGGGAAGCACAGAGATGCCACATATTGTTGTAAATATATGTCGCATCCCTGTGCTTTGAAAGTGACTCAGTGCGACACAGCAAAATGGCTTGCGGCACGCACTGAGTCACTTTCCTTGTAAATCTGGCCCGACAGATTTTTAACTTCCATGTGTGCTGCATCAAGCAGCACACAGAAGTGACAAAACGGCATTTAAAGATTGTAGGAAGGGACACCTTCCTACACATAAACAATCTTCCCCTGCACGCAGACACCCTTGCACCATGGTGCAAGGGTGCCTGCGGTGGCGCTAAGCTGCTAAACTTAGCGCCAGGGCAGGTGAAACTGCAAGGCTACACCATATTCTTGTAAATGTGGTGCAGCCCTGCGTTTCTGAAGTGGCAGAGTGAGGCTTTAAGTCATGACGGCTAACGCCTCACTCCGCCACTTCTTTGTACATATGGCCCTTAGTGTCTCACTGCCTGACGCAATTATGGAGAGAAATCACAACAGGAAATACACATTTACTTGTTATGAAATGTATTGTTTAAAACAAAAAAAACAAAAAATTCAACACTTACCTTGAAATTTCTTTCGTAATGTTGGCTGTCTCTGGCAAAATCAATTATGTGTCCGTTTTGAGACCAAATAAATGTAAGGTCCAAGGAAGGATCATGAGATGCGTGGCACTGCATGGTCGCATTCTCGCCAACGGTGACATCAACATTAGACGGTGCAAGAGTTATCTTGGTGGCAGCTGTAAAATGGAAGAAAAGGAGGATTGCATTTTATTGGGGTGCGCATGGGTGATATATTTCGTGGCCCTGTGCAAGGCACACCTTCTACCTGTTTGAACCCAGAACATATTTCATTGATGATACCCTCTGTTAGACCTGACATCCTTGGCGTGGTTTTCCCTGACTTTTTGCCTCTACCTCCTATGTTTTTGATGCTGTGCTGGATTTCGTTTTTGCTGGCTTAGATGCTTTGGGCACTGTGCCACTGCTGATCAGTGTCAAAGTGCAAGTGCTCCCTGTGTAAATTGATATTGTGATTGGTTCTCCCTGATTGGCATATTTGTTTTACCAGTAGGTCCCTAGCAAAGTGCACCGAGTGTGCCAGGGCTGGTAAAACAAATGCTGGGCCTGCAGCACTGATTGTGCCACCCACATGAGTAGCCCTGAAAAGAGGTCTCAGGCCTGCCACTGCGGTGCCTGTGCGCAGTTTGATAACTGCCATGTTGGATTGGCAAGTGCACCCACTTGTCAGGCCCTAACCTTCCCTTTTCTGACATATAGGGCACCCCTATCGTAGGCCCAAGGTACCCCCCTGGGCAGGGTGCAGTGTATGTGAAAGGTAGGACATGTACTGCTGTGTGTAACATGTCCTGATAGTGAAATACTGCCAATTTCGTTTTTCACTATTTGTTGGAAAATGAGGCAGTATCTGTGAGGCCTGCACAAACAACATGTCTACATTTGTCCTTCACTGGGAACCACACACAACCCAATGTAGCGCTTGACTCTCAGAGTGTAGCGTTGCAGAGCAGTCTAAGGCTTACTCAAGGGAGGTGGTGTGGGCTAGTAATCGCCATTTACCAGTATGCAGAAATAACACTCAATAATTGATTGTCCAGTCTATACTTTTCTATATAAAAAGGAAGAGCATATTTATTACACCCACACACTATTCAATACTATGCATCAATTTACAAATGTACATAAGCTGTTGGAATTACTTCGTGACATTGCATAACATTCCCACCCCTCCATGTATGCACATCCTCTTGCCCCCTAATGCAGTAGGTTGACCATAACCTGGAGTGAGGGCCTTGCCCACTGGCACCATCCCAGTGGCGACCCACCCCATTATCTCAACAAGCATTTAAAATGGGCACACCTGCCATGGTGACACATAACCCTGACTGAGCATCTCATACTGACCATACAGTATGCACCTCTACACCTTAATGGCTAACAGTCTGGGTTGTTCTTCACCTAACGCAGCAGCAAGAATACATGTTTGGGCATCACTTAAAATGACAGTACTTATCATAGGTGATAACAGTTTTAACGCATTGCAATTAAAGCCCCTAAAAGGCGTCACCATTATAATCACAGGATTAAGCATGTACAGCCAGACATCCTAGCAGGAATGTCCAGCAAAATAACCCCACTTTAATTATGCTTTCACATTATTCACATTACCCATGTGACTTCCAGTCCCTCTAAAGAAATAACATTAGGTAAATGCTCCTCTTGTGCAATTGCACCCCTTCACCTCCAGGGGATGCCCTTCTTCAGATATCCCCAGTTCAGCCCTTCACACCTTGGCGCAGTCCCGAGCACACACCCAGCTGAAGAACAGAAGTTCCAGCCACAGGTTGCTGTTGGAGCATGGCTAAGCCCTTGAGGAGTTATTTCTGTTAAGTCTCCAGAGACTTAGGTAGGGACTTCCCGTTTTCATGCTGGGGGAGTCTGCGTTGCTCCTGCAGCTCCCCCGGCACCTCTTTCACCAAAGGGGGGTGACCCCCTCCTCCGGGAGCCACCTTGCGCCCAAAACACTTCCGCAATCCCCATGCCTTGCAAGGCATTATGGGGTGCCTTGTGTGCAGAGCGCGCATATTAGAGCAGCGGCTCTCCCTCTGCTCCGGGGAGAGCCGCGCTGCCTTTTCCGGCGGCCTCGCGCCGCATCCGCCCTTTGTTGGGGGCCCGGTCCCACCCGGACCCCTTCTGTGCCCAGGTAAGCTTCATGCAAAAACAACAATTGATGGACAGAATGCAGAACAATGTCATACATTCACCCCAGTACAGAGATCTGGCCCTAAATCCATCGTTTTTTTGTTCACCATGCCATTCCAGTTTGAACCCAGCCATATGCAAATCAGTCTTGACCCTGTGCCCAATGGGAACAGTCCAGCCCGAACGGCCAGGCCAGTTTCTCTCTGAACTGGAAACAAGCATCCTAGGACCGGTTTCGGGGTTTCACCCCTCTTCAGCCAAGATAGCTTGACTCCAGTGGCATGGAGAGCACGGGACCCACGTCTGGGCATACCCTTCCCACTCGGGGTGACAAATGCAAAAACAACAATTGATGGATAGAATGCAGAACAATGTCATACATTCACCCCAGTACAGAGATCTGGGCCTAAATCCATCGTTTTTTTGCTCACCATGCCATTCCAGTTTGAACCCAGCCATATGCAAATCAGTCTTGACCCTGTGCCCAATGGGAACAGTCCAGCCCGAACTGCCAGGCCAGGTTCTCCCTGGACTGGAAACAAGCATCCTAGGACCGGTTTTGGGGTTTCACCCCTCTTCAGCCAGGATAGCTTGACTCCAGTGGCATGGAGAGCACGGGACCCACGTCTGGGCATACCCTTCCCACTCGGGGTGACAAATGCAAAAACAACAATTGATGGACAGAATGCTGAACAATGTCATACATTCACCCCAGTACAGAGATCTGGGCCTAAATCCATCGTTTTTTTGCTCACCATGCCATTCCAGTTTGAACCCAGCCATATGCAAATCAGTCTTAACCCTGTGCCCAATGGGAACAGTCCAGCCCGAACTGCCAGGCCAGGTCCTCCCTGGACTGGAAACAAGCATCCTAGGACCGGTTTCGGGGTTTCACCCCTCTTCAGCCAGGATAGCTTGACTCCAGTGGCATGGAGAGCACGGGACCCACGTCTGGGCATACCCTTCCCACTCGGGGTGACAAATGCAAAAACAACAATTGATGGACAGAATGCTGAACAATGTCATACATTCACCCCAGTACAGAGATCTGGGCCTAAATCCATCGTTTTTTTGCTCACCATGCCATTCCAGTTTGAACCAAGCCATATGCAAATCAGTCTTGACCCTGTGCACAATGGGAACAGTCCAGCCCGAACTGCCAGGCCAGGTCCTCCCAGGTAAGCTTCATGGCAGCTCAGGGAGCCCACCACCGGCCGCTCCTCCACTTCTCTGGGGGCCCAGTCCCACCCGGGCACCACGCATTCCAGGCTTGGTGGGGAGCCACTCAGGGAGCCCAACCCCGGCGACTCCTGGCAGCTCCCCATCTGGCCAGCACCCTCGTGTGCTGCCGCAGGAGCCGGCAATCCCATTCTGGTCTGCTCGCTCCTGCGGGCAGACACGGAGACTTCTCCTGGACCAGCGAGTCCTCGGGGCAGTGCGACGGCACTCCCCCTGCCTTCCCGCTACTGCGGGGGAGTACAGCGGATCTCCCCCTCCTTCCTCCTCATCGCAGGGCCCAGAGTTGGGGTCCCGGGCCCCTGGGACATTTTCACGGGGAGCACGACAGCACGCCCCTCTCCACTGCACCGCAACCACTGGGGCCCGGAGTTAGGATCCCAGGCCCCCGAGATCTTCACAGGGAGTGCGACGGCGCTCCCCGTCTTCATTTTCGATGGGGCCCGGAGTTGGGGGTCCTGGGACCCAGAGACCTCTTCAAGGGGGGGCGCGACGGTGCTCACCTTCCTCCGGTGTCTTCGGGGGGCCAGGGTGGGCTCCTGGCACCCCCCTTGAGTACATTTTCACCGACTTCCTGTTCTTCTGGGGGCAGCCCCCAGGACCTGACCCACCCCGGGGGCACATCTAAGACCGGCAGCGGAGCCCCACGTGCTTTGTCATCGGTCTTCTCAGAGGTCAAAGGTCGCCTAGCTTCTGGGGGCATATCTCAGCCCCCATGGGATCGATTCTCACCATCTTGGCCTCTTCTTGCTCCTGGTGGCCCGCCCCAGCCACTGGGAGCACTTTCCGCCACCCTCCTGGTCTCAAAGAGGGGGAACTCAGCAGGGAGCTGTCTTCACTGGCTCCCTGTGCCAGGCTTTCACCTGGCTCTCCTCCTGGGCCTCTCTTCACTGGTCCTGGACTACCCCACAGGCGCAATCCAGGGTCTTAGGACAGTCAGGGCATTTTTCCTTCCAACTGCCAATGGCGCCAGGCTCCAGCACCAGTCTTCCTCAGCAGACTATACTCCAGAGAGAGCTCCTCTTCCTGTGCAAGACCTTTTAAAAGAACTTGGAGGGGGCTCGCAGGAAGGCTCTTCTGCCCTATCCTGCAGCGACACATCACCTCTCTGCTCCTGCTCCCTCCTTCCTGCACAGGCCTCTGGGATAGTTCAAAATGGCATCGTCCAGGGGTCTCATGCCACATGGTCTCAGAAAAGCCCCCTTCCCCCTTGCTGCCTTCTTGGTCCAGAGCAGCCTGGTGCCTGGCACCAGGTGACAGTTGCTGATGGACCCCTCATCTCTCCCTCTTGGAGAGAATGCCTTCGCCCTTGGAATTCCTGCAGTGGAGGGCTAGCCCTGTGATGCTACAGCTTGGGGAGGAAGGTAATTAGTCCAGCCTGGCAGCGTCACACCCAGCCAGGCTCTGGTTATGAGCTGAGTCAGAGGAATATGACATTTCTGGATGACCCATAAGCAGTACGGATATGGCTTTGGACTCAACAGAATACTTCTTTTTACACAACTTACAGTGCAAAGATTTTTATGAACAACATCTTTCCACGTCAAAGGCCGTCTAAGATGGTAAATAGACATAATATCGAAATAAAAATATCGAATGGACAGAATATCGAATCCAAAATATAGAATGGACATAATATCGAATGGACATAATATAGTCGTTAAAAATATCGAAATGAAGGTAAGTAATATCGATTGTCAAAATATCTAAGTACAAAATATAGGCATTAAAAAATATCGAATTTTTAATAATATCGAATTTTTTCAAAGTGTTTTCTATGTTAGTATATGTGTTAAAAGTTTATATTAGTTTTTGTAATGTATGTTTAATTTTTTAAAGCAATGATTTTTATGTTATTTAATTTTTGCGTCATTTAATTCCGTAGCGGGTTGTGGGTTTATAGGGGAATAGGGTAGGAAGTAATTTAATTGTAATTAAGTAAATATTTATTTTTATTTATTGGTATTGATAATTAATTTATTGTTAATTAATTATTAATTGGTAATTAATTTTATTAATTGGTAATTAATTTTTATTAATTGATTAATTGATAATTATGTTAATTCTATTAATTTATTATTTGTAGCGGGTTGTGGGTTGATAGGGGGATATGGTGGGAAGTAATTTAATTGTAAATAATTAATTATTGAAAATATTTTTTTGTTTTGATAATTAATTTAGTGTTAATTAATTATTAATAGGTATTTTTTTATTATTTATAGATTTTTGGTATTGAATATTAATTGGTTGTTAATTAATTATTAATAGGTAAATAATTTTTAATAAATAAATTGTATTGGTATAATTAATTAATTATTAAATATTTTGTAATTGGTAATTAATTTTAATAATAATGTTTATTAGTATTGATAATTAAATAATTGTTATTAAAATATTACTTTCCCTACTGTTGCACTCTTTGGAGTGGGAATAGTAATTTTTACCCCTTCGCTATCCAACGCTTTCCCTACTGTTGCACTCACTGGAGTGGGAATATTAATTTTTACCCTCCCGCTATCCAACGCTTTCCCTACTGTTGCACTCTCTGGAGTGGAAATAGTAATTTTTACCCCTACACTATCCAACGCTTTCCCTACTGTTGCACTCTTTGGAGTGGGAATAGTAATTTTTACCCTCCCGCTATCCAACGTTTTCCCTACTGTTGCACTCTCTGGAGTGGGAATAGTAATTTTTACTCCTACGCTATCCAACGCTTTTCCTACTGTTGCACTCTTTGGAGTGGGAATAGTAATTTTTAACCCTACGCTATCCAACGCTTTCCCTACTGTTGCACTCACTGGAGTGGGAATAGTAATTTTTACCCTCCCGCTATCCAACGCTTTCCCTACTGTTGCACTCTGTGGAGTGGGAATAGTAATTTTTACCCCTACACTATCCAACGCTTTCCCTACTGTTGCAGTCTTTGGAGTAGGAATAGTAATTTTTACCCTCCCGCTATCCAACGTTTTCCCTACTGTTGCACTCACTGGAGTGGGAATAGTAATTTTTACCCCTACGCTATCCAACGCTTCCCTACTGTTGCACTCTCTGGAGTGGGAATAGTAATTTTTACCCTCCCGCTATCCAACGTTTTCCCTACTGTTGCACTCACTGGAGTGGGAATAGTAATTTTTACCCCTACGCTATCCAACGCTTTCCCTACTGTTGCACTCTCTGGAGTGGGAATAGTAATTTTTACCCTCCCGCTATCCAACGTTTTCCCTACTGTTGCACTCACTGGAGTGGGAATAGTAATTTTTACCCCTACGCTATCCAATGCTTTCCCTACTGTTGCACTCTCTGGAGTGGGAATAGTAATTTTTACCCTCCCGCTATCCAACGTTTTCCCTACTGTTGCACTCACTGGAGTGGGAATAGTAATTTTTACCCCTACGCTATCCAACGCTTTCCCTACTGTTGCACTCTCTGGAGTGGGAATAGTAATTTTTACCCTCCCGCTATCCAACGTTTTCCCTACTGTTGCACTCACTGGAGTGGGAATAGTAATTTTTACCCCTACGCTATCCAACGCTTTCCCTACTGTTGCACTCACTGGAGTGGGAACAGTAAATTTTACCCTCCTGCTATCCTACGTTAAAAATATTGAATATTTTTTAATAATATTACGTTAATATATGTATGTATTAAAAAATAAAAATGTATGTTTATTTTTTTTTTACTTAAATTAATTATTCATTATTTTGAAAGTTATTTAAGTATTTTTATACTTAATTATATTTATTATCTTATTAATTTTACATTACTTTTAAGAGATTTAAAAAATTCGAAATTTGCACTAACTATATTTTTTACAACGATATTTTTGATTCGATATTTTTGTACTTACCTGTTTGTAGATAGGGAGTCGATATTTTGGTATTCGATATTTTTAACTCGATATTTTGTCAGGTCGATATTTTCTTCCTCGATATTATGTCAGTGATCCGTCTAAGATAAGTCACTGGCAGGAAGAACTACAAAGAATATGGTTCATTTACATGTTAGCAAATCACAACGGACCTATTTAAAGTTGGACTTTTATATGCACTCGTTAAACTCATGATTGTTTAAAAGTAGGGGAGAATGATATGTAATTTTGAATTTAGGATGTCTTTTTCACGTTAGGAGAGTATTATGAATTTGATGGGTGGATGGACACTTGTTTATAGGTGGGGAAGGAAATGCGGGTTTTAAAAGTAGTGTTTTGTTTTTATGTTTTTACATTTGAAGAATTGTGACACATACAGGTAGTACAAATTTTGCACTTCACGTAAGGTATTGTAGTTGGCGTGAGCACTAGTATCCCGAGGGTGGAGAATACGATCAAGTGACATTGATGATTTACAGCTGATTCAGGTAACGTGAGATTTAAACTCAGTTGAGCAGAGTGTTTCAGATGAGTCTATGTTTGTGCATAGAGAAAAAAGGTACGCTGTTTTGAACGTGGCAGGATTACTGCAGGTATGTACTGGGGATCAAAAATGATTTCAACGGTTGATTCTGACAACTGTAAATTGGCGATAAGTTGGGCAGGATACTTTATAATGGGGTTCACATTTAGTTTTTATCTGTGGAATTTAGTCTTTATTTGTAGAATTCACGTAAGGTGCACATAAGAGTCATATTACTTTTGCATTTGAGGTAACGGGGCACTGATTCATTTGCATTGGGTGGGAATTAGTTGAGGATGGGGTAGAGGAACACGCACGAAGACGTTGTACTTAATATCAGTTACAGTTGTATAGATTTTTTTGTTGTTTAAGGAGTTGGGTTAAAGAAGGAAATCATTGTTACGTGAGAACCATTTGTTTGACTGACGCATACTTTTTAATACATTGTAGAAACCCCTGACGAAGGTCACCAATGACCGAAATGCATTGGGTGAATGTAAAATGTGATGGAGGATTCGAGATTCATAACATGCCTGTGATTAGGCCCGGATGGGCAATTCCTGTGCAAGTATAAAGTATGAAACAATGGAATCTCGCACCCTTGACGTGATGGACAAGTTTTGGTAACAATATTAAATAAACAAGATTGAACTTTTTGAAACACTGACTGAGTACGTGGATAATTTTGATCACAAATGTGCATAAGGCTGTGCAACTCTTTTGTGACTTGCAAACCGCGGGTCACACTCTCCTGACGTATTTTCTTGTTCAACCATCCTGGGTGCCTCTGCTTGTTTGTGGATTTACTGTCTGGCTTTGGAGTGCCAGGGGCTGGGGAGGTGCAGTGGCTCCAGGAGTCTGGATGAGTCAGCACCAAGCTGAATAGGCCTGATCTGCATTTGGAGTGGTGGGAGGAGTAGCACCTGTACCTGAATAGAGCTGTGCCTGCCTTCCACAATGCTGGCTCCGCCCCCCTGTTATGTGTCTGGAACCAAGGCTCACACTGACAATGGATGTTGTTGTGCACTTGCAGAGTGCCCCCCAGAACTGGTTTGTACTGGGCTCAGAGCCCCCTGCACAAAGAGAACAAAGACATTTTGGGGTATAAGTATTAGACCTAAAACCCCTGAACTTTAGATAATTCCTCGAATTCAAGAGGAACCTTTGCCAAGGAGAAGAGCTGGAGAGACTGAGGAGAAGTACTGCACTTGCTGTGTGTCTGGGGTTGTGCTGCAGTTGTTGTTTCTGCCAAGGAAAGGAGAAGGACTTTGCTGTGTGCTTTGTCCCCTGCTTGAAGGAGATCTCCAAGGGCCTGAAGAGTGCTGGCCTCCTGTTCTGAAGTCTCAGGGACACAAAGACTTCACCCCCAGCTCCCCTGAACTCTGCTGCTGTGAGTTCTAGCCTGCCAAGAGGTGCCTCTGCCAGTGTTGGGCCTCTGGACGTTGTTGCTGCTTTTTGGGAGCTGGAAGAAAGAAGAAACTCAAAGAACTACAGAAATTGATGCATCGCTCTTCTTGCAGCTGTTCTCCCGACGCATCTCCACAGCGCAAGAAAATATTTCATGCATCGCCGCGCCACTGCAGAAACCGCTGCAGAGCCTGTCGCCGCTGCAAGAATCACAGCATCTAGGGATAGTGGCTGAAGAGGACCGACGCAGCGCCGCTCGACGCCACCGCATCGATCGCCGCCGCATCCCGGATTTCCATGCATCGTACCTGTGCGGCAAGTTTGTCCAATGCATCACCTGCGGACTAGAACCGGCACGAAGAATCGACGCACCACTCCCCATACAGACCGATTCGACGCAACCCTTCCTCTGCGTTCAGCGGGACTGTTGCATCACCTCCCCAAGCTCTAAAGAGTGTCGCATCTCTTTGTTTTCCGACTCTGCGACTGTTTGGCTTTTGGAACTTTGATGCATCTACAGGTACTTTGGTGAAAAGTCACGCATCCATAGTTTTCTATGGTACAAGTTCTTGAAAACTTTTGAAAGTCATATTTTTAACTGTGTATGTTGGATTCTTGTCGTTTTGGTCTTGTCTAGTTTAGATAAAGATATTTTATTTTTCTAAACTGGTGTGGAGTCTTTTTGTGGTGTTTTCACTGTGTTACTGTGAGTGTTGGTACAAATACTTTACACATTGACTTTGGGATAAGCCTGTCTGCTTATGCCAAGCTACCAAGGGGGTGAGCAGGGGTTATCTAAAGTGTGTATCCCCCTTTCCCTGACTAGAAGCAAGGGTCCCTATTTGGATAAAGGTACCTACCTCTGCCAACTAGAGACCCCCATTTCTAACACCCTCTTTTTTACATCCAAAATTAAGGCTTGTGTTTCAGTTGCCATATGCCAAATCCTTAAACTACAATTACAACCGATCTGGAATCATTAATAAGGTGCTGTGGGTCTGATTTGTGAACCTTGCAGATCTGTGTTGATGCAGAACAGAAAAAGTGAATTTTAAACATGAAGACATTCACAAAAGTAATATGGATATGTGAAAATCGGAAGCATGTGTGCAAAATGGCTTGAACACATGTGTCTTCTCTGAGCACACAAATTGTGCCTGGCGGGGGTGGGTGCAGAAAGCGCATTAGACAATGATTTTAGGGCTCACTTGTATTCTTAAAAAATGCCCCAAAATTTGCGCCTGTTTGTGTGACACAGGCCCAGTTCACCTATGGCAGTGCTGTAGTGGAAGGCGCAATGCATGCAAGGGTCAGAAAAGACTATTGGATTTCTTTTTCAGTGACTGTAATAAGCTGCACTTGACGTTGTATATCTCAATTTATAAATACTTGCTAGTAAAGATTTTGATGAGATTTCTCGGCCAGATCCAGTGGCTAACCCTCGCAGTTAGCAACCTCTTGGCGCACACGGCCTTCAGCTGTGCGCTGCATTGGGTTACCAACCCCCTGCAGACAGCCAGACCCTGCTGCGTACCACACCTGAGTCCAACAACCTCGCAGGCAGTCAACTCTGCGGTGGGGGAGGGGGTCATGTGGTAAACCTTCCCAATCCATTACTGGCCCCAGGTACCCCATCCCTCAGAGCCTTTTGTTTTTAAAAAGTGGGCTTCCCTCATCAAGCCACTATTGATCATGGGGATGCCATTCCATGCTGCCTTTTTTTTTTTTAAAGGGAAGAGTGTGTGTGTGGCCAACCCCCCCCCAGCCAGTACTGGCCCCATCCACCCCATCCCCAGGGGGAAGAAAATATTATTAGGGGCCAAATCAATCAATATTAGGGGAGGAGAGTGCATGGCCCCTCTCTCTGACCCCCAATGGGCCCCGGGAACCCCATCCTCTTGGGCCAAACATAATGTTGTGAGCCTCTGGGGTAGGACCAGGGCCCTCGCAGCCCGCATTGCTTCGCTCTGCGGGAGCAGCTGCTTCTGCTTGCTCCCTCTGGGTCGGAGCAATCAGTTTCCCTGCCACATGAGCACAGGTGGGGAACCAGAAGTATACTTCACCCGGCGGGTACATTTTCAAAGCTCCAGCGGGCAGGAAAAAGTACTGTGTCCTGGGGTTGGACTCTCCAGAGCACAATTAACCCCTTCCATGCGTCAGACGGCCCCCGGGAGCCGTCCGATCTGAGCACGCGTGGAATTTTTCCGCACCGCAGGGAAATTCCGGCCGCGCCCAAAGGGTTAAAGAGCCGGCCCCTTGGGATTGTGTCCCCAGGGCCCATTTGGGCTCAGGGAGGAGGGTCGTACACCCCCCTCCTGTAAAAGAAAATATTTTGGCACCGGGGGTGGGGTCCCTTGGGTCCATTAGAATCCTCCCCTATTATCATATATTTCAATGGCATGTTAAGGCTTGGGGAGGGGACCCTGCTACCCCCTCCCCATTTCAATATACTTGGACCTGGGAATGCGGTCCCGGGCCCCAAATGTGGCTCAGAGAATGGGCCTGCATGCCAATGGACGTTTAATGTTTTTTTTTAAATTCTTGCAATGTCATGGGAGTCCCATGAGCCCTGTGAGTCCCGCCGGATCGCAAGTTAGTATATATATATTGGCCCCAGTGGTGGCCTAGGAGGAAGAGTATCTCTACCCTGCCCCCTTACATCATTTCTTTAACCAAACCTCACAACAGGGGCTAAGCTGAGCTGGTAGAAGCTGTGAATTGTGGTCTAGTTGATAATGAGTTTACCATCCCTGATATGGTAGCCTCCAGATAATCCACACTTAGGATGTGAGCTTAAAGAAGTACAATGGCACTTCTTCAACTCTTCACTGATATTACCCCCGTCCATCTTTTCTGTCATGAGGGGTGACCAAGGTCTAGTGCCCATATTAACCCTTCCTTTGCTGAAGTGCTGCCTTCTCCAGTTGTGAGCTGCTGCAGAGCAGTGTATTACCTCAAATGGTGGTGGTGTGGTTCCTTGAGGTTGTGGGGTGGAGAAAGTATTTTCTGGTGCTACTGGGTGGCCACAAGAAGAGTGTCATCCAGGGTGTGGAGCTGGAACAATAGCTGTGGTCTGGATGTGAGGGAAGATATGCAGCATTTGGGCTAATTAATACTCAGAGGATGCCAAGGAGGGCACTCATTTCAAACCTTTGTTGTTGGGTGGTTGGCACTAGAAATCACCTGCGAGTCTGGAGGAAAGCAAGTATGCTGTTAGGGCCAGCTCCAGTAGACATCCATAAGCGGGACCACATGCACGGTACTCTGGTGGCTGGTGATGGGCAGTGCAGTGGCGTAGCTAGGGGGGGGCGATGGGGGCGGGCCGCCCCAGGCGGCATGAGTTTTCGGGCGGCAGCCGGCCCCCCTTCCCCCGCAAGAATCAGCCGCGGCCGCAACCCCCCCTACCCCCGCTCTTCTATCATTTTGCCGAGGGCGGCAAACGCAGGGGCCGCCACGGGCAGCCTAAGGCCTAGCTACGCCATTGGGGCAGTGGGACACCAGTCGTGAGGGAGCAGGAGCGCTGATGGTAAAATTACCATTGGGTAGCACCGTGGAGGAACTCATACCTCTCTGCTATTTGTCTATTTGCCACTGTACTTCTACAGCAGTATCTCCTCTTTGATAGTTGGATTCTGCTGAACAATGTCACTTGCACTGCGCCTGCAAACGGCATTTTAGCACTATCTATCTATCTATCTATCTATCTATCTATCTATCTACCAACGCAAAAAACACACACAATAACTCACCACCCATGATGCTGTTGCCTAGATAGATCTATTCTTTGTTTCTGTACCATTAATAAAGTGATGTTTTGAGCATGGCAGTCAGTATGCGTTATGGTATTTGGTGTGTGCATAGATAATCATAACTCACCAAATTCAGTGGTTTCCAGCATTTGAGCCAGTATCATAATTCAGTTTTAACTGCATTTTTCAGTACAATATATTGTTTTTTCATGCTGTACTTATTTTCCAACCCATGCTGTGCATGGTCTTTGGCCGTGTGTACTTGAGGTTGGCTGCAGGGCTGGACTTGCTGTCAGCCCCTGTGCCTAACCTGACATGGGCAGAAAACTCCTGCCGCACAGTGCTGAAAACACTACTCCCAAACAACTGCTGACGACTGACCACCACAGCACACAGCCTTAGACTTGGCCTGACCCACGGCCAAATTTAGAATGAGATGTGGTCTTCTGCACCTCACCTCATAACCTTCTACATTCAAGTTCCCCCTTCGCCCAAATATAATAAAAAAATACTTGACCTCCTGCCATTCACCCATCACCTTCTACATTTACTCTCCACCGTATATATATATATATATATATATATATTATCTACTGGCGGTCGCCAGTAGATAGTTATAGTTACAACCTATTATCCATAGGAAATCCGCGACATTCTATTTGAAATAACTCTCTTGCCGGTTGACGTATCTTGCGAAATTTTCAAACTTTGTGGCCCGCTCCGGTCCGCTCCTACCCTGAAAGTCTCGGGGGATTCGTCAAGCGGGGGCCGAGAAAAAGGGGGTCCCAAAACGCGTTTTCCCCATGCACTTTTCCATAGGAAACTTTAGACACGGCTACAGCCTGAACTGCTGAACGGAATTACACCAAATTTGGCAAAGAGGTAGTTCTTGGTTCAGAAAGAACCCTTTTGTTAAATGGTGTAAATCCGTTCAGTAGTTGCTGAGAAAATGAAAAGTAAAAAGTTAGTGATATCTATGGCCGAGTAGGGTCCGCGTACCCTCAGCGCACCCTGCGCGCACCGTCCCGATCACGAGCTGCATGTTAATTGGCTGTCAGCTGGCTGTCAACATTCCGATTCAGGAAATGTTGGCAGCCATTTTGTCCCTCGGTAGAACCGAGGGACAGAAACAAGTGCGCAAAGCGCACAAAGGGGGCAGGGTAGAAACACCCTGACCTCCTAGGTTTGCTCAGGGGTCCCACAAGGACCCCTGGGCAAAAAAAAAAAAAAATTTTTAAAAATCGGCAGGATGCGCTCAGGGTGCGCGAATCCTGCCGAAAATCGAAGCACGGTCTCCCGCGCTTCGATGTTAATTGGCCCCGGGTGGCCCAAGTCCCGGGGGCATGGTGGGGGAGGATAATTTAATGTGTGGGGGCCTCAAAGGGCCCCCAAGCCCCGGGGACCGCCACCCCCGGGGCTTTTTTGAAAATGGTGCGGGAGGGCTCTGAGCCCTCCCGCAGCCCCGGGGACCACCACCTCCCCAGGGCTTTTTTTAATCAAAAATAAAACCAGTGTGGGGGCTCCAGCCCCCCACACGCCCCGGGACCGCCACCTCCCGGGGCACTAAACATTTTAATATGGGGGTCCGTTACGGACCTCCAGAGCCTCGGGGACCACCACCTCCCGGGGCTGTGTACTGAATGGGAGGGGGCCGCGCGGCCCCCTCCTGGAGCCCTTGATGGCCCTGGGGACCACCACCCCCAGGGCTGGCTCCTGCAGTGTCCCGGGGTGCCTACCCTCGGGACACTGTAGTTTGCTATGGCAGGACGGGAGCCTCGCGGCTCCCGTCCTGCCATAGCAAACTGCTTTGGATATTGGAAGAGAGAGCAGGAAACCTGCTCTCTCTTCCAATATCCAAAGCGATTGCTTTTCCACATGGGGAGCAGCATGTCAGCTGCTCCCCATGTGGAACAGCAATGCCGGCTCCCAAGGGACGTGGGGAGCCGGCGGGACTGTGGGGGATTGGGGACCCCCACAGTCCCCAACGGAGAGGGCCAGCCCCGGGGATGGGGTCCCCGGGGCAAGTAGTGGCCCGGGCGGGGGGCCACGCGGCCCCCCTCCCCAAAAAAGAGAAAAAAAAATGTTAAAAAAAAATGGAAAGGCCGGACCTGGGGGATGGGGTCCCCGGGGCCTTAAAATGGCCAGAGGAGGGGGCCACGCTGCCCCCTCAAAATAATAAATATAGAGGCCATGCCCCGGGGGATGGGGTCCCCGGGGCCAATACAGGCCCAGGGAAGGGGGCCACGCGGCCCCCTTCCCGTTTTTTTTTTTTTGAAAAATTAAAAAGGGGTAAGGCCCTGGGGGATGGGGTCCCCAGGGCCCAAAAAGAAAAAAAGGAAGGGGGCCACACAGCCCCCTTCAGGGGACAAAAAAAAACGATCGGGCCCGCAGGCCCCGCCCCCTTCCTTCACCACTCTGCAAACGCGCCCACTGGCGCGTTTGCAGAGGGGAACAAATTCCCTTGAATACTGGGGGTCCCTGGGGCCAACTAGCCCACCAGGAACCTCCAGTATGCGCCAGGGGGCTGCCTTGCAGAGACGTGTAGAGAGGCCACACCCCTTTTACACCTCTCTGCAACGCAGCTCTGTGGCGCTTTTTGGAGGTATATGGTGGGCTAGTTGGACTCCGGGGACCCTCAGGATTCAAGGGGACTTAATCCCCCAACTTAAAACGCGCCACGGGCGCGTTTGCACAGTGGTGAAGGGAGGGCGGGGCTTCAGGTGACATGTGTGCAAACAGGCCCCGTGGCGCGTTTTAAGATGGGAATTAAATCCCCTTCAATCCTGAGGGTCCCTGAGGGCCAACTAGCCCAACAGGTACATCCAGAAAGCGCCACAGAGCTGCGTTGCAGAAAGGTGTAAAAGGGGTGTGGCCTCTCTACACGTCTCTGCAACGCAGCCCCTGGCGCATATTGGAGGTTCCTGGTGGGCTAGTTGGCCCCTAGGGACCCTCAGGATTCAAGGGGACTTAATCCCCAACTTAAAACGCGCCACGGGGCGCGTTTGCACAGATGTCACCTCAGGCCCCGCCCCTCCCTTCACCATTGTGCAAATATTCCTCTAAAATCAGCCGAAATACGAATTCCGATTTACTCACCTGTTATAAGGAGAGACCTCAGTGCTGTATCTTTCAGCCCAGTACTGGTCCTGAAAAGTAATTTTAACCGTACTTACCAGTAACTTGAATTTCCTTCCATAGGCTAACATTGACTGGTTTCAATTGGAAATTCTTCTAAGTGTGGAGTTTTGGAACTTTAAAATATTCCTGTAAAATCAGCCGAAATACGAATTCCGATTTACTCACCTGTTATCAGGAGAGACCTCAGTGATGCATCTTTCAGCCCAGTACTGGTCCTGAAAAGTAATTTTAACCGTACTTACCGGTAACTTGAATTTCCTTCATAGGCTAACATTGACTGGTTTCACTTGGAAATTCTTCTAAGTGTGGAGTTTTGGAACTTTAAAATATTCCTCTAAAATCAGCCGAAATACGAATTCCGATTTACTCACCTGTTATCAGGAGAGACCTCAGTGCTGCATCTTTCAACCCAGTACTGATCCTGAAAAGTAATTTTAACCGTACTTACCGGTAACTTGAATTTCCTTCATAGGCTAACATTGACTGGTTTCACTTGGAAATTCTTCTAAGTTTTGATTTTTGAAACATACAAATATTCCTCTAAAATCAGCCGAAATACGAATTCTGATTTACTCACCTGTTATCAGGAGAGACCTCAGTGCTGCATCTTTCAGCCCAGTACTGGTCCTGAAAAGTAATTTTAACCGTACTTACCAGTAACTTGAATTTCCTTCCATAGGCTAACATTGAATGGTTTCACTTGGAAATTCTTCTAAGTGTGGAGTTTTGGAACTTTAAAATATTCCTCTAAAATCAGCCGAAATACGAATTCCGATTTACTCACCTGTTATCAGGAGAGACCTCAGTGCTGCATGTTTCAGCCCAGTACTGATCCTCAAAAGTAATTTTAACCGTACTTACCGGTAACTTGAATTTCCTTCCATAGGATATCATTGCCTGCTTTTTGCTGAAAAAGATTCTAAGTGTTGATTTTTGGAACTTTAAAATATTCCTCTAAAATCAGCCGAAATCCGAATTCTGATTTACTCACCTGTTATCAGGAGAGACCTCAGTGCTGCATCTTTCAGCCCAGTACTGATCCTCAAAATTAATTTTAACCGTACTTACCGGTAACTTGAATTTCCTTCATAGGCTAACATTGACTGGTTTCACTTGGAAATTCTTCTAAGTGTGGAGTTTTGGAACTTTATAATATTCCTCTAAAATCAACCAAAGTACGAATTCCAATTTACTCACCTGTTATCAGGAGATAACCCAGTGCTGCATCTTTTAGCCCAGCACTGACACTGAAAAGTAATTTTAACCGTACTTACCAGTAACTTATATTTTCTTCCAAAGGAATCCTTTGTCTGGTTTTCAGCAGAAAAGTTTCAAAGTGTCGATTTTCACAAACTACAAATATTCCTTAAAAATCGCCTGTATGACTTAAACGCATTCTTTCAACTGTTTACAGGAGATGCACCAGTGCTGGATCCAGGATCCAACACTGAGTAACAAAAAGTAACGATAACAGTTTTTACCTCCTAAGTGAATTTCCTTCCATAGGATAACATTGGTCATTCTATGAGAAAAAGTTTCTAAGTGTCAACTTTTAAAGTACAATAATATTCCTTAAAAATCACGACTGTAACCAAAACGCTTTTACTCAACTGTTTACAGGAGATGTCCCAGGACTGAATCTAGGATCCAGTCCTGTGGTTAGAAAAGTAATCCATAAAGTAACTAATTGCATTTAACTAGAAATTCACATTGAGCTGAATGTTGCATTGTGTTTGAAAATGTGTTGCCCATTGCAACAACTGTAACTACAGTACTTAAAAGTCTATTGCCTATGTGCAAAGTATTTAAACTAAAGTAATTCATTCTGAGAAAGTATTTTTTGTAATGTATAATATAATTACAATGTAATTTAAAAAATAAAATATGTAAAAAAAAATGTTTTCTAAAAAATTTCGAAATCAGTATGAAAAAATTTATATAACAATTAATACATTTAAAAATTGTCATTTACAAAACCTTTGAAATTCACTGAAAAAACCATAGGTTTCAGACATGTTATAGTTACAAATTAGCATTTAAAAAACCTTTGAAATTCACTGAAAAAACCATAGGTTTTAGGGACGTTATAGTTACAAATTAGCATTTAAAAAACCTTTGAAATTCACTGAAAAAACCATAGGTTTTAGGGACAGTTATAGTTAGTTGGACATTGCACTCGTACAAAACCCGTGAAATTCCCCGTTATAGTTAGTTCAGCTAACTATAACTCGCGCCCGCAATGCACTGCTGATGACGTCACATATTACATCACTCATGACATGGTCAGTGACATCACTGATGACATCACTGATGACATCTCAAATGACATCACTGATGACATCATCCACGTGATAATCTGATGCAGCTCTTCACACCCTAATATAACCTTTGATACACCCAATCTAAATTACAGACTGCCATTCGCAAAACCATAGACACTCCAACACCAATAACTACATACCCACTCACTGATTCTTAGGTCTACACACACACATCCACTCACTCACCCGTACAGTCACTCATACTTATGGTCACTCAATACAGGACTATCATATGCACTCTTACTCCTATATAGACACTCAAACACCACCACTCATCCATAGAGGTACTCACACACCTAGTCAGTCATGCAAATAATTAAACACACTGCCATTTACTCACCTATACAGTTATACACACACCAGCTCACTTAATCATACAAATACTAGCACATTGTTACGCTCTTATACAATCACTGATACAAGCACACACTCATCCATAAGCCACTATCACAATCACTCACTCTCGCTTATAGCTATTTATATACTCCAACACACATATATACTGCCTTTCACATATGTAGTTACTCACACATGTACCACTGGGACATACATTCACTCACTAACACACTCTTACACACACTTACCCACCCATACAGTCTATCACAGATGCACTCTTGAAACCATCCACCCAGTGAATCACCCACTCACACATCTATGCACAGTCGCACACACCCCATCCACACAAACACTCAGGCACCCATACAGATACTCAGACAACAAATCAATAACTCTTATAGACACTCATGTAGCTATTCACAAACCCATGCAGCCACTTACACAGCAACAGACAGATACAGACATTCACCCAGTTTAGTCACTAACCCATGCATTCAGTAAGATACGTTTAATCACTCACTTATAGAATTAGTCACGCACCTACTAAATCATCCATACAGACACTTATACACCCACTCATTCTTCAATACGCCTTTCCCTATATATATAAAAAATATTTAAACTTTACAGAAACACACAGTCACTGGATGATGTCATCAGTGATGTCATTTGAGATGTCATCAGTGATGTCATCAGTGATGTCACTGACCATGTCATGAGTGATGTAATATGTGACGTCATCAGCAGTGCATTGCGGGGCGCGAGTTATAGTTAGCTGAACTAACTATAACGGGGAATTTCACGGGTTTTGTACGAGTGCAATGTCCAACTAACTATAACTGTCCCTAAAACCTATGGTTTTTTCAGTGAATTTCAAAGGTTTTTTAAATGCTAATTTGTAACTATAACGTCCCTAAAACCTATGGTTTTTTCAGTGAATTTCAAAGGTTTTTTAAATGCTAATTTGTAACTATAACATGTCTGAAACCTATGGTTTTTTCAGTGAATATATATATATATATATATATATATATATGTATGTATATATATATATATATATTCCACACCAGAACGCTTGTCGAAACCTCAGGACCCGTGGAGGGTGGTGCATACCCCGGGAGAGCACCCGGTAACTTAAATTCCAAACAATCCTTCGTGGCACACGAAATAATGCACTCTCAGGACTTGTGCAAAGTTCAAAACAGGAAGATTTATTTCTTCCTTCTACGCTACGCGTTTCGGCGTAAAGCCTTGCTCACTCGTGTGAGCAAGGCTTTACGCCGAAACTCGTAGCGTGGAAGCAAGAAATAAATCTTCCTGTTTTGAACTTTGCACAAGTCCTGAGAGTGCATTATTTCATGTGCCACGAAGGATTGTTTGGAATATATATATATATAGTAGGTTGTTATAGTTAGGACCTTGTTTCTATTAAAAAAGCGTTTTTTGTTTTCCCAATAACGTTGACGTCGTTTGACGAATCTTCGTGAAAATTTCAAAACTAGTGGGGCGCTCCGGTCAGCTCCTGTCTTGAAAGTTTTGGGGTGATTCGTCAAGCAGGGGCTGAGAAAAAAGGGGGGTCCCAAAACACGTTTTCCCCATGTAATTTTCCATAGGAAACTTTTGACAAAATGGTGTAAATCCGTTCAGTAGTTCCTGAGAAATTTAAAAAAGAAAAAGTTTCGATATCTGAGCACCCTCCGGAGCACGAGCTCAATTCTGATTGGCTGCCAACACTCCAAACCAGGAACTGTTGGCAGCCATTTTGTGAACCGAGTCACAAGAAAAAGGGTGAAACAAAGTGAAAAATGAAGACAAGGGGGCAGGGTAGAAACACCCTGACCCCCTAGGCCTGCTAGTCCCACAAGGACCCCCAGGCCCAAAAAAAGCATTTTTTTAAAAAACAAATTTGGCCGAAGTCGCGCTGGGGTCGCGAATCCGGGCGAGAACATTTTTTTAAAACGAAGCGCAGGCTCCCGCGCTTCGTTATTGTTAAGCCCCCGGGTGGGCCAGGTCCCGGGGGCATGCCCAAATTATATTTTGAGGACCTCAGGACACAAGTGGACTTCATCCTCCGAGCAGCAGTGCGCCAGAAGCCGCGTTTGCAGCGTGGTGTAAAAAGGGGCGTGGCCTCGGAACACCTCTCTGCAACGCAGCTCTGTGGCACTTACTGGAGGTACCTGGTGGGCTAGTTGGCCCCCAGGGACCCTCAGGATTCAAGGGGACTTAATCCCTTAACTTACAACGCGCCAGGGGGCTCGTTTGCACAGTGTTGCAGGGAGGGGGCGGGTCCTGATATAACAAGTTAGCAATCTTGCTGTGTGGGACTTACTGGAGGTAATAAAAGGGGTAGTTGGCCCCCAAGGTTGACGTTGGGGGCTAACTACCCCTCCTGTTACCTCCAGTAAATCCCACAGAGTGGGATTGCTAAAAGGTGTTTGGAGGCCACGCTCACCTTTCTCCACCACTCTGAAAACGAGACTGCTATGTTATAGTTAGAAATTAGCATTTAAAAAACCTTTGAAATTCACTGAAAAAACCATAGGTTTCAGGGACGTTATAGTTAGAAATTTGCATTGAAAAAACCTTTGAAATTCACTGAAAAAACCATAGGTTTCAGGTACGTTATAGTTAGAAATTAGCATTTAAAAAACCTTAGAAATTCACTGAAAAAACCATAGGTTTCAGGGACGTTATAGTTAGTTGGACATTTCACTCATACAAAACCAGAGAAATTCCGCCGTTATAGTTAGTTCAGCTAACTATAACTCGCGCCCCCGCAATGCACTGCTGATGACGTCACATATTACATCATTCATGACATGGTCAGTGACATCACTGATGACATCACCGATGACATCTCAAATGACATCACTGATGACATCACTGATGACATCATCCACGTGAAATCTGATGCACCTCATCACATCCTAATATAACCTTTGATACACCCACTGTAAAATACAGACTACCATTTTCGAAACCATAGACTCACCAATACCAGTTACTACATACGCACTCACTGATTCCTAGGTCTACACACACATCCACTCATTCACCCATACAATCACTCATACATGCAGTCACTCATCAATACAACACTATCATATGCACTCATACACCTATACAGACACTCACACACCACCACTCAACCAGAGTTACTCACACACCTAGTCAGTCATGCAAAGAATCAATCACACTTCCATTTACTCACCTATAAAGTTATACACACACCACATCACCTATTCATACAGATACTAACGCATACTTACTCTCTTACACAATCACTGATACAAGTACACACTCATCCATATAGCCACTCTCACAATCACTGACTCTCACGTATAGTCATTTATATACTCCAACTCTCACATACACTGCCTTTTACATATGTAGTTACTTGGACATGTACCACTGAGACATCCATTCACTCATCAACACACCCATACACATACTCACCCACCCATACAGCTGTTTCCACATGCACTCTTGAACCCATACACCCAATGAATCAACCACTCACACATCTATGCATAGAGTCACACACTTCCCACCCACCCACACACACACTCAGGCACCCATACAAATACTCAGGCTACCAATCAATAACCCATATAGACACTCATGTAGCTACTGACCAACCCATGCAGCAGCTTACACAACAACAGACAGACTGATACAGACATTCACACAGTTTAGTCACTAACCCATGCATTCAGTAAGACACATTTAACCACTCACTTATAGTCAGTGACGCACCTACTAAATCCTCCATCCAGACACTTATACACCCACTCATTCTTCAATAGACCTTGGTATATATATAAAACATATTTAAACTTTATAGAAACACACTGTCACTGGATGATGTCATCAGTGATGTCATCAGTGATGTCATTTGAGATGTCATCAGGGATGTCACTGACCATATCATGAATGATGTAATATGTGACGTCATCAGCAGTGCATTGCGGGGGCTCGAGTTATAGTTAGCTGAACTAACTATAACGGCGGAATTTCTCTGGTTTTGTACGAGTGAAATGTCCAACTAACTATAACGTCCCTGAGACCTATGGTTTTTTTCAGTGAATATATATATATATATATATATATATATATATATATATATATATATATATATATACACACACCATGGCCTCCTCCTCCCTGCCCAAAACTACTCTCTTTACATCACCACCCAGGTTTTGAAAATCGTGGGACGGTGATTAGCCCGATGGTACGGAGGTACTAAACAGTTTTCTGGTTTCAGCCTTGGTGCCGGCTGGATGGAAGAGGGCTCACGAACCCCCATTGCTAAAGAAAGTTGGTGCAGGCCCGTCAAACCCTTTCAACTATAGGCCCATTTCCCTACTCTCAGCGTTTTCTAAGACTCTGAAAAAATAAAATTATAAAGCAGCTGTTGGCCTTTTTGGAGGAGTCTGACATTTTACATCCTACGTACTCTAGTTTAATGCCAGGCTTTGAGACAAAGGTGGTTCTTCTGGAGTTCACGGATTCATCAAGACCAACCTTGACCAGGGCAATAAAGCACTGACTGCACTATTAGATCTCTTGGCTACCTTTAGCACTGTGTTTCACCAGATTCTTTTAGATCATCTGGGGGCCATAGGAGTGAGAGGTCAGGCGTGACTGATAGACATTAGGCTGTCTGTCTGACTCCTCCTACAGGTAGTTGGACATGGTGTACCGCAAGGCTCGGCCTTGAGTCCTTCACTGTTTAACATCTGTATGGCCCCCTTGGCAAGACTGGTGGAAACATTGGGGTCAAGGTTGTCTCTTACACTGATGGCACCCAGCTGATGCTTTTCTTCAACCAGATAGAAGTGTTGGTCACCTAAAAATTCAAGAGCTGCCTCAATGGAGTAGCAGACTTTATGTAGAAGAGTTTCCTCAAACTTAATGGGGAGAAATCTGATATACTGTTCTTCGGGAAGTTCATCCCCCAGAACTTACAGAACAGCTGGCCTTCAAAACTGGGTAACCCCCTGCCCCAGTCCACAGTAGTGAGGAACCTGAGAGTTAAGGTTGATCAAGATCTGTATTTGGAACCAGATTCAGGCAGTGGTAAGCACATGCTTTGACATGATGAAATCATTACAATCTGTCATAAAATATCTTCTGAAGCACTCCAGGAAGACTATGCTCTGGTTACATCCAGGTTGGATTACTTCAATACTCTTAACTGCGGGCTCCAGACAGAATAATCCACAGATTGCAGAGGGTTCAGAATGCTGTGGTGAAGCTCATTGTCAACCTGCCAAACAGACACTCTCTGAGCCAGTCATTGAGGAATATACACTGGCTCGAGAAGAGAATTCTTTACAAGTCCCTGCTTATTTCTTTAAAGGCCTACCTCCACGTGTGCTTTAAGGTATACATCCTGTTAGAAATAGGGGTCTCTAGTTGGCAATGGTTTGCACCTTTGTCCAAGTATGGACCCTTCTTCCTAGTCAGGGTAAGGGGGATACACTTCTAAATAACCCCTGCTCACCCCCTTGGTAGCTTGGCACGAGCAGACAGGCTTATCTCAGAGGCAGTGTGGAAAGCATTTGGGCATACATACAGTAATATAGTGAAAACACTACAAATGGACACCACATCAGTTTAGAAAAATAAGTAATCTTTATCTAAACCAAAAAAGACCAAAACGACAAGAATCCACAATACAGTAATCAAAAATGTACTTCTTAGAAGGTAAAAACAGTTCTGTCCATAGCAAACACTGCAACACTTTCAACACAAAATACCTTGGATGTGTCACAATCATAAACAAAAACAGCCGTAGGGAAGGTGATGCGTCAGTTCCTTACAGGCAGGGAAGGTGATGCGTCGGTTCCTTACTCCAGGGGAGGTGATGCGCCCGTTCCTTACTGAAGGGGAGGTGATGCGTAGGTTTCTTACTGTGTGGGGAGTTGATGCGTCGGTTTCTTACTGTGGCCCTGGTGACCTTGTAGATTTGGTGCCTCGGTGTGATGCGTGGGGATCGGGGATGCAGCGGTTCTCGATGCGGCGGCGGCAACAGTGCTGCGTTGGTCTCTCCAGCCGGGGTCCCACGATGCGTTGGTTCTTGCAGCCGCACACCAGGGCCTGCGTCGGAATCGGTGAGATGATGTCGGACTTCGGAGTTCGGTGCACGGGATTCGGCATGCGGCGATTTCTCCAGCTGCGGTCAGGCGCTGTGTTGATTTCTTGGGCCGCACAGCGGCGATGCGTCAGAAACAAGTGCGGAAGTGTCGCGCTTCTCGTAGTTGCGTCTCTTTTCCAGCTCACAACAGCAGGAACAACCTCCAGAGGCCCAACTCAACAACAGGCACCTCTTGGCAGGTCAGAACTCCCAGCAAGGAAGTTCAGGGGAGCTGGTGGTGACGTCTTTGTGTCCCTGAGACTTCAGAACAGGAGGCAAGCTCTACTTCATGCCCTTGGAGATCTTCTTCAAGCAGGATACACAGCACATAGCAAAGTATTTGTCCTCTCCTTGGCAGAAACAGCCAGTACAGGCCAACCCCAAACAGCACACAGCAAGGGTCAGTACTTCTCCTTCAGCCTTCCCAGCTCTTCTCCTTGGCAGAGGTTCCTCTTGAGTCCAGGAGTATTCTAAAGTTCTGAGGTCTGGGCCCCAATATTTATACAGCATTTCTCTTTGTTCTCTTGTGGCAGAGAGGCTCTGTGCTCAGTCCAAGCCAGTTCTGTCTTCTCTGGTGGACCTTCCCGGCAGGAGGTGGAGACAACATTGTGTAAGGCAGACCAGGCCCATGCAGGTAAAAGGAAATCTCCTCCCCTACTATAAATGTAGCCCAGGTCTATTCAGCCCAGCCCTGACTCATCCAGGAAAGGCAGGACACACCTCAACCTCCCCAGTGGCTGTCTACAGTGAATGCACATCCCCAGCCCATCACTCCACAGCCAGACAGTCAATACACAAACCTAGCAGAGGCACAATGGATGGCTAAGCAAGAAAATACCCACTTTCTAAAAGTGGTATTTTCAAACCCAGAATATAAAAATCATCCTTACTAAAAGATGCATCTTTATATTCTGAATTCAGGCATACTAAACCTTACCTTCCTATCTTGCCCCAATGGAAAGTTATATTTATAAGATGTTATGAATATATACTCCCATTTTATCCTATGGGACAGATAGCCTTTCAATAGTGAGAAACTAATTTCCCTGTATTTCACTATCAGGACATGTTACACACATCAACACATGTCCTACCTTTTACAGACACTGCACTCTGCCCACAGGGGCACCTTGGGCCTACCTTAGGGGTGTCTCACATGTCAGAAAAGGGGAGGTTAGGGCCTGGCAAGTGGGTGCACTTGCCAGGTCGACATCGCAGTACTAAACTGCACACAGACACTGCAATGGCAGGTCTGAGAACCTTTTGCAAAGCTGCTTGTGTGGGTGGCACAATCAGTGCTGCAGGCCCACTAGCAGCATTTGACTTACAGGCCCTGGGCACACACAGTGCACTGTACTAGGGACTTAGTAGTAAGCCAAACAAGCCAATCATGGAAATATCAATCCATAATTACAATTTACACAGAGAGCATATGCACTTTAACACTGATCACCAGTGGTAAAGTGCCCAGAGTCATTAAACCAAGCAAAACAGGGTAACAAACAGGAGGCAAAAAAGTCAGGGGATAAACCCGCTGGAAAAGCAAGGTCCAACACACCCCAACACACGCACTGCGCTCAGCCCCTTTAGGCCTCCTACAAATGCCCAAGATTATTAGGACTAGGTAGGGAGGTCGTCCCTTTTCCTTCCTAGCAGCAAAGGCTTGGAACACCTCACCTCCTTCCCTAAGACAGGCTCCTACTGTGGACATATTACGGAAAAAGCTAAAAACACATCTGTTCAATCTTTAAGCCACTTGTTTTCTCCCTCCAGCTCACAGTGCCAGGACGCTCCTCAGGGATCAGCTATTTCACTATAGAAGGCTGTTTCATTCATTCACGGCACTGACAGTGGCTCAGCGCGGAATGTTTTTCACTATGAGAGCTGGTCTACAAAGACATGTACTGACATAAAAATATGTGTGGTTGGTGCAGGCACTGCACCTACAGTGCTTAATTTGTAATAAGATAAGTGCTAGGGCTTTTGTCAGGAGGCCACTGCAGCTTGCACAACACATTGCCCCCTTGCTCACTTTCCCACTGGATTCAAGCAAGCCTGGCTGATGACGGCTGGAATGCCAGAAACCGGTCTAGGATGCTTGTTTCCGGTCCAGGGAAGACATGGCTTGGCAGTTCGGACTGGACTGTTCCCATGAGGCACAGGGTCAGACTGATTTGCATATGGCCATGTCTGAACTGGGGTGGTGGAGTGAGCTAAAGAATGATGATGGATTAAACCCAGATCAGTTGACTGGGGGTGAGTGTTTGATTGGCTCAAGCGTTCCGTCCATCATCCCCTTTTGTATCGCTTTGTTCGCCCTAAGTTGGCGGGGGTATGCCCAGACGTGGGTCCCTTGCTCACTTTCCCACTGGATTCAAGCAAGCCTGGCTGATGACGGCTGGAATGCCAGAAACCGGTCTAGGATGCTTGTTTCCGGTCCAGGGAAGACATGGCTTGTCAGTTCGGGCTGGACTGTTCCCATGAGGCACAGGGTCAGACTGATTTGCATATGGCCATGTCTGAACTGGGGTGGTGGAGTGAGCTAAAGAATGATGATGGATTAAACCCAGATCAGTTGACTGGGGGTGAGTGTTTGATTGGCTCAAGCGTTCCGTCCATCATCCCCTTTTGTATCGCTTTGTTCGCCCTAAGTTGGCGGGGGTATGCCCAGACGTGGGTCCCTTGCTCACTTTCCCACTGGATTCAAGCAAGCCTGGCTGATGACCGCTGGAATGCCAGAAACCGGTCTAGGATGCTTGTTTCCGGTCCAGGGAAGACATGGCTTGGCAGTTCGGGCTGGACTGTTCCCATGAGGCACAGGGTCAGACTGATTTGCATATGGCCATGTCTGAACTGGGGTGGTGGAGTGAGCTAAAGAATGATGATGGATTAAACCCAGATCAGTTGACTGGGGGTGAGTGTTTGATTGGCTCAAGCGTTCCGTCCATCATCCCCTTTTGTATCGCTTTGTTCGCCCTAAGTTGGCGGGGGTATGCCCAGACGTGGGTCCCTTGCTCACTTTCCCACTGGATTCAAGCAAGCCTGGCTGATGACGGCTGGAATGCCAGAAACCGGTCTAGGATGCTTGTTTCCGGTCCAGGGAAGACATGGCTTGGCAGTTCGGGCTGGACTGTTCCCATGAGGCACAGGGTCAGACTGATTTGCATATGGCCATGTCTGAACTGGGGTGGTGGAGTGAGCTAAAGAATGATGATGGATTAAACCCAGATCAGTTGACTGGGGGTGAGTGTTTGATTGGCTCAAGCGTTCCATCCATCATCCCCTTTTGTATCGCTTTGTTCGCCCTAAGTTGGCGGGGGTATGCCCAGATGTGGGTCCCTTGCTCACTTTCCCACTGGATTCAAGCAAGCCTGGCTGATGACGGCTGGAATGCCAGAAACCGGTCTAGGATGCTTGTTTCCGGTCCAGGGAAGACATGGCTTGGCAGTTCGGGCTGGACTGTTCCCATGAGGCACAGGGTCAGACTGATTTGCATATGGCCATGTCTGAACTGGGGTGGTGGAGTGAGCTAAAGAATGATGATGGATTAAACCCAGATCAGTTGACTGGGGGTGAGTGTTTGATTGGCTCAAGCGTTCCGTCCATCATCCCCTTTTGTATCACAACACATTGCCCCTGCCATGCTGCCAATCATAGTTACAACACAACTACTAACCATCACACTTCTACAACCACGACAATTCGGACTATTTCAGGCCCCTCAAACTATAAGAATTGTTTGGGCGGCAGGTAATAGTAATTTTTTATGTATATTTAATTAATAATTAAACTGTTGTAGTGATCATCTCTAAATTAGCCAGCCAGTGCCACCTTGAGGCAGACTGTCACAAGCGCTGGTGTTGACAATTAAGTGCCAGTTTTGATCACTGTAAATCACAGACTGAAATTCAGCATTGCGCACCACCCAGTTTTCTCGCCTCCCTCAGATCTGTGAAGTCCCAGGAGGGGCAGTAGAAGGCTGGTGAGACCACCAGCTGCAATTTGATTACCTCACTCTGATCACCACAAACCAAGGTGGGACAGCGGAACATGGGGAGGAGTGAGAGCTTTGTTTTCCACTGTTGTGATGTTATAGCAGTGAATAACTAGATTTTAATCCAGCAAATTACTTTCATGACATTCAAAGAAAGCCATACACAACTAATGGAATAGAACACACTCGAGTATTCATGAATTTTACGATAATCAGTTATATTTGCACGATGTGAACAATTTGAGATATAAAAGCTGACGCAATAAAAGGCATAAAAGAACAAACAGGTCAACGTATTAACAAAAATGGTTGCAGCTGCACCCACTCAGAGTAACATTTAGGGCAACTGTCAACCTTCATCAGGCATGTTTAAAACATGACCATTAATGTTCACGAAGCCAGTCATGACTTTTGGAAAATCCTGATTGTCAGGGATCCAACAAGGGCTGCCTCCTTAGCAATACGACGTTTTCCCAATTGACGATAACACCAAAATGTAAGATAAAAGGTTACTTTGATTTAATTCACGAGGAAATGAAAACAAACGACGTACCTGTGACAGAAAGTGTTCCAGTACTGTTAGCTTTCCCTCGGTCATTTTCTGCAAAACATGTGTAGCTGCCTTCATCAAGTTTTGTGATATTGAGTATTTCCAGACTGCCATCATACCAGACCGATATCCTAATTCGGAGAGTAAACAGAGAGGTAAAGGCAACATCAATTGCAGTGGAACACTGTAACTAAACACACTGATACAGCGCTCCAGGGAAGCGCGTTCACATATAATCTAATTTTGCATATCAATGAAAATTATTGCAGTCTTACACCACTAGTGTCAAAAGAACAATATTTTTTTCCATAGGAAAGTGCAAAGGCACATTCAGTGCTGAACTTTATTAAAACTTCTCAATGCTTAAAAGTGTTGAAGTGTTAAACAATATTTATCTAGATGTGCAGGTACTAGTGAAGCATTCATGGATTTCAGAGGCAAGGGGCCACATGTATGAAGCATTTTTGCAGTCGGAAATGGCTGATCGGGCCATTTCTGATCTCAAAAATGCTTTTACAAATGTAAAAAAACTAAATTGCGATTCGGTAACACGTTGAATTGCAATTTGTGTTTGTGTTTTGGTATTTGGATGGGCCGTGTTTAGGGCGTCCCTTCCAAATACCAATTTGCGTTGGTGTGTACGAATGTTTTGCGACCGAAATGCGGTCACAAAACATTCGCATTTTTCCACCATCTTGAAGTTGGTGATAACCCATTCGCTAATGGGAAAGGGGTCCCCAAGGGTCCCCTCCCCTTTTGAGAATGGTTGAAAAATTATTTTTAAGAGCAGGCACTGGTCACATGGACCACTGTCTACTTTTAAAAAATGAAAAGAAAACTTTTCATTTTTTGTTTGCATCCCATTTCCCTTTAAGGAAAGCGGGCTGCATTTAAAATAAATAAAAGATTGCTTTATTTAAAATCACTCACAGACATGGTAGTCTACTGACCCCAGCAGGCCACCATCCCTGTGATTTTGAGATTCCCAATGGATCACAAACTGAGACCTATCTCATTAGAATTCATGAGGTAGGTCTATTTGCAACAAGAAAGGGTTTGCTGTTCCTAAAAGATCCTACAGATCAAGGTTATACAAGAGGCATGTGGGTGCTAGTAGAAATCGGAGAAATGCTTATCTCCTTTCAGAAAAAGACCCTCACACACCCAGCCAGCTAGGTGTCTTGCTTCATCACTGGGTCTGCTCCTTATCGGGTCGGCGCTGCAATACCCGATCGGCACCCGTGGTGGGGCCTTCTTGGCGGAGATCTTTTTTCTTAGCCGTAGGGTGTAGTGCGTGTAAGGGCCCTAGTGAGTGTAGATGTGAATTGTGTGAAATCTAAAACAGGAATAGTGAACCACCCAAAACTATTTTAATGACTGTGGTCACTAACCTGATTAAAAATAGAAAAGGCGCACACGCCTGCCCAAGGATTGCAGGATTGTGTGCTAAAGCTCAGGCCAACATGTTTCATGCCTAATGTTAATTTAACGGCAATTCTTCAGGACCTTCTATCGACATTCTACACTTTATGGTTGGTGGTCTATAAATACACAGTTCAGTGACCACTCATACAGCACCCTATAAAGTGGTACCTGTCGATCAATAACACTGCCTGTAGGAAAAAAGAATCATAGTGATTAATACAAAGTTCTACTGTAGTCTGCACTCACTAGGGCCCTTACACGCACTACACCCTACGGCTAAGAAAAAAGATCTCCGCCAAGAAGGCCCCACCACGGGTGCCGATCGGGTATTGCAGCGCCGACCCGATAAGGAGCAGACCCAGTGATGAAGCAAGACACCTAGCTGGCTGGGTGTGTGAGGGTCTTTTTCTGAAAGGAGATAAGCATTTCTCCGATTTCTACTAGCACCCACATGCCTCTTGTATAACCTTGATCCGTAGGATCTTTTAGGAACAGCATACCCTTTCTTGTTGTGCTTACGTGGGCCTGTATGCTGGACCTTTTCTATTGGCCCTTAGTCCCTCCTTGTTGTCTTAGGTCTATTTGCAACCCACTAGGAATCGCAAAAGTGTAAAATACACCTTAGTATATTAGTGTTCGCGATTACCAAATAGTGAATTGCAAAAATTTGCAATTTGGTATTCGCAAACATTAATATTAGTACATGTGGCCCTAGATTCCTTTATTGAGTTTTACCTCATGCCGATTAAGCCCAGGGGCAAATATGCTGCCAGGGCAAACCATAAATATTTGCCAGGAATGAAGGTTAGCCTAAAACCCAGGAAGGCAAGAGTTCCCTCTGCAGCCTCTTTAGGTGGTGTCACATTATCTAAGCTTTTATATGTACCTATTGCTGAGCTGATATATGTGCAGGTTGATACTATTGACCTTCATATTGTAGGAATACCGCATCTCAAAGGGTGTCCAGTTACATACTAGACAACACCTGCCCCCTCACACTTGATAAACAGAGTTTCACGTGTATGCTGTGCACTCTCGTACACACAGGTTTCATGTGCCACAAAAGTAGTATTGCCTCAGTTTTATGTGGTAAATTTACACAATAAACCCGTATTTTAGCTGTTATGTGTATTTGTAAAACACACTATTTCCCGCAAAGATCTCTTGGCTCTGAGCAGGTGGGTGTGCCTAGCCCTACCTTTGTTAGGTTGGTTAATTGACAATACAGGTATTCGGCTTCTTGTGGAATTCAAGAGGAGGAGCTCTGATGTGGAGAGGGAGGTCGTTCCACACTTTAGGAGTGATGTAAGAGAACGCTTGTGCTCCTGATCTGGTTCTGTGTATGCACGGGATGTTGGCGAGTCGGAGTCCTGTAGAGCAGAGGTGTCTGGGTGGTGGGTGGAAAGAAATGGGGCTGTTAAAGTAATGGGGCCTGACTTGTGGAGTACCTTGAATGTGTTGTGTGTTGAGTTTTAATTGAGCACGCTGTGAATTGGAATTGGAATAGTTCCCTGAGGTGCGGTGCAAAGTGAGTTCTGTGTGGAAGGTTGAGGATGAGTCTGGCTGCAGCTTTCTGGATGGTCTGTAGCCTTCTATTGAGTTGCTTGGTGATCCCGGCATAGAGGGTGTTACCATAGTCCACCTTGCTGGTGACTAGGGTGCAATTGGGCAAATAAACATTTGGAAAACTGAAAACACATGCATTATTTAGGTTTGTCTTTGGAACCTTTCAGCCAAAAATAATTTTTTAAGAGAATGATGTGGGCTGAATTTCAACAACAGGAGTCCCACCACACAAACATGGTACTGCCCAGCGAGCAGGTCAAGTGACTTTCAATGGGAAGTGGTTCCTCTTACATAATAGACCAAAGCGCGGCTATTTGGTTTGGAAGGTGTGATATTGAGGTCAATCTACCTAATGGAAATGGAACAAAGAACCATATATTTTCCACTGAGGACGGATATAATTCGACATTACAAAAAGCCTGTGGTTTATTAATTGAATGTGTTAAATGCAAAATGTGTGTGATCCTTTCTGCCGTTGTTTTCAAGAGTATATATGAAAGTGAAACACGATCTTACTGGAATGAGGTTTAGGTATATACATTAAAACATGTACACATATTCATGAGCGCCCTTTGTTATTGTAGCATGCATTGGAATCTAAACCATTGATAAATTATACCAGAATAAACTGCGTTGTAGTTCATCAGAATAGTAACTGCTTCTGCATATAATTTTCCATAATCGTATGTTTTTTAACTCTAAGTGAGTCTATGCACTGGCTGGATAATTCGATATACATAAACGTTAATAGCTTAGCTTCCCTTTGTTTATAATTGCAGGTTTATTGTACTACAAAAGAGAAACTCTGGGTATTTTGTCTCGATTTCATTGTGAGCAGGAATGCAAACCTGCGAACATTTTCAGCAGCACTAGAGGGTGCTGTCTCACTAAATATGTGTATCACTTATATAGGTCACCAAATGTTCAGATTGTTATTCAACTTAAAACATTTTAAGTAGGAAACATAAATAGCATTTAGGAAACTAAGTTAAAGTATTGGGAAAGCTAAGCAGGTATGAGAAACAAAATCGGTTCTTAATGTGTTTGATTAATATGTGCTGTGAAGGTATGGATGCGAAGGTCAGCATCTTATCCTCAGACCTGGTATGCTTTAAAAACAAAATCAGGACATTTCAAGAACGTGTAATGAGGGAGACACCAGCTGTTTGCCAAACGTCTGTAGGAGGTTGTGAGTAGGACTACAGGCATGGAGAAATACCTGAGCTGGGAGAGGGGCTGGATACAGTATTTCAGGGTAGACCAGGGTAGAAGAAAATATCTGTGGGAGAGAACCGTGAGAGGGGGCGTGACAGAAGGGCTCGATTGCCTACCTTACCCTCAAGGGTAAGATCAGAACAAAGACTGATAAAAAGTGACAAAAAACGTCTGGTTGCACTGTAAAATGATTGGTTTCCTGCCACAATCTCAACACGAAAAGCATCGGCTGGCACAGATCCTCTATGCTTTACTTGGACGTGTGCTAATCTAAAAAGCACTTAATTTCATCTACACAAAACACAATAAAATGAAATTTCCTATTCTAACCCCAGAACTAGGAGTATTATGGTTCACATTGATGTCAGTATTATGGAACAAATCTCGTTCGCTCTGTTTGGATATGCGCTAATCATAAAAAAGGGTTTAATTTCAAATATAAAATTACAAGATGAAACTTTCTGTTGTAATCCCAGTGCTAGGAGTTTTAGGGTTAAGATTTATGTAAACATTTAGGTAGTTGATACTGAATACTCTCAATATTATGTTGTCGACATTTGAGCATGGCAATATAAGGACTGAGGGGCTTATCTATGAGAGCCCTGTGTCAATTTTGCACCACGAAAGTGGTACATACAAAGGGTTCACATAAAGATTTATGAACCCACGCAAAGCCACCCTGCGTGGCTTTGAATGGCCTCATAAATCATGAGTAAGGCGACGTAGCGCAAATAGCAGTGTCACGTTAAGCTGCACTCGGGAGCCATTGCATGGGTTTTCCCATGCAACACCTATGGAATTTGATGCTGCCACAGATTTAGAAAGTGATGTAAACCTGGGGAAGAGACAAATACGCACACCTCCCGAGGTGAGGCGTAACGAGGAGAAATATGTTTATTACTTTTCATTTTTCTGCAGCACACATAGAAATAGGAAAATGCTTCTTAGAATTGTTTTTGTGCACGAAGGTGTCTCTTCCTGCACAAAAACAATCCTGCATGCAACAGAGGAACCCTGGTGCAAGGGTGCATACATTGGCGCTAGGCTGCCAAAATGGCGCCAGCGTAAGGAAAAAAGATAGGAATGCACTGTACTGCTAAAATATGATGCATTCATGCTCTTTCACTTTAGCGTAGGGCAGCACAGCAAGGTGCCTTGCTGCACTGCCTATACCAAAATACCATAAATGAGGCCCTGTGTCTCTCAACACTATTGCACATGGGCGGGTATCATAGAAAAATGTGCAATCTCAGTAATTTAATACCCTTCAGCTTTCATTTCCCATCTCAAACTCTTTGCGGAACTTTCAGTACATCATCCTCTTGAGCTACTACATACATTTGTTTATGATAGAAATACCTACCTACTGCTCATGTCTGGGAACCTCCCAGAGTATCATGCTCTAACAGATTCATTTGTCTTATCTATTAATATCAGGAATCTCCATGCCCCTCCCTCATTAGACATTGAAGGAGTGCAAAGTGGGTAGGGTTGTCCATGGGATCTTTTTCCCTTTTGGTAATGGAGGGGCAAGGAGTCACCCCCCCCCCCACCCACCCTTGACCCAGTGGCAGGCATAAATGTGGCACCTCTGAATACCTACTTCAGGACACTACTGGACCTGTGGAAGACAGATGAAGGACTGCACCTGCTGTTCAGACCTGTAAGGAGAATACTAAGGGCTGGACCTGCTCCCACTTGTAACCCGGACAAAGTAGTGGACTGCATACATACGTTGGCTGACCTCCAGTTAAGGTACAGGGACACAAATGCTGCAAGAAGCTCACTTTCCTGCAAAAGCCCAGCTGACCAGTTTTAACCAGACATGTCCTGGACCCTGCTGGTGGCTTCTTTTGGAGTTAGTCCTGACCCTCATGTGTTGTTCCTGAGGTTCTGCAGCCCTTAGCTTGTGTCAGGGTGTACTCTTCCTGCCTAGTCCTAGAAATCTGGGACTTAAAAATTTTTGCTAAATTCTACCTGGAAAACTGTTGTGGGACTCGGACCAACCTGCTATCCGATAGGCAGAGAGTGCATCACCAGTGGGCCTGACTGTGCCGCAGCTCCCGCTATGCTTTCTACAGCAACAAATATGATTGAGTGGGCACGATGCCGACCAGCCTTCCATGGCGTCAAATCTTTTTCGGCTACATCATGTAACCTTGCTCCACGGAAATCCAACTTCCAAAAAAGGTTCTTAGTCTGAAGGTAGAAGTCTTCACAGGGTCTGACACCGGGCAGCATCTGATTGACATCGATGGCTTACTGGACGCAACCTCCAGACTTTTCCCACTCAGAGCCTTTCCCATCTTGGTCAACGGCTTCGCTGAGACCTCATCCTTCATCAACCCGTCATCAACAAGCCTGTCTGTGGCTCCAACCTACAGCCTTGCCCTTAGAAGCACACTACCTTCTTTGAAATTTTCAAAGTGTGAAGGAAACTTTCTGACCAGGATCAATCTGACTTTTGTACCCACGCCTGGCCTTAAACCATACCTTGTCCAGTCTGGCATAACCAGTTGGCCACAGTTTGCGCTTTATGGTTTTTGGTGCTATTTTTATCTAAAACTTTACAAATATATAACTCCAGATTCCCCTTTTAGTATTTCTGTCCTTAAGGTTTCATTTTGTTCATTACATTATTCTCTATTTTATAAATTGGCATATGATTTTATTGTGTTGTGTTGTATTTTTGACTTTTTAATTGTTTAGGTACTTTTAAATACTTTACACATTTTCTTGTGGTAAGCCTGTCTGCTCTGTGTCATCGCTACAAGGGTTTGAGCACAGGTTTAAATTACTGAAACCTTTACTTGGCCTAACAAGAATAGTGCCATTATTATTTATGGTGGACTACCATCCTCGCTAACTAATAACCGACTTTCTCACACCAGAATCAATGTTCCCTCTAACTATTTTCCTTTGTGTGAGACACTTGTAATTTCTTCACAAATCATTTCTCACACAACATGATGCTAAAAATACTGCAGCAATAGATCACTTTTTAATATCTCTGTTATGGAAAAATGTGAGTTCACACAAAACACCAGAGTATTTCGACATCTGATCTAAGATATCTCCTCATTCCCCTCCGTCTTCAGGTTCCATGCATCCATTGCATTACACAGAATTTGTCTCCTAATGTTCACAAACATCTTAATAAAAGTAGTCTTAGTTACAATCCTTAGAGCAAGATGTAACTCAGCCTCTGGTGGGTTGTGGGCAACAAACTCATGTCTCATCTAATCAACATTAGCAGTAAGCATGTCAATTGGTGATTTCATTCATTGTTTCAGAGATACAATTTTTAGAGACATCTTGTATCATCATCATCTATTACAGTGTTTATTGGTTTTTGACTCCAAACTTTTCAACTTCACCGCTGTCTAGTGTACAAATTGTCATACTGTGGACATTGTGTTTAGCCTGAGCTAGGTGTTTTATTGATCGTTTTTTACATGGTTTCACTTATTCATGTTAATCAACTATTGACTGTATATTTTCTCCTTTTTTCAAGGCTGTGTGTTAACATGTACACCAATTCACAGCTTGTAGTATCAGTCGAGTTGACAACATATTGCATGTTTATGTCTACCATATTCCATGTTTACCTTCATGTATGGTCACCAATCAACCATCTCCTGTCATCTGTCTAAAAGCTATTACTGTTATGTCTAGAATGAACTAGTGCTCCTTGTTATGAACGCACCCCATGGTGTCATATTTTTGATTTGCACCATTTTATTGTATTTTTTCGCATTTTGATACATTCTTGCAAATAGGGTACTTTGGTATTGCATTACGGTATACACTTCCGTCACTAACATCACTCTTTCCTTATATTTCTTGTTTTATGGTACAGCACTTTCCTCCTCTCCAAGATGGCCGCTACACTTTCTTCACATTTCGAGTCAACTTTTATTTCTTTGATTTTCCGATCACGTGATCGGATTTCGTGTTACCGCGGGAATTGATGGTCTTTAACTGATACGGTTTTCCGTCGGGTGTTTAAACGTCTGGATACACGTTTCTAACAGAAGGGTTGCTCTTTTTCACAAACAGTGAGTTTTCACTTTTTGTATTTCGTGCGCCAGCTTTCTTACAGGCGCCATGATTTATGCCTCTCGCAATGCAAGAACACTAAGCATATTTTTTCGGTTTCAGGTTACGCGCAGTATTCCCTATTCAACGAGGTAACATTCACACGTTGTATTTAGATTGTTGGTGCCGGTCTCTTTTTCCATTCCTCCACTTACGTACCGCTTTTTAGTTTTATGTGTACAGGCTACATTCCATATTCCCAGCATACTTGGCAGCCAGATCGCGGTTGTGCGTCAAAGTAAGCTTTTGTAGCAGATGCACTTTAGCACACGGATCACTTGGTCATGTACTCCTGTAAACTCACGGTGTTTTTCACACAGTCTTTTTTCCTCGGTTTAGCAACACCATAGGCACTTCGTTTCACTTAGTCTTTTGCAACTTGCACTGGTGGCTGTAATTAACGACGTTGTTTGTTCTAACTAGCGGCGTGGATACTTACCCACGTACATTTTTCACCGCACAAAATTAAGGTCATGAAAGTCCCTATAATTCCAATTGTATAGTTCACGGGTGCCAATTTATTTTGGTGGTTTATGTATTTTTAAAGTATGTATTGTCATTGTTATATGCTATATAATGACTGTTGGTCATTACCTTTGTTTAAATTACAGTGGCCCCCGAAGAAGGGACAAATGGTCCCGAAATGCATTGGGCTGCACACTTCTGATCTGCATCTCCCAATTTATTGCACCAGTCCTTGATGGATATGAATGTTGCACAACAAAACGTGTACTTCGCATTGTGTATAATGTAATATCGTTGTAAACCATCAATATGTTTTGTCATTGTACTTGCCATCATACAACAAAGATTATATTGTTTTGAATCTATTCGAGTTCGAATGTTTCTTTGCATTTATTAGGTTCCGATTGAGTACATTCTGTGTAAAAGTGTTGAACTATTTACGAATATTATTTTGTAGTGCACGCAGTGTCTCAAGCAATTTTAGTGCTTGATCCTCTCATGTGCATTTATGTGGGATAGGCAGCCCACAAATCCTGCGGAGCACACAGCATCACACGAATTTTGATTAACCTTAGGAGTAGTATGTAGAAACTGTTTATTCGATATTAAAAAAGTAGTGCACCGCCATTCCCCACTTCGCATCTAACAAGAATAGTGCCATTATTATTTATGGTAGACTACCATCCTCGCTAACTAATAACCGACTTTCTCACACCAGAATCAATGTTCCCTCTAACTATTTTCCTTTGTGTGAGACACTTGTAATTTCTTCACAAATCATTTCTCACACAACATGATGCTAAAGATACTGCAGCAATAGATCACTTTTTAATATCTCTGTTATGGAAAAATGTGAGTTCACACAAAACACCAGAGTATTTCGACATCTGATCTAAGCTATCTCCTCATTCCCTTCCGTCTTCAGGTTCCATGCATCCATTGCATTACACAGAATTTGTCTCCTAATGTTCACAAACATCTTAATAAAAGTAGTCTTAGTTACAATCCTTAGAGCAAGATGTAACTCAGCCTCTGGTGGGTTGTGGGCAACAAACTCATGTCTCATCTAATCAACATTAGCAGTAAGCATGTCAATTGGTGATTTCACAAACACTATTACAGTAGTTTTTCTATTCCCCCCAATAATTGTCTGTCTGACTAGGGCCTTTGGTCTATATACATTTAAAACATTTATTGAAATCAAGACAATGTCAGCACATCCCCTTTTGTACAAAGGCTACAACCAAACTACTAGATATTGTAACTTACCCACTGTATCAGATGTGTTATTAGATGCATTTTAGGTTTTGGCATGCATGTTTTCCAGAAGGCATGCCATCACCAATTAAAGTGTAACACAGGGCTTTTGTATCTCAAAACAAAATTGGTTTTGCCATTGCAAGAAGGGAAAACAATGCCCAATGAAAACTACAAACAAGCTTGTGTCTCCATTAACCAACTGTCAAAATTGTAAGCACTTTCCATGAAGTTAAATGTCAGTATTAAACATAATATAAATAGCTGATATTTTCATATCTGTCTCCATATGAGGGAGGGGGAGAACAGAGGAACATAATAGCATTTTAGAATTTTGTGAAGCGCATACACTCTTTTAGCTGCTTCCAAGTGCTGTGTGAGAATAGAATCAGCAAAGAAGTGACAGGAGAGAAGGAAGATGAGGAGAGAAAAAGGAAATGTTGGGGCATTCTGGAATTTCGTGTAGTACACGTGCCATCCTAAGGCTGCTCCCAAGCGAACAAGGGAAATTAAGAGGCATGGAAGATGGGGTATGTGGAAGAGCAGAACATTACAACATGTTGGATGCTTGTTTAATTGTTATGCTGCCCCAAGACTACTTCAAAGTACAAAATGGGGAAAAGAACGGGGAATAAGGGATCATGAGCAAGAGGTAGGTGAGGAAAACATTGACTTATAGTGTTTCATATGGAGGATTACACTTCACCTTCCACTCTGTCTCTTATCAGTTCCCTATGTAGCTTTTTGAAGCAGTGTTAGGGAGGTATAGGAGTTGTTCCAGTACCCAACCAGCCAGAATGTTCCCCTCTTTTCTCTACCTCTGATTCTGTTCACTTTCACAACTTTACAGAAGCCTTAAGGTAGCATATTTTCTTTATGCAAACAACTTGCCATTAAGTTCCCTTATTCCTACACCCATCTTTCCTGTTCCCTCCTTGAAACATCTGTTCTCATGCAGTTCTTTAAAGCATCTTTTTTTGATTTACATACCATGTTTTATTACATACTATAAGGATTGAAATTTCCACAAGCCTTCCTTGCAACTCCATCCATGTAGCACCATATTGGAGTTCAGAGGCTGCTGACTACTTAAAACTTTTTAAATGTTTACATTAATAGTGATTATTGTGTGCATCAAGGAGTGATAGGTAAGCAGGACATTAGTCCATCCATTCCAAAAGTCTTAATTACTTTGAAGTTTATGTAAACAAAACACTCCTCTGTGAAGTTTCTTTAATTGTAGTCCTAGCCCTTTTATTGCTGCCCCTGGGGAATGATCAGCACATGATGATTAGAGGTCCTGTGAGTTGTCTGAAACGGAAGTCGAAGTGGGTGCTTTGAAATGTGCCTCATGGAAGGCAAAGATCATGGCTGTCAGTAGAAGGTCTGTATGAATGACACTGCCTTCTCCTGAAATGTGTGTATTTAAATCTTGTCCAAGATTTAAATGCACGCATATTTCAGGAGAAGACGTTTTCATTCCTGCAGACTTTCCTACACACACGCATTTCAGGAGAAGGGGTTTTCATTTCTGCAGACTTTTTACTGACAGCGTAAACTTTAATTTCATGAGGCACATTTTAAAACATCCACTTCAACCTTCGCTTCAGATCTGGGGGCGTGCGCGCTCCTGGAGAGACACTGGACGCTGGAAAAAGGATGCTGGCTGAACGCCCATGCGCACAGCTTACAGGGAACATAGATCGGGACATGTACATTTTGCTGTGATGAGCACCAAAATCTCCTTATTATTTACCATTTTATGAGAAAACTCATAATAGTGCTATGATCACGACTAACAAATAACGTACCTGTTAGACCTGGCATCCGTGGCGTGGGTCTCCCTTCCATTTTTTGATGATGCCTCCAATGTTATTGATCTGTTTTTGCTGGTTTAGATGCTTTGGGCACTGTGCCACTGCTATTCAGTGCCACAGTGCAAGTGCTCCCTATTGTAAATTGATGTATGTATTAGTGACTCCATGATTGGATGATTGGTTTACTTGTCAGTCCCTAGTACAGTGCACTGAGTGTGCCCAGGGCTTGTAAATTCAGTGCTGCTGGTGGGCTTGCAGCACTGGTTGTGCCACCCACAGAAGCAGCTTGTAAAATGTGTCTCAGGCCTGCCATTACAGAGTCTGTGTGCAGCCTAGGGCTGCCATGTCGACTTGGTGAGTGCACCCACTTACCAGGCCCTAAACCTTCCCTTTACTGCATGTTGGTCACCCCTAAAGTAGGCCCTAGGGCAGGGTGCATTGTAAGTATAAGGTAAGACATGACCTGGTGTGTGTGGCATGTCCTAATAGTGAATTACAGAAATTTTCGTTTTTCACTATTGCAAGGCTACCTGCTCCCCATAGGCCAGAATGGGCAGTTTGATTATTACACCTTATGATCCTAACTGACCCAGGGAACATGGTAGAAAAACGAATTTAGTATGCCTGAACTCAGGATGATAAAATACATCTTTTAGTGAAGTTGGTTTTAACATTCTGTGTTTTAAAATACCACTTTTAGAAAGTAGGTATTTTCTTGCCAAACTATCCAAGCCTGCCTCTGCTAGGTTGTGTATTCCTTGTCTGGAGTTTGAGTGACAGGGGCTGGGGGTGGCTACAGGAGACAGGGTGAGTCAGCACAGGGCTGAATAGAGAGATCTGCATCCAGAGTGGAGGGAGGAGTTGCACCTGGGTCTGAATAGGGCTGTGCCTGCCTTCCACAATGCTGGCTCCACCTCCTGCTGGGCGGCTGAGCACTCTGCCCCACTTTCTGAAAGGAGCGAAGGAGTCCTGTAAACAAAGTGCTCCAGGACAGACCATAACTGGTTTTGGACTAGGCAAAGGCTGCTCTGCCTCCAGAGAACAAAGAGAAAAGGTGTATAAAAAGGGGACCCAGACCCCTAGGAAATTAGATCACTTTTGGGAAACAAGAAGAAACCTTTGCTGAGGAGCGGAACCAAGAAGAAACTGAGGAGAAGACTATCCCTAAACTGAGAGGGATCTGCCTGCAGTGGTTGCCTGACTGCCAAAGAAAGGAGAAGGGAACTTTGTGTGTACTTTCATCAACTTGTGAAGGATCTCCAAGGGCTTGATTTTAGAGCTTGCCTCCTGCTGAAGTCTCAGGGACAACAGACTTCATCCCTTGCTGGGAATTTGGACCTTCTGACACACTTGCGTGTCTCTGGGAGCTGGAAGCGCGACTCAACACGAAGAAGCGTGTCGCCGCAGCCGCTGAGTCTCGCATTGCCGGAGCAGAGTGTCGCCGTTGCATCAGACGCCGGCGCATCCCCGAAGAAGCGCGCCGCATCCTTCGAAGCGCCTCGCACCACCGGAGAAGAGTGTCGCCGTCGCATCAGACGCCGTCGCATCCCCGGGGCAGAGCATCAACCTCGCATCAGACGCCGACGCATCGCCAGGGAAGCGTGTCGCAGGGCCTGTCGCGGCTCCAAAGACTCATCGCAATCGCCGCACGGCCGTCGGGCGTGCACGCGTCACCTCTTCGTTGTCGCAACCTCAAGAAGACGCCACTTTGTTTCTTTTGCACCAGATCTTCAACGCATCACCGTCCTTGCGTGTAAGGGACTACCGCATCACCTTCCCTGCAACACTTTCCGTTGCCCTGCGTTACGCATCTTAAGGTACATTGAACTCAAAGTGTCGCATTTCCATTTTAAGAGACTCAAGCTAATTCTAACATCTTTAAAGTACAGTATTGTACAGGATTTTTGTCGTTTATGGTCTTGTGGTAAATCTATGTAAAAGATACTTATTTTTATAATACAACCTGTGTGGTGTCCATTTGTAGTGTTGTCACTGGATTACTGTATGCGTTCACAAATGCTTTACACACTGCCTCTGAACTAAGCCTGTCTGCTCGTGCCAAGCTACCAAGAGGGTGAGCAGGGGTTATTTCAGGAGTGTACCCCCTTACCCTGACTAGAAACAAGGGTCCCTATTTGGACAAAGGTACCTACCTCTGCCAACTAGAGACCCTCAGTTCTAACATTGGTGGTCAGCGGTGGGGATTCTGGACTTGCATTTGTGACTCATGTACAGTGATTGGTGAACACTACCTAGTGAGTGCAGACCATAACGCAACCACATACTTTTGGTAGATATTCTTTTTTGGGACTTTTCTATTTTTGCTAAAAAACTGCCAAGTTAATCACCATGGATACAGCAGCATCCATCTGTTGATAATTACTGGGAGGAGGAGAAACTGGAATGCTACACCGTTAACCAGCTCAAGCACTTCTGCAGGAAGTTCAAAGTTTCTATGACCGGAATCTCCAAGAAGGATGATTTCCAAAAGGCGCTGAGGGCCTGGGTGGAAGCAAGGAAGACCCCTGAGAATGAGGAGGTGGCTGACAATGCAGATGAGCAGCTGGATGGGCCAGTGGGTCTAGGGGAGAGGAGAGCATCTTCCCCCGTGGGTAGCAGTGTTTCTGCCAGAGGTCTGTCCCCAGAAGAGCTGGAGGACAGACAAAAGAATAGGATGCATGAGTTGGAGCTGGCAAAAATGAATGGGCAGTTAGAAATTAGGAAGTTGGCCCTGGAAGAAAAGAGAATGCAGCTTGAGCATGAGAAAAGTTTGAGGGAGTTGGATTTGAAAGCTAGGAGCTTAGAGATTACTCCCTCTGGTGGCAGCGCACCGTCAATGCCTGTTGAGGCTAGGGTGTATATTCCTAAAGATGTGGTTAAGGAGTTTTTTAAAAATGATGATATTGGGCAATGGTTCAAGGCCTATGAGGTAGCCATGACTTCCCACCGGGTCCCTGAGAAGGATTGGGGAGCGGGGTTGTGGGGTCGGTTCCTTAGTGAGGGGCGGGATACTTTGTTGGATTTGCCCTCTGAAGTCTATAATTCCTACAGCCACATGAAGAATGCATTGATGACCAGGTATGGGTTGACTCCTGAACTCTATAGGCAGAGGTTCAGGAACTGTAAGAAGATTGAAGGCAGTACCTGGGTTGAATATGGGACTTTCTTTTGCAGAGCCTTGGATGGTTGGGTAAAGGGTAGCAAAGCAAATGATTTTCAGGCGCTCTTTGATTTGATTGCATGGGAGCACTTGTCCAGTAATTGTTTTCCTGAGCTACGCCAGCACCTGATTGACAGTAGGCTGACTAACCCTAGGCAGCTTGCTGAGGAGGCGGACCGCTGGGTGAGCACCCGGGTCCACAAGGGTCACGTGGGAGACTCCGCCAAGGGTGGGCAGGGTCCCCAGCAGAGGAGTGGGGGGGACAAGGGTAAACAGAGGGAGTTCCAGAAAGGGCCCCAAAGTAAACCCCAAGGGAACCAAGGGAAAGGTTCCCAGCCTCCCCCTGAGAATAAGCACGGGGCCCCGACAGGTCCACCTGTTCATAGGGGACCCCTGGTGTGCTACAAGTGTGGCACCCTAGGCCACAGGGCCAATGATCCCCAGTGCTCTTTGTTTGGAAAGCCAGCACCCCCTGGTGCAGTCCCTTGGCAGTTGGCTAGTGTAGCCCTGGGGGAGGAGATGGGTGGCCAAGGTGGGTGGGATCCCGTAGTATTGTCCCTTGTCTCTTTAGGAGACTCTGAGATGGTCCCTAGGACCCAACTACCTGAGAACACTAAGACGTACAGGCAGTGGGTGACCATCAATGGCCATAGGGTGGAGGCTCTGAGAGACACAGGAGCCAGTGTGACAGCTGTCAAGTGTCACCTGGTGTCTAAAGAGCAGGTGGTCCCTGATGCATTCTATCCAGTTGTTGCCGCTGACAACACAGAGAGTCACTGCAAGGTGGCTCAGGTTCCCTTTGAGTGGGGGGGTCTCTGGTACTCTTCAAGTAGCTGTGAGGCCAGCCATGCCTGTTGACTGTTAGGGAATGATTTGGAGAGCTCCCCTGGGGCTAAGGTGGAGCGGAGTGCTCATTTGGAGATGTTGGGCTTGCCGGATTGGGCGTGTGTGACCACCCGGTCCATGGCAGCCAGAGGTGTTCAAGAGGACCTGGAGCCTGAGAGGGAGGCCCAGGTGCCTGCCGGAGTGAGAAGAGGCAGGGGGCGCAGGAAACCGGCCCCCGAAGTTCCCACGGTCCAGGAGGAGGCGGACCCTGAGGGGGATGCCCTGGAGCCTACAGGGGAACAGGTAGCTGAACTGGGGGACCTGCCGGAGCTGACCCATTAGCAGCAAGATGGAGGACCCTCCAGGGAGGAGTTCTGCGAGGAGCACAATAAGTGCCCTTCTCTTGTGGGTCTGAGGCAACAGGACACAGACCAGGCAGCAGGTGATCAGTCTGGATCACATTGGATCTACTGGGAGAATGGTCTCCTGTATACTGAGCCTAAGGTTGCTGAGCCTGGGTCAGCCCGTGTGCTGGTGGTACCCCAGCGCTTCAGAGCCTTCCTACTGGGGCTGGCTCATGATGTTCCATTGGCAGGACATTTGGGGCAAGACAAGAACTTTGAGAGGCTTGTCACCCACTTTTATTGGCCCCAAATGTGCAGGAGTTCAGACACTCACTGCAGGACATGTCAGACTTGCCAGGCAAGTGGAAAGTGTGGGAGGAAGCAAAAGGCTCCTCTCCAGCCATTCCCTGTAGACAGCACCCCCTTTGAACGGGTGGGTATTGACATTGTGGGGCCACTGGACCCCAAGACAGCCATGGGCAACAGGTTCATCCTGGTCTTGGTGGACCATCCTGAAGCCATCCCTCCTGGCCCCCAACTTCTCCAAAGAGTTTATCGTTCAGACAGACGCTTCAGAGCATGGTGTGGGGGCTGTTTTGTCACAGATGAATGAGGAGGGCCTAGACCAACCTGTAGCCTTCCTTAGCAGGAGGTTACTTCCACGGGAACAGAGGTGGAGTGCTATTGAGCGTGAGGCATTTGCTGTGGTCTGGGCACTGAAGAAGCTGAGACCATACCTGTTTGGGACTCACTTCCGGGTTCAGACAGACCACAGGCCCCTCAGATGGTTGATGCAGATGAGGGGTGAGAATCCAAAGCTGTTGAGGTGGTCCATTTCCCTACAGGGGATGAACTTCACGGTGGAACACCGCCCTGGTACAGAACACGCCAACGCTGATGGTCTGTCCAGATTTTTCCGCCTTAGTGAAGAGGACTCCCTAGAGGTAGGGTAGTTCTCCCCACATTTCAGCTGGAGGGGACACGTGTTAGACCTGGCATCCTTGGCGTGGGTCTCCCTTCCATTTTTTGATGATGCCTCCAATGTTATTGATCTGTTTTTGCTGGTTTAGATGCTTTGGGCACTGTGCCACTGCTATTCAGTGCCACAGTGCAAGTGCTCCCTATTGTAAATTGATGTATGTATTAGTGACTCCATGATTGGATGATTGGTTTACTTGTCAGTCCCTAGTACAGTGCACTGAGTGTGCCCAGGGCTTGTAAATTCAATGCTGCTGGTGGGCTTGCAGCACTGGTTGTGCCACCCACAGAAGCAGCTTGTAAAATGTGTCTCAGGCCTGCCATTGCAGAGCCTGTGTGCAGCCTAGGGCTGCCATGTCGACTTGGTGAGTGCACCCACTTACCAGGCCCTAAACCTTCCCTTTACTGCATGTTGGTCACCCCTAAAGAAGGCCCTAGGGCAGGGTGCATTGTAAGTATAAGGTAGGACATGCCCTGGTGTGTGTGGCATGTCCTAATAGTGAATTACAGCCATTTTCGTTTTTCACTATTGCAAGGCTACCTGCTCCCCATAGGCCAGAATGGGCAGTTTGATTATTACACCTTATAATCCTAACTGACCCAGGGAACATGGTAGAAAAACGAATTTAGTATGCCTGAACTCAGGATGATAAAATACATCTTTTAGTGAAGTTGGTTTTAACATTCTGTGTTTGAAAATACCACTTTTAGAAAATAGGTATTTTCTTGCCTAACTATCCAAGCCTGCCTCTGCTAGGGTTGTGTATTCCTTGTCTGGAGTTTGAGTGACAGGGGCTGGGGGTGGCTACAGGAGACAGGGTGAGTCAGCACAGGGCTGAATAGAGAGATCTGCATCCAGAGTGGAGGGAGGAGTTGCACCTGGGTCTGAATAGGGCTGTGCCTGCCTTCCACAATGCTGGCTCCACCTCCTGCTGGGCGGCTGAGCACTCTGCCCCACTTTCTGAAAGGAGAGAAGGAGTCCTGTAAACAAAGTGCTCCAGGACTGACCAGAACTGGTTTTGGACTAGGCAAAGGCCTCTCTGCCTCCAGAGAACAAAGAGAAAAGGTGTATAAAAAGGGGACCCAGACCCCTAGGAAATTAGATCACTTTTGGGAAACAAGGAGAAACCTTTGCTGAGGAGCGGAACCAAGAAGAAACTGAGGAGAAGACTATCCCTAAACTGAGAGGGATCTGCCTGCAGTGGTTGCCTGACTGCCAAAGAAAGGAGAAGGGAACTTTGTGTGTACTTTCATCAACTTGTGAAGGATCTCCAAGGGCTTGATTTTAGAGCTTGCCTCCTGCTGAAGTCTCAGGGACAACAGACTTCATCCACCAGCTCCCCCTGTATTCCCTTGCTGGGAATTTGGACCTTCTGACACACGTGCGTGTCTCTGGGAGCTGGAAGCGCGACTCAACACGAAGAAGCGTGTCGCCGCAGCCGCTGACTCTCGCATCCCCGGAGAAGAGTGTCGCCGTCGCATCAGACGCCAGCGCATCCCCGAAGAAGCGCGCCGCATCCTTCGAAGCGCCTCGCAGCACCGGAGAAGAGTGTCGCCGTCGCATCAGACGCCGTCGCATCCCCGGGGCAGAGCATCGACCTCGCATCAGACGCCGACGCATCGCCAGGGAAGCGTGTCGCAGGGCCTGTCGCGGCTCCAAAGACTCATCGCAATCGCCGCACGGCCGTCGGGCGTGCACGCATCACCTCTTCGTTGTCGCAACCTCAAGAAGACGCCACTTTGTTTCTTTTGCACCAGATCTTCAACGCATCACCGTCCTTGCGTGTAAGGGACTACCGCATCACCTTCCCTGCAACACTTTCCGTTGCCCTGCGTTACGCATCTTAAGGTACATTGAACTCAAACTGTCGCATTTCCATTTTAAGAGACTCAAGCTAATTCTAACATCTTTAAAGTACAGTATTGTGGATGATTTTTGTCGTTTATGGTCTTGTGGTAAATCTATATAAAAGATACTTATTTTTATAATACAACCTGTGTGGTGTCCATTTGTAGTGTTGTCACTGGATTACTGTATGTGTTCACAAATGCTTTACACACTGCCTCTGAACTAAGCCTGTCTGCTCGTGCCAAGCTACCAAGAGGGTGAGCAGGGGTTATTTCAGGAGTGTACCCCCTTACCCTGACTAGAAGCAAGGGTCCCTATTTGGACAAAGGTACCTACCTCTGCCAACTAGAGACCCCCAGTTCTAACAGTACCCCACTTTATTGCCTAAAACACTGGGCCACTTGTTACAAGGGCATATCGGGGAGAACTGTGGTTTAAGAGTCACGCAACTTGGAGTGCTGATCTCTGTGCAAACTCTTGCATACTTAGAGATTGAAAAATAACCCTTATCTTGCACTGAGGGATTAATCGCCTTTAAGGATCACAGCATTTCTTACTAGACACAGAATAGGTAAAATTGTTCGATACACCAGGCCCCAAATCTTGTATATCTTTCTGGCTTATTTTAAAGATGAAGGGAAATCCTTGTCTATATATCTGGGTTTCCTTTCTTTGCTCTTACCTCACTCTCTTTATTTGTAAAGTGTGAGAACATTTCTGGATGATCTTGACGTTCACTCCACAATAATCAAAGCAGTTGATTCACTGTATATTTAAAACATTCTGCTTGTGAGCATGGAATTATGTATGTATGCATATTTATTTTAGATTTTTATTATTTGCAAAGCATTTTAAAATATGTATCAGTATAACAAACTGATTTTCTAATACAACATGCTATAGAAATGCAACCAAATTGTTATTCGCAGATGTAAGAAATTGGATTATTATTTGGGGAGGGTGACTGACCACATCAGGGAACAATCACAACTCGGGTCACTAAATTAAGCTAAGGTTAATGACCTGGCAGCTATGGCACATAGCAGACAGGGTTAATTTAGGGGAATGAGTAAAGAATTTATGCAGCACCAAAACTGTAATAAAGTATGTTAGAAATGGGGGGTCTCTCGTTGAAGGAGGTAGGTACCTTTGTCCAAATAGGGACCATTGCTTCTAGTCAGGGTAAGGGGAATACACACTTTACCTCATGGGTAGCTTGGCACGAGCAGACAAACTTATCCCAAAGGCAATGTGTAAAGTATTTGTACTCAAAACACACAATAATACAGTGATAACACCACAAATGGACACAACACCAGTTTTAGGAAAAATAAAGTATCTTTATCTAAACTCAACCAGACCAAAACAACAAAAATCCAACATACATGTAATAAGAATATGACTTTTCAAAGTAACTGGGTCCATAGAAAACGATGAATGCGTGATTCTACACAAAGTACCTCTAGATGCGTCATAATTCACAAGGCCAAACAGCCGCAGAGATGGGAAGCGTCAAAAACAAATAGATGCGTCTGTTCCTGAGACCTTGGGGAGGCGATGCAACAGTTCTCCTGCACGCAGGAGAAGTGATGCGTCGAATCCGGTCTGTAGGGGGAAGTGATGCATTGACTCCAAGATGATTCTAGTCAGTGGGTGATGCGTCGGGAAAACTTGCCGCACAGGTGCAATGCATGGAAATCCGGGATGCGTTGCGATTGATGTGACAGCGTCGAGTGGAGCTGCAACCGCGACAGGTGCTGTGTCGGTTTCGGCAGCGGCGCAGCTATGTGTGGAGATTCTTTTCACACTGCAGTGCTGCATCGGGAAAAACAGTCGCAAGAAGAGCGATGCGTCGATTTCTTCAGTTCTTCTTGTCTTCCAGCTACCAACAGCAGAAACAACCTCCAGAGGCCCAAAACTGAAACAGGCACCTCCTGGCAGGTCAGAACTCTCAGCAACAGAGTTCAGGGGAGCTGGGGGTGAAGTCTTTGTGTCCCTGAGACTTCAGAACAGGAAGCCAGCACACACAGGCCCTTGGAGATCTTCTTCAAGCATGTTCACAGCAAAGTTCCAGTCTTTGTCCTTTCCTTGGCAGAAACAGCAACTGCAGGCCGACCCCACACAGCACACAGCGAAGGGGCAGTACTCCTCCTCACAGCCCTTCACCTTGGCAAAGGTTCCTCTTGATTCCAGAAGTAATCTAAATTTCTGGGGTTTAAAGTCTACTACTTAAACCCCATTTTGTCTTTGTTCTCTTTGTGCAAGGGTCTCTGAGCCCAGTCCTAACCAGTTATGTCCTCACTGGTGCAGTATGACCACAGGGGGTGGAGTCAGCATTATGCAAGGGAGACAGACCCTATTCAGATGCAAGGAAATCTCCTCCCATTACTCTAAATGCAGCCAAGCCCCATTCAGCTCAGCTCTGAGTCATCCAGGAAGGGCCAGGCACACCTCAAACCCCCAGTGGCTGTCTACAGTGAATGCACATCCCCAGCCCTGTTCGCTCCAAAACCAGACAGTCAATACACAAACAGGCAGAGGCACACAGAATGGTTAAACAAGAAAATGCCTACTTTCCAAAAGTGGCATTTTCAAACACATAATTTAAAAACCATCTTTACTAAAAGATGTACTATTTAATTCTGATTTCAGAGAGCCTAAACTTTATTTCTCTATCTTGTCCCAATGGGAAGTTATACTTGTAAGATTTTACAAAGTATTTCCCATTCTATCCTATGGGACAGATAGCCTTTCAATAGTGAAAAACGGAATTGGCAGTATTTCACTATCAGGACATGTCACACACACCAGGACATGTCCTACCTTTGACAGACACTGCACCCTGCCCATGGGGGTACCTTGGACCTACCATATGGGTGCCTGACATGTAAGAAAAGGGAAGGTTAGCGCCTGGCAAGTGGGTGCACTTGCCAGGTCGACATGGCAGTTTAAAACTGCGCACAGACACTGCAGTGGCAGGTCTGAGATACCTTTTCAGGGCTAATCCTGTGGGTCGCAAAATAAGCGCTGCAGGCCCACTAGTAGCATTTGATTTACAGGCCCTGGCACACTCTGTGCACTTTACTGGGTGCTTACCAGTAAATCAAATATGCCAATCATAGTTTACCAATCATGTTCACAATTTACATAGAGAGCATATGCACTTTAGCACTGATTAGCAGTGGTAAAGTGCCCAGAGTCCTAAAGCCAACAAAAACAGGTCAGGAAAAAATAGGAGGAAGAAGCAAAAAGTTTGGGGATAACCCTGCAAAAAGGGCCAAGTCCAACAAAGTGAAAACAATAAGCAATATAAATCCCCCCAAAACGTTGGAAAAATAGTGCAAAGTGCCAATGGAAGTCAATGATTTGGAACCAACTGTGATTGGAGACCTGGTCGAGTGCACAAAGTGTATTGGTCCAGTGAAAGTCTGGAAGCCAAAAAATTCAACAGATTTCAGAGACTTAATATAAAAAGAGACTTTGTCATTTTTTGTAAAGAAAAAAGTGTTTTCCCGTGAGACAGATCTGCAGTTGTAGCTGCCACAATGGAACTGCTAGTCAGATACCTGCTGCAGGCTGGTCCAGCTAAGGCTCTGGAGCTTGTGAGGTATTTGCTTGAAAAATTTTCTAAGACCTAAAGCAGAACGGGACTTTGTTGTTTTTTCCAGAGAGGCTGTAGCCTTTTAGGGAGGCAACTCCGAAATTAATTTCGGTGCAATGGCACTGCGGTCAGGTACTTTTTGTGGTAGTTCCCCTTGGTTCTAGAGCTCTGGAGCAAATGTTTTTCCTGGTGCCCAAGCAAACACAAGAGTACACATCTAAGCCCACCCCCCAGGACTTCCAGGTCACATGGAGACCCCCAGGGTGCAAGGCAGATGACATCAGCACAGTCCAGTCCAGGTTCCAGTTGCCACTGGTCAGCTGAGAATTGTAGGGAAAAGGTCTCTTGCAGATTTGTGCGTCCCTGTAGCCAAACAGACTGCTGCAGTCCACTTCTTTGTCCTGCACGAAGCCTAGTGGTCCAGATTCACAAACTACATTTTGTAGTATGTAAAGTAGTACTACAGTAGTACGCTTACTTACTACAAAATTTAGTTCACAGATCTACAGGTGTAATCGTAAACCACAACCTTTCCAGTCTTTTCTATAGGGAGATTCTCACAAATGTAAGTTCATCACTAAGCACTAAATGTGAGAGGGACCAGGTTGAGTGGCAGGAAAAAGGGGAACATTTACTACTAAATGGAAGGGGTTTTAGAAGGAGTAAGGACGGGTTCAAGAAGGGATAGGGAGGAGTATGCCCATTGCTACTCACAAAATGCACTTCTAAAGTTACTACAGCCATAAAGCACTCAAAACAGTAGTAAATTTAGTCCAGCTCAGACCTGGAGTAAGTCTAGTGCCACACATGGCCATCCACTAGTACTGCAACAACTTCTCATCCCATAGAAAATAATGAAGACAGGGACTTAAAATAGACCTTTTTAGGAAACAATGTGTAAATAAATTAATTTATTTTGACTTTTTAAAAATATATAAAAATGTAATTTAATGTTAGTAAATATACAAAAAACAATAACTATTTCATGGTAACATATTTAAAAATAAATCTAAGTATTTTTCCCAAATAATTAAATTAATAGTATATATAACTTTTTTGATTGTAATGCCTAATTATTAATTATCAGCATTTTGTTTTCTAGTAGGATTGTTTTAGTACATCTTTAAAAAACAATTTTAATTTCATTTAAAGTGGTTAAGTTAATTAAATATTTAATTCAAAATTGAGAGAATAGAGCTGTAGTATTTTTTTATTTTGCTCTACATTTAAAATAAATAAATACATAAAATGTAAAATGTACATCAATATTTAACATACAAATATGTTTATGTTTTTAAGTTTAATAAATGTTTACATTTTCCTTGTACTTTCCAAAGGAAGATCTCCACCCCAGTGATTGGAAACTCTGCGTATAGGTGAAAAGTTACTAGTGGTAACTCTACACTATTAACTATATGTAATTTTTAACTTAATGAACTTAATTTTGGGAATCATCTGCATAGTTCTAATAATGACATTCAATGACTTTAGGAGTGCTATCAAGAGGTGCAAATAGATGTTGCAAAACCAAGGAGATAAAGCTGTCAATCGAGGGACCCAACAAGTAGATGAACTCCATTTAGCTATAAAGGTACCTATTTAAATAGCCAGAGATTTATCTGAAATAAATGCATCAAACCATAATCGTGCTGTACTACACTTGCAATACTCAGCCAGTCTCAGATGTACATGAAAGTGATTGACAGCGTAGAAGGCTGCAGAAAATCCAGCTGAGCCAAGGCTTCAATGTCATCATCATTTGCCAGGAGGTGTAGCTCATTTATGATGGCTGTAGAAATTACTTCCATTCAGTGTCACAGTCTTTAATATATGCCTGAACTCTAAAGTCACTGCCTGTTCCAATATCTTGGCTTGAGGCTGCAAGTTCATGATAAGCCTGCAAATAAAGCGGTATCTGTGGTAAAGTGTTTTTTTTAGGAGGAAGGTAACAAGAGGAAACTTGAATTCTGTAGGAATCTGATCAGCCTCTAAGGAATGATTGAGGATTGTGGCTATACATTTGGGAATAGCACAGTGAAGGAAAATAATTTCTTTAAAAATCTTAGCTGAGTAGCTATCCAGAGGAGAACCCAAAGACTTAAGTTTCAAAATCATAGAAGTCATCTCTAGCCTTGATAACCTAGTTAAATGAGTAAAAGAGAACTTAAAATTAATGGTAATCGAGAGAGGCATAACTGTACCACAGTCATTTTGCTTCAGGTTCAGTTAACTTGAATATTTTTAATCTGAGGAAAAGTAATTGTAAATGTCCTCACAAACGTTCTGCAGTGGAGCAACACAACTCTTTAAAAATTGTCCACACTTTATTCTGAGGACAGGTGGTATTAGTCAAAAGATTATCAAACAAGCATTGGAAATGCAACCGGTCTCGCATTTGTTTGAGTTGGAGCTAATGCCATTGTAAATGGCAATGTATTTTTCTTATGTGTTATGGAGTGTATGTATGTGGTGTGTAGTGGATCTATATGGGTTGGATTGGATTAGTTAGTTATGTAATTGTGCGGTGTGGAATTGTGTGGAGTGGATTTGTGTAGTGGCATTATGTGGCATGATGTTCTGTGGAAATATATGGTTAGCAATTATGTGGCATTCAGTGTAGTGGCATAATGTGAAATGGGATTGTGTGTTGTGGAGCGGTATGTAGTTCAGTTTAATTATGTGTTGTGCTGTTGAATTTTGCTGCACAATGTGGAATTGTGTGGTGTGGATTGGATGTATGTGGTGTGTTGTGTAATTGTGTTGTTGAGTTGTATTATGTGATTTGGTGTTAAATTATGTGGTGTGGACTGGAAATGTGTGGAGCTGAATTGTGTGGCATGGAATTGTGTGTATAGCTTTGCGATTTTGGTGACGGAAAAGAACAAATAGGTAGGAGCTAAGCATCAGTTCTGTGTGTTTAAAATAAGGAAAGAGTTGGAGCTATTGGCATTGTAAATGACTCTTACCTATGTGTTATGGATTGGAGTGGATGCATGTGGTGTGTACTAATTATGTGGGTTGGATTGGACTTGATAGTTGTGGTATTGTGTGGTGTGAAACTGTGTGGTGTGGATTTGTGTAGTGGAATTAAGTGGTATGATGTTCAGTTGTATTATGTGGATAGTAATTATGTGTTTTTGAGTGTATTGGAATTATGTGGAGTGGGACTGTGTGTAAGTATGTGTAATGGTATTTTGTGTTGTGGAATGTTATGTAGTGGAATTTAAAGAAGACATTATGTACAATTAAATGACTATTAAAAAAGAATTAACAAAAAATGTCTTCTAGTATTTTTGTCCTTGCAATGCTGGCAACCTCTTCCTGCCTGTTGTAATGCATGTTTGTTATAGCTCTTTTGTTGTTATGAATGAAGGTACATAAACAATAGGAGGGTGGAGATTGAGAAATAGTACCTGAATTACAACACGAGCAGCGGATGGGCACTAGGAGAGAATCAACAGATGCCAGATTTCGAGGGCACACTGAGGTGGTGCTAGGTAATGCTGAAGTGGGGCTGAGGTGGTGGTGTGCTGGTGCAGATGTGATGCTCAGGTGATGCTGAATGATACTCAGGTGGTGCTGAGTGATGCTGAGGTAGTGGTGTGCTGGTGTGGAGGTAATACTGAGTGTTACTGAGGTGGTGCTGAGAGATGCTGAGGTGGTGTTGAGTGATGCGGAGGTGGTGCTGAGTGACACTGTGGCACTGAGTTATTCTGAGGTGGGTGTTCTGTGCTGGTGCTGAGGTGGTGCTGAGTTGGTGCTGTGTTGAGGTGATCCTCTGCTGATGTTGAGGTGGTGCTGTGTTGGTGGTGGTGCACTGATGCGAAAATGGTGCTGATGTTTATGTTGTGCTGCGTTGGTGCTGAGGTGGTGCTGCGCTGATACTGAGTTGGTAGTAGACTGATGAGGAGGTGATGCTGAGGTGATAATGAGGTGGTGCTGAGTGATGCCAAGGTGCTGGTTCATGCTAAGGTAGTGGTGCTGCACTGGTGCTCAGATGGTGATGAGAGCTGTTGAGTTGGTGCTGTGCTGAGGTGATGCTGTGCTGTGCTGATGTTGAAGTGGTGCGGTATTGGTGCTGAGTTGCTGCTGAGGTGGGGCTGCTTTGGTGCTGTGGTGGTGCGGCGTCATGCTGAGGTGGACCTGAGTCATGGTGAGGTGGTGCTGCTGCACTGGTGCTCAAGTGGTGCTGCACTGATGAGGAGGTAGTGCTGTGCTAATGCTGGGATGGGGCTGTGCTGATGCCGAGGTGGTGGTGTTCAGGTGGTGCTGTGATAATGCGAAGATGGTGATGCGCTGGTGCTGCACTGATGCTGAGGTGGTGCTGCACTGATGCTGAGTTGGTGCTGCACTGGTGGTGGCTCACTGATGAGGAGGTGGTGCTGTGCTGAGTGATGCTGAGGTGGTGATGAGTGATGCTGTAGTGGTGCTGAGTGATGCTGAGGTTGTGGTGGTGCACTGGTTCTGGGGTGGTGCTGAGCTGGTGCTCAGGTGGTGCTGAGTGATGTTGAGTTGGTGCTGTGCTGAGGTGGTGGTGCGCTGATGCTGTAATGGTGCTGATTTGGGGCTGAGTTGCTGCTGCAGTGGGGCTGCGTTGGTGGTGATGCACTGATGCTAAGATAGTGCTGTGCTAAAGCTAAGATGGTGCAGTGCTGATGTTAAGGTGGTGCTTCGCTGGTGTTGAGCTGGTACTGCGCTGATGCTGAGTTGGTGCTGCACTGGTGGTGGTGCACTGATGAGGAAGTTGTGCTACGCTGATGCTGAGGTGATGTTGAGGAAAGGCTGAGTGTTGCAGATTCCTTCATCACCACCACCCTTTAACAGTGTTTCTTAAGGCTCCATAACCACTAATGTTCAGATGCATTTAATTAGTGATAAAGCGCCACTCATACCATTGTAGGGTGTCAAAGCACTTTGCATCACACACAAATTACACAGAGGCAATCAATCATATGTATATAAATTAGCGTAAAGGAAATGTTACATAAGACAGAGGACTTCAGGGTGTAGGAGTCACAAGTCATGCATATTGGTAGGCAGCATTGCTAAAGAGTGCTTGGGCCCCAGAAGCACAAACTCAGAATTGAAAACAGCACACCATAGTTGGTGGTTCTCTTAAATAAAAATAACTGATTTCTACCCAGATGAACCCTTTTTGCAACATTAATATCTGCTCTAATCTATACTTTGCAGTGCATGCAGTTCTATGATGACAGTTTAAATTCACTGTTCTAGGTTAGGGTTTTAACTTATAAGCTGCAAGTAACAGAAAAGCAGTAACCCACTGACCTATTTACATTTTATGCATTTTGTGTTCTGCATGGTACACTTTCTTTGCAGTCAGAAATATTAACCCTCTGCTACTTTGCAATGAGTCTAAGCTTCTTCCACTAGACAACTCCATCCCTCCAGCAAGAACATTAATCACTGGAGTTATCTTGACATTTTTATTGTCTGCAATTGCTTGAGGCCTGGAATGTGTCAGCGAGTGCTTTTAAAAGCAAAGCAAAATAAACTCGGAAACATGGTCCCTCTGCACTGAAGTCTGTATCCAGTGCAATCACACCGCCCTTGTGCCGGCCCTGCGTTCTTGTTCGGCATTTATTTAATGTACTACATTCAAATGCACATTTACAGGGAACATTCTTCCAGAAAGAAACATTTTGGCCTCAGCGCTAAACCAAGAGCAGATACTTCCAACCCCTCAGCCAGCAGCCAAGCACAGTTCCTGGAGGGTAGGAAAGAACACAAGCATCATTTGAAGCATTGATTTAATGCAACTGAAATAATAGCTGTTTTTAAGTAGTGGTTTAACTTTTTTAAATGATTTAGAGCTGCAGTAGCTAGATGGCATGCTGTTGCAGTGCTTTTGTGCCTGTTTCTAGAGGAAATGAAAGGAGGCAGACTTAGACTTAAAACCACAATAATTAATTGCTTGCGTTCCAAGCCAGCCTGGGAGCTGTCTTCAGGAAGAATACAAAAGAATGCCAGCCACATGGAAGGTTCTGAGAGGGTTAATGCTGCAATAAAATGTAAGCAGCTATGGGTCTGAGCAGCCACAGTGTAACACGAGGTTGAAAACATAATAAAATAGTCCCCCCATGAGCAGATCAACAGAACAAAGCGTAATGATATTGTACTAAGTCCCTACTCCTTGAAGGAAAAAGGAGGGACAAAGAGGCAGGACTGGCCACTAGTAAGCAAGGATGATTGAAGGACATTGAAACAAACAAATGAGAAGCAAGGAATGGGATTTGGCCCACAGAGATATATGTATACTAAAATATATAAGAGGTCGTACGCTTACGCTCGACCTAAAAAGGCTATCCTCTCACTTACTATATGCCTTTTCATGAGATCTAGAGTGTGTCAGAAATTCAGTAAGTTTCTCAAGCTCACAGCCACATATTGTGTCGGGCATCCCCCGACACGAGCACATCACCCAACACCTGCGTAACCTCCACTGGCTCCTCGTTGAGAAGAGAGTAACTTTTAAGATACTCACCCACGCCTACAATTGCCTCTACAACACTGGATCCCAATATCTCAATGAGAGACTCTCCTTCCACGTACCCAAGAGAAACCTCCGATCCGCCGACCTCGCCCTCGCCGAAACCATTCACAGAGCCAGAACAGGTGGAAGAGCCTTCTCCTAGATCGCGGCCAAGACCTGGAACGAGCTCCCGGTCGACGTCAGACGCGCTCCTTCTCTGAACATCTTCAGGAAGACGCTCAAGACCTGGCTCTTTGACTGAACGGAGCTGCTTACTCCCCCCTTCCATCGCCGTCAGACCCTCAAGGGTGAGTAGCGCGCTTACAATTCCCCTGATTGATTGATACGTTCTGCTTTTAAATATTTTTGCCTAATTTCAAATTAGCCACTTTTGAGGTAACCATCCCTTCTTCAACTAATTTGAATGTATTTTCTGCTCAGAGTCCGGAATTAATATATTCAAATCAAATCAGATGTAATTCAGCATGTGAAATTGTTCAGTTTAACAGGGCTAATTAAGCCAAGCCGATACAGCAATGCCTTAAAGTTTAATACCCTCCAACTATGTCTCCTAACCAAAACACTTTTTCAGCAAACTTGAAAACTATCATCTTCCTTCATGATAAGTATATTCTCTTCCACTGTAAGCTTTGTAATGATTTCTTTTTTTTATATTACCCCAAACCATTCCGACAGTTGGTGTGAGCTCCTTTGATGCAACTCTCTCTTCATAGCCATCCTCCTCAGCCTTGAGATCTTCCATTTAACCAGGAGGTCTGGCCTCTTTGCCCTCATTTCTTATAGAATTCCAAAAGTGTCTCTTTTGATAATGACATGTGCTTTTAGTTTCCTGCTTTTGTGCCCCCTAATCATTTCATATATTCATGTATTTGTCAGCCCAATTTTCATTTATATACATCTGCTTCATTTAGTATTAATTGCATATATACAACATATAACTTTTACTTTATTATAGATTGCTAATGCATTATTGTTCAAATAGGTATTCGTTTGATTTATCATATTATTTCAGTAAATATGTAGCAGAAGTTATATGCAAATTCTTGCATTTTACATCATTCATCACAAGGTCTGGCCTGTTTTCATAAAAATAAGGTAAGTGCATTAAAATCTAGCATAGACACATATTCAGGGAGAAATATCGGCAGATTTCCTGGAAGAGTTGGAGTTGTGTACAGCAAACATTTTTCATGGAAGGCCAACAATTGCTCAGAGCTGTACATTTCTCAGCTCAGGAACACCATAACGGAGAAAGAGAGTGACCTTCTCAAACAACAGATGCTGATTTAAAGCAATTCTGTTATTTATCAAAGATATGTAGTTTATAGGCCACCCAAGAAACTTAGATGGACAATATTTGGTGCTTAGAAGGCTTAGCTACAGACTAGAAAGGAAGGGTTAGTTAACAAGGCTGGTTTCATCATTCAGTTATTGAATTTAGTGAATACCACCAATAAAGTTGCAATTCCATTTAATATATTGTTTATTAATCACTTTCATTCTAACTGTTATGTTTAATTTTTATAGTTACATGTGTCTATATAACTGTAGTAGATTAGGGCATTATATTTTAGTAAAGCCTTTAAATATAGTGTGGATTTCTTGTGCATGTCCACCCATGGGGAAAAGAATTTTGGAACTCACTAACGCAACAAATAATCCTATACTTTCACGGGCCTGATAGTTGACTTCTATGCACCATCCTCAAGTAATGTGTAGAAGGGTTGTGGGTTACAGTCTGCCAGATTCCCTGGCTTGGGTTGGTAAATTGGCTAAACCTGCACTTTACCAGAAGGATATGGGTATCTAAAATTGAGCAATATTTGCTGCAAATGAGGCAAAGCATATCAGTAGCATTTCAAATATCTTTGTGTACTCTACCAATACTAGCACTTTTTCAGCTAACTTAGAACTCATCATATATCCTCCAAGAAAGCAGATTCTCTCCCACATCGAGCTGTGTAATCCTTTTTTTAGGTACGGCCCAAAACCTTTCTGGCCATCTATGCCACCCCTATTAACATGACTCTATCTTCATATCTTTCAATGTAAACCTAGAGAGCTCCCATAGAACCAGTAGCTTCTGTTCTCTATGCCCTAATTCCTTACAAAATTCGAAATATGCCACTTTGGTATCAGTTCAAATATCTTTGTGTACTCTCTTTACCTTTGTCTACACAGGGGGTACGATTGTGCACTCTTGTTTTTCACTGAACCATTAGAAGACTACTAATATTGCACTTAAATGCAACAATCTAAGGACCCACATATTGGAAAATTCCTAAAGAAGAAGAACAATTGCCATGTACTTCATTCAAGTAGTCCAATGTCTTTAATGTATTTCAATTCAGGTTCTTTTTCCTTTTCTTGTGAGGAGCTCGTAGTCTGAGTCCTAAATTGATCTAGTCCTGTCTTCTAGGTAAACTTCATGCATCATTTACCATTTCTAGCTGTAATTGGTTCCATTGACACCTGCAAATTTTCAGCAGCACAAGAGCCAACCTGGTGTCATCTATGGAAACCCTATCCCAACCAGCCTTCAGCCTGCCACCAATCTGAAGATGAAAATGTGTCCCTCATATCAAGATGACTTTTCATGCTACTCTAGAGGCCTAGGTCCTCCAGGTTGCATTGTCTTCCTCTCTGTAGGTCTTCTTTTTTGATCCCTGCCCCCTTCTCTGACCTGGCTGATTGCCCTTATCTTTTGGAAGGCTTGTCTTGTTAATGTCTGGAATATCTACTGTGGGCTGGGGCATCACTGTCAATCCAGTCCACATATACCATATCTCCCCAGGGGTAAGCAACTCTCACTATGCATTTTATAGTGCTCTCATTCTACACAGAAATAACATAATTCATGGATATAGCTTAGGCCTTCTTCTCAGTATTTTTAGATCATTGCCAGAAACTAAAGGGCAATCACCAGTGTTAACACAATGCTCAGCCCCCATTCTTGCTCTTAGTTTTCTGACTCCAGCCAAGTGAGCACATAGATTTCGAATGTCACTGGTCATAGGTATTATGTTTTAGGCCAAATTTCAGCTCGGAAGCATCCTACTATTTTTTTTTAACAGTTTTTTATATAGCGCGAACTTGACCCGAATCGGGTATCAGAGCGCTTTACATAGCACCAGTTGCGTTACATGAGGACACATTCATTTTTGTTAGGCACGGGGAGATTAAGTGATTTGCCCAGAATCACAGGATGTTCAGCGTCATTTCCGAGACTCGAACCCAGTTCCCCAGATTCGAGCTCGACCGCCCTAGCCATTAGGCCAACTCCTCTCTCCTACTGTTCTTTGTGGGGGCTGTCTAGGCCTCATTAAACTTAAAAAGAGCTTTGATGCATTGTATTTTATGGCTGAAGTCATGGATTATGCTATTCTGGATCCTGTCCCTCTTCCTTCCTTTGTCTCTTTTATAATGTCCCACTCAGCAGTACTCTCCAATTACTTGATTCTGGCTTTTCCATTTGTTGGGTGCACTGCTCTACTTTGAGGCACCATTTTGTGCTGCTCACTTTGCATTGGATGGGTGTCCAATTACATCAAACCAAAATTTCCATCATAAAACATGCACTGATTGAGTTGCGTGCACTGTGTTCTGAAGCCTGTCCCTTCAGACACAAGAGTTAAGGAACATTTTCATCGTTCAAACTCTTGTTTATTCTTAGGATGTTTTTACAATTCCATCTCTGCTTCCGAGTGGTGCTGAACATAGACCAACTGCAGCCTTGAAATCTTCACTGGAAACCATCCAAGTCCTGATATGACTACTGTCTTTATGTCATTTCAATCTTTGACACCTTGAATAACTAATTTCCTGATCCCATAATGCAATGCCAAGTATTCACAAAGATCCAGGATCCACTATGCAAAGCTTTCAATGGGACTAATCCTGCTGCTCCTCAGCACAAGGTTCTCTCTTTCAAAACTTGTACAAGATGGGAATTTTACACACCTGTGACTAATCTTCTACAGCACAATCTTGTGATCCCACCCTGGGCTTCTTGCTGCCTGGAACTGCTTACAAGCAGGTGTTGCCTGAAGCTCATTGTTTGTGCACTGATGTTTGCAACTCTAAGTACTGGAACTCTTCTTGCCTGTTTTGCCTAACAATTCCTGCCTTTCTTCAGTCACAGCCTGTGTCTGGTTCCAGAACAGTTTGCTGCAGATTTTTTCCAAGTCATGCTTTGCATTTTGCTTACTCCCTTTTCTGTCTTTTGCCTACAGTCATATGCAGCCCCTGGGATACTCCTTTCTAAAGTGTTCCTAGTTTGTTTCTTCTATTCCTGATATCATTTCCTTTGCCTCTTCTTTTTGTTTCTATCCTAGCTCTTCTATTTGATTCCCAGTCTCCTTGTTTTTGCTCCTTGCTTTGTGTGCCCTTTCTCTGTGTTTCTCCTTTTGCGGTCTCTAGTTTTCTTGCCGCTCCAGTCACTTTCTTGCTACAGTTTCTAGAATCGCTGTACTTGTCCTGTCTTGTTTGTTCCCCAGTTGTTCCTTGAGTCCTTGTTTTAGTAAATGTCCCTTTGTCTTATTGGTCCTATGCTTGCTTTCCAGTTTCTGCTGCCTGTCTGTGCTTGTTTACGTACAGCCTTGTGCTCCTCCTGGTCTATTAGTGTCTGGTAAGTTTACTAATTTCTCCCCACCTGTGTGTTAGTGTATTTCCTTTGCACAGGGGATGCCTCCTAGATTCCAGGAGGCAATACCTGATCCATCTTTTGTCCAGCGTTACATGTAGTCTTGAGTGACTTAACTGTGGCAGTGTGGTATTGATATTTTCACAGGAATTTCCACTGTGTCCCTAGATGGAACCGTAGGGGTTTGTCTAGTGTATGCAAGTGCAACACTTGTTAAAGCACTAGAGTCCAAACACAGAATCACTTCTGCTGCCTCCTTTCTATGGTATTTGCAGGGTGACTATCTGTAGGAGTAATCTGCATCAGGATGTTGACTTTCTCTATTTCTGTGGGAAGCTCTGAGTTTACCTGTATACAAACCTGGTGTTAACCCACAGAATATTGTTTCCTTTCCCTGTTTATCCACATTAGAGCTACCTCTTCTTCTCTGTCCTGTTTCTGTTTCTTATTTAGCCGTCCTTGCTTTTTCCTGGTGCATGCCATTGGATGCTACTCTGCACTGGTACACCCCTCCTGCCCTGTCTTCCATAACAGACAGTTATGTTTATTGTACAGACAGTCAGCTTATTTTTTGCTTTTCAGGTACTCCAGTGAATATAATTTTATCATGTATTATCTCCTTCTAAATCTGTTTTCATCCCCCTTTATTTCCAAATAGCACCTGCCTGAATTGATCCAATTCGTTGACTCCTTGCTCTTCTTCCTAGAGTAGACCTTCTGCTTGACCTCCTACCACAAAATGAACTTAAAGAAACTCTCGTCAACCCTTACATTCACTGTATGTAATTGACCTAACTCGAGCTGTAAGAAGAAGTGACATGCAGTCAGTTCATCTATAATTACAGTTACTACCCTAGGGCATGGTCGGGCCACACTGTCTACATCCAAGTGCCAATAATAATTTGAGCAGCACTCTCCTTTGGTTAATATTGAGTATGCATTTTCCTTGAGTATGCCATTTAGACATTTAAACTAAAAGCACTAACAAGTAATTTCAGTAAGCCACACAAACAAGAAAAGAAAATCCAATGTAAATGTTTGCTTGTAACTAGACAATTGGGATTTCAGAAGCATGCCCTTTTTTCACCGAACAATTCAAATCGCTCTTTCCAAAAAATAAAAACATATGCAAAAATTGTATTTTCATTCTGGTAGTAGCTTCCATTTCTCATCACTCACCGACTGTTATTTGTAAGAAGCTCTGTTCCTTTGCTCCATGAAATTTTCGGTTTTGGTGCAGCTTTCGGTTTACATTCAATTATCACACGCCCTCCTTTCGCTGCTAAAATTCTTTTCTTCATAGGGTTTAGTTCAAAATTTGGGGGAAGTGCTATGAGGAAAAAGAGAGCAATGGTAGTTACGCCTTAAGCCTTATAATGTCACTGTTATATACATCCTCGCCTGGCATATTGTATAAACTGAAAATAGCAGCTAAAGGGTACTCTTAACACAAATGAAGAAGAATGATGGCCTTCACTGCAGCTGAAAATCTGAATGAACTCTTCTGGACATGCACGCCTAGGCAGCGATGAGGGTATTTTATAGGGGTTCCAGTTCAGATGGTTGTTGTGACGGCTGAACCCAAGGATTGCAACTTTGCCAGCGCCTAAACCCAAGTAGGCACAGAGCAGGAGACAGATCAGGTGCTGCACGGGGTGCGCGCAGCAATGACTGATGCATTATTGCAACATGCTCTACACTGTCCAGCCATGGTACCCACATCCTCTTCTCAGTGGCTGAGTCTCTGTCCTGGGCATAAGTGAACCTCTGTAACAAGCGTTACCCCTAAATATTGAGGGCCTCATTTATGAGGCCCTAACGGCACTTTTGCGCCCCCGGAACAACACTTTTTTGATGCAGAAAACTGCGTGAAAGGGGCGTTCCATGGGTGTTCCTGTGGGTGTTCCCATGCAACACCCATGGAACCTGACACATTCCCAGATTTACAAGGCATCGTAAACCTGGGAATGCGTCAGAACCTAACGCGTTAGGGAGGGGCAACGAAGAGAAATGAAAACATTTCTCCTCGTGCTTTCATTTTTCTATGTCTGCAGCACACATAGAAAAAGAAAGGCATCTGAATGGATTGATTTTGTGCAGGAAGGGTTCCTTCCTGCACAAAATCAATCATCCCCGCAATGCAGGCACCCTTGCCTAATGGTGCAAAGGTGCCTGCGTTGGCACACGGCAGCCCATTGTGCGCCGGCTCAGGGGAAAAGGACAGGAATGCACTGTATCAGATAGATACAGCACATTCCTGCCCTTTCCTTTTGCCGTAGGGCAGCGCAGCAGGGAGGCCTGTGGTGCTGCCCTACGGCAAAAGCCCATAAGTAAGGCCCTGAGGGCCTCATTTATGAGGCCCTAACGGCACGTTTGCGCCCCCGGAACATCACTTTTTTAACGTTCCAGTGGCGCAATGTGCTACCACATATTTATAAGGCCACGTAAAGCCACTTTACGTGGCCTTATAAATATGTGCCCCTTTCACGAAGAAAACTGCGTTCCATGGGTGTTGCTGTGGGTGTTCCCATGCAACACCCATGGAACCTGACACATTCCCAGATTTACAAGGCATCGTAAACCTGGGAATGCGTCAGAACCTAACGCGTTAGGGAGGCGCAACGAAGAGAAATGAAAACATTTCTCCTCGTGCTTTCATTTTTCTATTTGTGCTGCATTCTGCAGCACACACATAAAAAAGAAGGCATCTGAATAGATTGATTTTGTGCAGGAAGGGTTCCTTCCTGCACAAAATCAATCATCCCCTCAACGCAGGCACTCTTGCACCATGGCGCAGTGGAAAAGGACACGAATGCGCTGTATCTGATAGATACAGCGCATTCCTGCCCTTTCCTTTTGCCGTAGGGCAGCGCAGCAGGGAGGCCTGTGGCGCTGCCCTATGGCAAAAGCCCATAAATAAGGCCCTGAAACTCTTCGTCTGCACATTTTAGTTTCCTTTGCGTGACGTACGTGTATGCCATGACACAAAGGTCTAAAGTGCATGCCTGGTTTGCAGTTTTATGCAGCTCTCCCTCCTTGACCCTTCCAGGACAGATTAATTTATAAAGAGATCGGCTCATTGAAGATAACTGAGGAAAGGCTACACAGCGAACATGGAATTATGAAATCACAAAACTGGACTTCTGCTATACTTGTTATGTAAACGTATAGTCATAGTCTGGGGTACATCAAAGCAAGCTACCGATAGAAATGAAACTTAAAAAAAAAAAATATCCGTTCTTAAAAATGGCTACTGCAGAAGGCCAAAACAATCACGCCTCGTATTAAACCATTTACCCCCTTATTTAGACTAATGTGCTAATATCCAAGTTTTAACGTATGTTGTAATCACTATAGGCCCAAACCCAGATTTGGTAAGTTTTCTGACATATCAAATAACCTTGCCATATGACAATATTACGTGTTAAACTTGCAGCCTTTGTCCATGTGTAAGTGTCACATGCATATAAAGACTGGAAAACGTGACAGAAAACACACTGATCTCCCACGCAGCCTGCAATTGTCACAATGAAGGAAAGCAGAGGTGTCCTGCCACATGATGCAGAACACTGTGCTCACAAGGCACGAGCACAGTTAGAACAAACATTTTGAATGAGACTGCAATACCACACCACAGATTGACTTACATCATCTGAATCGAACTGCACACGGTGCAGTTCTGTGCAGTGCACAGCCATTAAGGATACAAAATGAGGTACAGAAGGTGCTGGCAGATGAAATGGTGTTTGAAAATGTAACCCTCTTAACAAGGCCATTAATGAAGACAGGTATGACAACCAAACAATATATTTTTAAAACGTGTTTTTATTCATTTTCATATATTCAGCAATGTACATGTGCGTTGTTAAACAATACACATACCAAAATCGTATAGAGATTCTAAAGTACGGAAAATAAAAAAGGAATACGAATATAAAAAATTGTCCCAATCAATAAACGAAGTGAAGATTCATCAGATCGGGAATCTAGGTAATAAACAAAAAATCCCAAAACAGCATTTGTTCAATAATCAAATACAATGCAGGGAATGGTTAGTCATCAGGACTTGGTGGGAGAACAAGGCAATGCTGCGTAATCCTAGTGAAGAGATAAGGTGGAAAAACATGGCTGCAGAACCCTACTGTGCTAAGGTATGGAGAGGGTACGCAACATTATAGACATCTGAATGTTCACAGTGGCTTTTCCCTTTTCAATGGATTCTGGGCATAGATCAAGTCGCAACACGTCCCAATTTGTGACCTTCAAACATCCCCCTTTCTTCCGCAGTGAGATATATGTACTTCATTTTCTGCTGTTGCCCATTTGCGTCCACTAAAGGGGCCTGTGTTTGACCTCATGGTCACAGGTTCAAATCCTCGCGGGCCCACTCAGCCTTTTATCTTTCTGAAGTCGATAAAATGAGTACCATTGAGTTGGGTAACAATAAACATCTGTTATTCAGCGCCAAGATACCCTTATGGGTGAACGTGCGTTTTACAAATACACGTGTTATGTTTATGTTGTAGTGTTCAGATGACCATCCTACCATGCCTGGAGCCCAAAGGGAGAGCTATCCATATCTTGGCGATTAGCAAGGCCAAATCAACAAATCTACAGTTGGACCTCTCAGCCTTGGGTCAGGGCATCAGTACCACCAGATGCATCCTGAAATTAAACAAACTGCATCTACCTGTCAAAGAATTCACCTGGAGTGTCTGCTGCCTCCAAAAGGCGTGACCAAAGGGACAAGCCTAAAGCATGTGAAAGAAGGCTGCTTCATCTATGTCACATCTTTGTCTTGAAAAGGGAACCTTGTGAACATATTGGGTAACTATTTTGGCATTTGGTAAGTAAAGCCCGCTTCCACGTCAGTTTCCCATTTCTCCTTTAGGTCTATTACATAACATTTAACCGCTACTGAAATAGAGTAATAGAAGATCATCACCAACATCTTAGAGTCTCTTGAGAGTGAGAATTGCCTGCAATACCTTTTCTAAAGCAAGTTTTGAGGATGTCATATGCACTGCCCACACTATTTAAAATCTAGGGGAGCACTACTATGGTAGTTCAGGAGCATCTACAAAGTCCAGACTTCTTATCACATCTATTCTAATGGTACATACCTATTCTTAGTAGGGTGGGGTGGACAATGGCAATCCTACCACTTCGGAAGAGACCTTTTGCCATAGTTGTCGCACCAGTGTTCTAAATATCTATGGAGTCTCACATCTCTCCCCTGAATACAGCCACTGCATCACACACTGGCAGTGGCGGCTCGCATAGGGCGTGCTGCGGGGCGGTTGGGCAGGGGAGGGGCAGGGTGGGGGGGTAGTAAACTCGGACATACGACGGAACGGAGGAAAGTAATTATTACGTTCCTCCGTTCCGTCATATGTCCGAGTTTACTACCCCCACCCTGCCCCTCCACCGCCCGCCGCCCGCAGCACGCCCTATGCGAGCCGCCACTGCACACTGGAGCTGTGCCACCAGATATGATTCAAAGGGGAGTGTGCTTAAGCTACTCTCTTCGATCAGTAAATGTAGTTTCAGCAGTGCAAAACTACTTGTACCAGCATTACCAGTACAAGCATAGCAGCAGGGAATTAAGTTCCTGCAACAGTTGCTGCTTAAGAACCCCGAGAACATTAATAAAAAAGTACAAGAGTCGAGGTAGGAGCACCATGATGGACAGGGCAACCTTACTCATCATTAATATTGGATAATGTCTCCAGAAAACGATAAAAAAACAAGCGGCAATGATGTTCCTAGTAATGTTACCAGCAATGGCATCCTCTGACTGCCCGTAAATTTCTACATCAGATACTGAAAGGCATGTGGTTATTATCAAGAACTAGGTTTGTCAGAAAGATCAATCTGTGCTCATGATAGTGACTGAAGCGGAAGAGGCAGGATTTACTCACATTGACTTTAAGGGGGTCAAATGTTCCATCATGCACTCCAGGACCAGCTGGACGTTATGCATGAGAAGAAGAACTTTGTCCACAAACAACAATACTGTAAGAATGTCACAGTTGATGTTTATATACCATGTGTTCTACCTATACATCTTATATGGAACGCCAAGCACTCCACATCTCAAAAACAATAATGGCGACAGAGGGCAATTCTGATGTGTTCATCTCGACCAGGAAGCTGTCTTGAAACATGCTGTAGGCTGCAAGTACAAGGGCTGGATCAACATGATAAACTCCTTCCAAAGCTCATGCAGTTCAGGACATAAAAAGGATACACCCAAGTGTTTAAGTCAAAGACATTTTCCATATCAATTGAAGCAACTAGTGATCTCAGCGCAACACGTATACAAAACTCTCTGTATATTCGGTAGGTTACCTGCCAGGCACAAATCCTTCAGGTTTGGGTGGCCCAGCTCAGTCAACAATGCCACCAATCTCCTGGTACTGACCTTTCTCATGATCTTACTGTCTAAGTTGAGCATTAAAGGGCAGGCTGTAGGACGACTATTAAGTGAAACACAGTTGGGCTTCAGCAAAAGCATGATAATAGCTTCCTGTGTAGTGGATGGCAGGGCACCTTTGATCTTGCAGCCAAATAACTATCCAGTGGCAATCACTACCTGGAGTTTTCCCAGGGGCCATATATGACCCCACCATTTTAATGTTGGCTACCGTGAGAGGGTTGTCAAACACCTCCATCCACTTGAGTAGCAACGCATTTGGATTGAAGCTTTCTACAGAGCTGCAGAGAAAGGCTCCATCAGAACAATGAAGAGTGAGTAAAGTAGGTAATACTATTAATGTGCACAAATCTTATTGATATCAGTCAGCATGCACTACCTTCCCTCCAGTCTTTCACAATGTTGTGATCAATAAGTGGGAACATTCTACACTAGTCAATCTGCCTATCTACATGATCACCATAGCTTCCTCCCAATGTTGTTTGGTAACATGTTCATGATACTCAAAAAGTTGCAGCCTGTCAGGCAGGTGTGCATAATGTGCCAATTTCTGCATGTTCACTGCTTGTGTGTGGGTATGAGCAACCGGTTGAAGCTCAAGAGAACTCAACTCTATCTCAATGGCTACAAGTTCTCTTTGAAATACCATTAAATACCTAAAATCATTATAAGGAAGATACCCCTTGTATAGACTTTAAAAGCCTTCACCTCAAGCAGCATGTCCCCTTGCATGTTTGCATCTCACAAACGTAAAGAGTGATCTCATTGTTGGCCACTGCTCTATAGGCCATGTCTCTATGTTTTGACAGCAGAAAGCATCAGCTAGGAATTACAGGCAAGTGTTTTTCCCCAGATTAATGACAATGGCAAGGGATTGGGATCAGAAATGGTTTTTGCTAGATATTCAGTGCCATTCCATCAGTATTGGAAGCATCCAAGGTCAAGCTTGACTCCTCTGCCGTGGTATCAATGTCAACAAGAGTAGGTTCATCTGGTGTAGAGCCAAAAGCAGACACAGCATCACTGCCCATTCCAGCCCCAACATCTGTAGACCCCTCCCATTGCTCTGCCCACTCCATTGCCTCCTATGCACCTCTGAAAAAGACCATGTTTTCGCCATCCAAGGTCTCTAATTCAGCTGATGCAGGAGAAGCTCAATATGACAAGATACAGCCTTGCAGCTCAGAAGGAACTGTGCTGCTGCTGGACCACTGCCATGTATTCTAGGAATAGCAGTAACCTAACTTTATCAATCTTAACGGGGTCCCTGCCGTGTGCTCACTGCAGAGAGGAAGACAAGAAGTAGAAGTTGGTAGGGCAAGGTATGGGCCTTACCTCTGCCCCCATCACATCCCCCAATCACCTGTTGCAGTGTTGAGTATGCAATAGCCACTCCACTGGATGGTGTGCCTCATCATCTTCAATCCCAGATCACCATTGATGGCCCCATATGTGGTGCCCAGCCTGCCCCTTCACCCTACCCGGCAAGCCCACACACTGAAAGCAGAGATGCACTGTCCCTTTAAACAGGCAGTGAGTGCCTCTGTCCCGAGACTCCTGCCTTTCACTTCATGGGCAGACAGGTCCACTCTGCTATCATCCCCCATAAACAGCATGGCCGAGGATATCAGATCAACACTTCAGACATAAAGAGCACGACTTTCAACTGCAGATGAATGGGTATTCTGAAATTCACCGTCATTAGCAAATCCCTTGCTCTCCTGTATTTCCAGCTCATCTAAGATACATTTGTGTCATGTAGAGAACATATTAGTGCATATAAGGTGGCCAGAAGAACCTTGTGAGTTGGCTTGAAGACACACATGCGAAGAATCACATGTAGATGCTAGTGACTTTTGGGATGAAATTCAGATGATAGTCAGCCACTGCACATTTTTTAAACAAATTGATTAAGAAACCCCTTGAAAGACAGCTAGCAAAATGGAAAAGTGCTAGCGTTGTTATAGTCCCAGGTGCAGGATCTGTGTTTTGGACCTATCAAGGCACAGTTTGCCTGGGGCATCCATAACTGAATGTTCGCTGAGCAAAAAGTAACAGTGAATTCCTGTGACTTTGCTTATTTTAGATATAGCTGAGATTGAGGTCACTACAGCCCCAGAGTGCAGGGAGGACCCCAACCATTCATTGCCCCCTCAAAACTTCAAAGGGACACCATTCAGCCCAAGGCCAAGGAATATCTGTGAGCTATTGGAGACTCGAGGACCCCTCAACACATTCTCCAGAGGGGCCTCATCATCTTCCTTTATGCCACTGCTGTTCGTTAGTGTACATGTCAAAGCCTTTAATGAATGGGAAGAGGTAGAACATACATTGAAGAAGATCAAGGGTAGTGTCAATCTCTCTGGTACTGAGCAGGTGATAGTTTAAGGAGTAAAGTGTGATGGAAGATGTCAGAGATCCCAAACAGAGCACAGGTGTGGCCTTTGTTTCTTGGAAAGATGAATTCCTTGCATGTCTCCACAAAGGTGGACAGGTCCTTTAAAGGTGGACTGGGGCCCCTCTTTGGGGAAACAGGTCAGGCTGGAAATTATTGAATAGCCGGTTGGATTCCAGATGGGAAGATAGTCTCCTAGGTATGACAATCTCTCATATTGTCGAGATGACCTGCGCGATCCTGACGGGAGGGTGCAGAGTGGCTAATTAAAAGAATGAGGTGAAGAAAGTTCACATAGCAGACTCTTGAGCTTGAAAGGGCGTTTTTCGTAAAACGCAAAATAATATAGTGAAAATACATGTGCAATATTAATGTGCAGACCTAAATTTACTTAAAAATGCGTTTAAATGTGTAAATTGTTGTAGGTATACTTGCTTGAATTAGGCATCAAAAATGTTTAAAGCAGCATTGCCGAGTAAATAATTTCACATGATGTGCTGAAGCACACATAAAATGTTACATTCTTGACCTTTCAATGATAATATTTGCCTATTAAAATAAAAGTTTCACATAACTCTGCAAAATGTTTCTACTTACACAAAGGTTTTGAAATATTTGTTTAGAATTTATAATTTAGTAGAATTATGAAGAACAACCACACATAGAGTGCAGGACATAAACTGAACTTGACCTCTTTTAACATACTTGTTTTACTTCCAAGGGATGATGTTGTGCTGATAATTTTGTCTCATTACTGCAGATGTTTCGATTTCTACATAGTTCATTGTCAGCAAAACATACAAATTGCTTTATTAGAAGGTTAGAGATGTAGTCTCATTTGTGGGAAAAGAAGTCCTCGACATGAAAAGGCCTCATGTGTAGCTTAGAATGATATAAAAAAGTTACACACTTAGAGATTACTGTCTGTGGACCATTGTATTTGCTTGAAAAGTAGAGGAGTGATTAGTCAAGGGGAAGTTGATTAGTCAAGGGGAAGATGCAAGATGAACTGCAACATTGGTTTCAACTGTTTATAATAATACGTGTTCCTAGAGTAGGTTAGCATTCACAACCACGCTTTTACCCCACTTTTTCCCAGACGTTCTATTAACTCACATTATTGACTGAACTTAAGGTAGAGATCGTGATTACTATATATGTGATGATATGCTTCTGATCTTTTCAAAAACAAGGTCCAAGGTCCATGCAACCTCATTATTGAACGGAAAGCGGAGATCAGCTCTGTGTGAGATGGTAAACTGAGTTTATTTAAACTGATTCCTGCTCCAGCAAGCTTCTTCTCTTAACAATTTTTAAGCTTGGATACAGTTAGTGTTCTACTATGTCAAGAGCAGAATAAGCTTTCTTTATCTTTCAACTGAAAATTATAATTGAGGGCTACATATTGATTATGACGATGCAAACAATTGATGCATTAAATTCCAAACAAGCAATGGCATATAAAACATTCAACTTTCTAAAATGCATAGCTGCAAGTAAACGTGCACAATTAATTATTATATTGATTAGCTTTGAGAAATGAAGAGACATGTTTGAGACAAATGACAGCTACTGACCTAGAATCTTTAGTTCTGCATTGGCAGATATAGTTCCATATTTGTTTTCAGCTATACACTGATACATTCCAGCATCCTCCAAGGTCAAGCTGTATATTCGCAGTTCACCTTTATGGTACTGCAAAGCAAATAATAAAAATAAGTAATTTCACAGAGTGGGCTTTGGTTTTAAAGATGAGAATTCAAAGTAGTTACTCAACACTCACAGGCAACGAAAATGTACATGAGCACATGTTAAATGGCAGCAAGGGTGTGTTCTTAGTTGGTAGCCAAGGACCAGGGGCTAGGGAGGCAAGGAAAGGCACTACGGGGCAAGGGAATGCTGGGGTGAGTGCTACCTGCTCCCCTGAGGTCAGGGGGTCGGCGTTTCTAGACCTGAGATTACCAGCTATATCCCGAGAGTGGCCGTTGAATGCTGCTCAAGAACTGTTAATGAGGTCAAGCAGTATTAATGAGGCATGTCATGAAAACATATTGTAAAGAAAATAAGATTTGTGACACAGACTGTTTTAAGATAGCTGTAATTTATATGCGAAATTTCATGTGGAAGGCAGAGAGTTAACAAGAGATACAGAACGAGTAGTATGTCCTCATGTGTATTTGTAAACAAGCGATCCATGAAATGTATATGAACCATATACTTAAAAAAATTACCGAGAGTCCATTTTTCAACCATCTGATAGTTGGTAAGGGTTTGCCAGTTGCCACACATGGCCAGTAGAGGTCGCTGCCGATATCTCTTTCAGTATCATTGATATGCTCAACCCATTCTGGAAGTGCTACAATAAAATGACAACGAAAGCAGTTCTTAATTGTGAACAAGCATATTTGTTGTAATGGGGAGGGGGGACACCAGGGAATAACAAAAGCATCACATCTTGCCAAGGGATGTTAAATACTTCTACGTACATATGAAAAGCACTTTGTTTTGAAAACGGCACAAAGATGGATAAAAAAATAACAAATAATGTAGGAAACATAGATACATCATTATGTTACAAAATTAAAATAGCAGTACAGTATAAATCATGAATTAAGAGTTTCGTTCAGCATAGCTCACAAAAAATTCACAAAGGTAAACTTACACTTTTGTTGTAAGTTTATGATTTATTTGCTACTTGCAAACTGTGAGTTTAGTTTTACGTGTGTAGTATTTTTTTACAACTGCATAGACTGTCCTATCTTTTAATGGGCGGAGTTCTCCACAGTCGTAAACATACTACACGTAAAACTACACTTGTAGTTTGTCAATAGCAAAAAAATAGTAAACTTAGACCAAAAGTGTACGTTTACCTTTGTGAATAAGGCCCTCAGTGTTTAGAATAACATTCTAATATGCAAAATGTAAAATACCCATATATATATATATACATATATATATATATATATATATTTATTTATATATTTATATTTATACATATATATCCATAGAAATTCAGCAGTTATAGTTCGAGTTATGTCAAGAAACTATAACTCGGGCCATTAGATAACTATAACTAACACCCCCACCATGCACATTTTCCTCAACAATAATTTTACAGCAAATGTTGCACTCATATTATCGATGATATCATAGAAGATGTCATGAGTGATGTATTTTGTGGGGTAATAGCAGTGCATGGCAAGGTCTCAAGTTAAAGCTACCTTAGGGACTGAGTTGTAGTTTCTTGACATAACTCTAACTGCTGAATTTCTATAGTTTTGTGTGTGTAAATTCGAAACCTAACTGTAACGTCCCTGTAACCTTTGTTTTTTTCACTGAATTTCAAAGGGTTTTTAATTTCTATTTCCTAACTATAACGTCCCTGTAACCTTTGGTTATTTCACTGAATTTCTATATTTTTTTAACACAGCGGAGGCTTAGCTACAGGGCCTGGCCTGGCCTGGGGCAAGGCCCTGCAGGCAACTCCCCCGCATGCAGGCAAACCATGCCGCTTGGCCTCCCTCCCCGGGACGATCTCCCCATGCCCTGCACCATTATCAGGCCCGGGAGATCGGCCCGGGGAGGGAGGCCAAGCAGCATTGATTGCCTGCATGCGGGGGAGTTGCCTGCAGGGTCCAGTGTAGTGTCAACTACACTGGGCCTTCTACTATCTCTCCTGTAGGAATTGGAGATAAGTACTGACACAGGAACTTGTGTGATGGCGTTTATATATGTCCTTCAATTATATGAATTAATTTGTTGTTCTAATATGAGTCTTTTTGTCTTTGTAGAATTGTGGTTGTTTCGGGGATTGCCCATCCTCTTTCCTAGTTCTGCTCTAGCGGTTCTATCTTGGTTTGCTCAGTTTGCGCCCTGAAGAAGGTGGTTTCTATCTCGGTGTTTCACCGAAACATGTGACAACGCTGTGGCAAACGATTTTCGGACCAAGAAAGAAGACTATTTATCATATAGTAACCTATGTTCAAGGTGTACTAATTAAAAAGTAAGCTGTATTTTGTTGTCTCCCTAATCTGTTGTGACTTACAACAAAAGTTGAAAACTACATTGGGATATGTAAGAGAATCACAATGTAAGTGAATGATAGTGTTGGACAAACCACATTGTTTTTAATGGTATGTTGCTCTTGTGGATTGACTGAATGGGTATGATTGAGTCATATGTGGTGTTGATACACAGTCTTTCGTATAAGTGGAACTTGGGGTGGTCAATTTTCTGTTTATGTTAGATGATTTATATCAAGGTTTTGGTAACATGAATATGTCATGGTGAAATATATGAAGATATATATATATATATTATCTACTGGCGGTCGCCAGTAGATAGTTATAGTTAGGACCTATTTTCCATAGGAAATCCGCAACATTCCATTTGAAATAACTTTGGCACCGGTTGACGAATCTTCGCGAAATTTTCCAACTTGTTGGGGCGCTCCGGTCCGCTCCTATCCTGAAAGTCTCGGGGTGATTCGTCAAGCGGGGGCCGAGAAAAAAGGGGGGTCCCAAAACCCGTTTTCCCCATTCATTTTTCCATAGGGACCATTCATCGCGGCTACAGCCCGAACTGCTGAACGGAATTACACCAAATTTGGCAAAGAGGTAGCCCTTGGTTCAGTGTCGTGCCTTTTGCTTAAATGGTGTAAATCCGTTCAGTAGTTCCTGAGAAAATCAAAAGTAAAGTCACATATATATCTATGGCCGAGTAGGGTCTGCGTACCCTCCCGATCACGAGCTGCATGCTAATTGGCTGTCAACACTCCAAATCAGGAAGTGTTGGCAGCCATTTTGTTCCTCGGTAGAACCGAGGCACAGAAACAAGTGCGCAAAACGCACAAAGGGGCAGGGTAGAAACACCCTGACCCCTAGGTCTGCTCAGGGGTCCCACAAGGACCCCTGGGCAGAAAAGCGTTGTTTTTTTTTTTAAATCGGCGGGATGCGCTTAGGGTGCGCGGATCCCGCCGTGATTACAAAAAAAACGAGGCACAGAAACACGTCGCAAAACGCTAAAAGGGGGCAGGGTAGAAACACCCTGGGCAGAAAAAAGCTTTTTTTTTTTTTTTTAAATCGGCGGGATGCGCTTAAAGTGCGCGGATCCCGCCGATAAAAAAAAAAATCGAAGCGCGGTCTCCCGCGCTTCGATGCTAATTTGCCCCCGGGTGGGCCAAGTCCCGGGGGCATGCGGGGGGTGGGTTTAGATTTAATGTGGGGGCCTCTAAGGCCCCCAAGCCCCGGGACCGCCACCCCCGGGGCTTTAAAAATAAATGGTGCGGGAGGGCTCTCGGCCCTCCCGCAGCCCCGGGACCGCCACCCCCGGGGCTTCTTTTTTATTTAAAAATTAACCTGTGTGGGGGGCTCGTGCCCCCCACACGCCCCGGGACCGCCACCTCCCGAGGCACTAAATATTTCAATATGGGGGTCCGTTACGGACCCCGAGCCCCGGGACCACCACCTCCCGGGGCTGTGCATAGGATGGGAGGGGGGCCGCGCGGCCCCCTCCTTGAGCCCTTGATGGCCCTGGGGACCGCCACCCCCAGGGCCGGCTCCTGCAGTGTCCCGGGTGCCTACCCCGGGACACTGTAGTTTGCTATGGCAGGACGGGGCCTCGCGGCTCCCGTCCTGTCATAGCAAACTGCTTTGGATATTAGAGCGAGAGCAGGAAACCTGCTCTCGCTCCAATATCCAAAGCACATTGCTTTCTACACGGGGAGCTGCATGTTAGCAGCTCCCCATGTGGAAAAGCAATGCCGGCTCCCGCAGGAGGCGGGGAGCCGGCATGGTCCGTGGGGGAGTTGGGGTCCCCACGGACCCCAAAGGATAGGGCCAGCCCCGGGGGATGGGGTCCCCGGGGCAAGTAGTGGCCCTGGAGGGGGGCCACACGGACCCCCTCCCCAAAAATAATAAAAATAAATAAAGGCCGACCCCGGGGGATGGGGTCCCCGGGGCCTAATTAGGCCTTAGGAGGGGGGCCATGCAGCCCCCCTCCATGAAAATTTTTAAAAAAAATAAGGTGGCAATGACCCGGGGGATGGGGTCCCCGGGTCAAAATTGGCCACGGGAGGGGGGCCCACGCGGTCCCCTTCCCGTACCTTTTTTTTTTTTAAAATGAAAGGGGGTCAGGCCCTGGGGGATGGGGTCCCAAGGGCCCAAAATAATTACAAAGAAGGGGGGCCACACAGCCCCATTTAAAAAAAAAATCCCAAAAAAAAAATCCGGCATTTCGCCAGAGGCCACGCCCCCTCCTTGTCAGCACTCTGCAAATGCGCCCCCTGGCGCGTTTGCAGAGGGGGAACGAATTCCCCTTGAATACTGGGGGTCCCTGGGGGCCAACTAGCCCACCAGGAACCTCCAGTATGCGCCAGGGGGCTGCGTTGCATAGAGGTGTTCTGAGGCCACGCCTCTTTTTACACCTCTCTGCAACGCAGCTCTGTGGCGCTTAATGGAGGTTGCTGGTGGGCTAGTTGCACCCCAGGGACCCTCAGGATTCAAGGGGAGTTAATCCCCCGACTTAAAACGCGCCACGGGCGCGTTTGCACAGTGGTGAAGGGAGGGGGCGGGGCCTGAGGTGACATGTGTGCAAACAGGCCCCATGGCGCGTTTTAAGAATGGGAATTAAATCCCCTTCAATCCTGAGGGTCCCTGGGGGCCAACTAGCCCATCAGGTACCTCCAGTAAAAAGGGGCGTGGCCTCTGAACACCTCTCTGCAACGCAGCTCTCTGGCGCATACTAGAGGTATCTGGTGGGCTAGTTGGCCCCTAGGGACCCTCGGGATTGAGGAGGAATTAATTCTCCAACTTAAAACGCGCCACAGGGCGTGTTTGCAGACATGTCACCTCAGGCCCCACCCCCTTCCTTCACCATTGTGCAAATATTCCTCTAAAATCAGCCGAACTACGAATTCCGATTTACTCACCTGTTATCAGGAGAGACCTCAGTCCTGCATCTTTGAGCCCAGTACTGATCCTGAAAAGTAATTTTAACCGTACTTACCAGTAACTTGAATTTCCTTCCATAGGCTAACATTGACTGGTTTCACTTGGAAATTCTTCTAAGTGTGGAGTTTTGGAACTTTATAATATTCCTCTAAAATCAGCCGAAATACGAATTCCGATTTACTCACCTGTTATCAGGAGAGACCTCAGTGCTGCATCTTTGAGCCCAGTACTGATCCTGAAAAGTAATTCTAACCGTACTTACCAGTAACTTGAATTTCCTTCCATAGGCTAACATTGACTGGTTTCACTTGGAAATTCTTCTAAGTGTGGAGTTTTGGAACTTTATAATATTCCTCTAAAATCAGCCGAACTACGAATTCTGATTTACTCACCTGTTATCAGGAGAGACCTCAGTGCTGCATCTTTGAGCCCAGTACTGATCCTGAAAAGTAATTCTAACCGTACTTACCAGTAACTTGAATTTCCTTCCATAGGAATCCATTGTCTGGTTTTCAGCAGAAAAGTTTCAAAGTGTCGATTTTCACAAACTACAAATATTCCTTAAAAATCGCCTGTATGACTTAAACGCATTCTTTCAACTGTTTACAGGAGATGCACCAGTGCTGGATCCAGGATCCACCACTGAGTAAGAAAGAGTAACGATAACACAACTTACCTGCTAAGTGAATTTCCTCCCATAGGATAACATTGGTGATTCTATGTGAAAAAGTTTGTGTCAACTTTAAAAATACAATAATATTCCTTAAAAATCACTACTGTAACCAAAACGCTTTTACTCAACTGTTTACAGGAGATGTCCCAGGACTGAATCTAGGATCCAGTCCTGTGGTTAGAAAAGTAATCCATAAAGTAACTAATTGCATTTAACTAGAAATTCACATTGAGCTCAATGTTGCATTGTGTTTGAAATTGTGTTGCCCATTGCAACAACTGTAACTACGGTACTTAAAAGTCTATTGCCTATTTGCAAAGTATTTAAACTAAAGTAATTCATTCTGAGAAAGTATATTTTGTAATGTAATGTATAATGTAATTACAATGTAATTTAAAAAATAAAATATCTAAAAATAAATAGTTTAAAAAAATGTAGTAAATCAGTATCAAAAAAATAAATATAACAATTAATACATTTAAAAATTGTCATTTACAAAACCTTTGAAATTCACTTAAAAAACCATAGGTTTCAGACATGTTATAGTTAGGAATTAGCATTTAAAAAACCTTTGAAATTCACTGAAAAAACCATAGGTTTCAGGCACGTAATAGTTAGAAATTAGCATTTAAAAACGTTACAAATTCACTGAAAAAACCATAGGTTTTAGGGACAGTTATAGTTAGTTGGACATTGCACTCGTACAAAACCAGTGAAATTCCCCCGTTATAGTTAGTTCAGCGAACTATAACTCGCGCCCCACAATGCACTGCTGATGACGTCACATATTACATCACTCATGACATGGTCAGTGACATCACTGATGACATCACTGATGACATCTCAAATGACATCACTGATGACATCACTGATGATATCATCCATGTGAAAATTTGATGCATCTTCTCACACCCTAATATAACTTTTGATACACCCACTGTAAATTACAGACTGCCATTGTCAAAACCATAGACACTCCAACACCAATTACTATATACACACTCACTGATTCTTAGGTCTACACACACACATCTACTCACTCACCCGTACAGTCACTCATACTTATAGTCACTCAGTACAGGACTATTATATGCACTCATACACCTATATAAACACTCACACACCGCCACTCATCCATAGAGGTACTCACACACCTAGTCAGTCATGCAAAAATTAAGCACACACCTATTTACTCACCTATACAGTTATACACACACCAGCTCACTTACTCATACAAATACTAGCACATTCTTACGCTCTTATACAATCTCTGATACAAGCACACACTCATCCATACAGTCACTCTCACAATCACACACTCTCGCTTATAGCTATTTATATACTCCAACACACATATATACTGCCTTTCACATATGTAGTTACTCACACATGTACCACTGGGACATACATTCACTCACTAACACACTCTTACACACACTTACCCACCCATACAGTCTATCACAGATGCACTCTTGAAACCATCCACCCAGTGAATCACCCACTCACACATCTATGCACAGAGTTGCACACACCCCACTCACACAAACACTCAGGCACCCATACAGATACTCAGACAACCAATCAATAACTCATATAGACACTTATGTAGCTATTCACAAACCCATGCAGCCACTTCCACAGCAACAGACAGACGGATACAGACATTCACCCAGTTTAGTCACTAACCCATGCATTCAGTAAGATACGTTTAATCACTCACTTATAGAGTTAGTCACGCACCTACTAAATCATCCATTCAGACACTTATACACCCACTCCTTCTTCAATACGCCTTTCCCTATATATATTAAACATATTTAAACTTTACAGAAACACACAGTCACTGGATGATGTCATCAGTGATGTCATTTGAGATGTCATCAGTGATGTCATCAGTGATGTCACTGACCATGTCATGAGTGATGTAATATGTGACGTCATCAGCAGTGCATTGCGGGGGCGCGAGTTATAGTTCGCTGAACTAACTATAAGGGGGGAATTTCACGGGTTTTGTACGAGTGCAATGCCCAACTAACTATAACTGTCCCTAAAACCTATGGTTTTTTCAGTGAATTTGTAACGTTTTTTAAATGCTAATTTCTAACTATAACGTGCCTGAAACCTATGGTTTTTTCAGTGAATATCTAAATATATATATACATTCACTGAAAAAACCATAGGTTTCAGGCACGTTATAGTTAGAAATTAGCATTTAAAAAACCTTTGAAATTCACTGAAAAAACCATAGGTTTCAGGGACGTTATAGTTAGAAATTAGCATTTAAAAAACCTTAGAAATTCACTGAAAAAACCACAGGTTTCAGGGATGTTATAGTTAGTTGGACATTTTACACGTACAAAACCAGAGAAATTCGACCGTTATAGTTAGTTGAGCTAACTATAACTCGCGCCCCCGCCATGCACTGCTGATGACGTCACATATTACATCACTCATGACATGGTCAGTGACATCACTGATGACATCACTGATGACATCTCAAATGACATCACTGATGACGTCATCCAGTGACTGTGTGTTTCTGTAAAGTTTAAATATGTTTTATATATATATATATGCCAACGTGTATTGAAGAATGAGTGGGTGTATAAGTGTCTGAATGGATGATTTAGTAGGTGCGTGACTGACTGTATAAGTGAGTGATTAAACGTGTCTTACTGAATGCATGGGTTAGTGACTAATCTGTGTGAATGTCTGTATCAGTCTGTCAGTTGGTGTATAAGTGGCGGCATGGGTTGGTGAGGAGCTACATGAGTGTCTATATGAGTTATTGATTGGTTGTCTGAGTATCTGTATGGGTGCTTGAGTGTCTGTGTGGGTGGGTGGGGGGTGTGTGACTCTGAGCATAGATGTGTGAGTGGGTGATTCACTGGGTGTATGGGTTCAAGAGTGCATCTGTGAAGGGCTGTATGGGTGGGTGAGTGTGTGTATGGGTGTGTTGGTTAGTGAATGGATGTCTCAGTGGTACATGTGTGAGTAACTACATATGTAAAAGTGGGTATATGTGAGTGTTGGAGTATATAAATGACTATATGTGAGAGTGAGTGATTGTGAGAGTGGCTGTACGGATGAGTGTGTGCTTGTATCAGTGATTGTATAAGAGAGTAAGTATGTGTTAGTATCTGTATGTGTAAGTGAGGTGGTGTGTGTATAACTGTATAGGTGAGTAAATGGGAGTGTGATTGATTCTTTTCATGACTGACTAGGTGTGTGAGTAACTCTATGAATGAGTGGCGGTGTGTGTCTGTATAGGTGTATGAGTGCATATGATAGTGCTGTATTGATGAGTGACTGCATGTATGAGTGACTGTATGGGTGAATGAGTGGATGTGTGTGTAGACCTAGGAATCAGTGAGTGGGTATGTAGTAACTGGTATTGGTGTGTCTATGGTTTCGAAAATGGTAGTCTGTATTTTAGAGTGGGTGTATCAAAGGTTATATTAGGGTATGAGAGGTGCATCAGATTATCATGTGGATGATGTCATCAGTGATGTCATCAGTGATGTCATTTGAGATGTCATCAGTGATGTCACTGACCATGTCATGAATGATGTAATATGTGACGTCATCAGCAGTGCATTGCGGGGGCACGAGTTATAGTTAGCTCAACTAACTATAACGGAGGAATTTCTCTGGTTTTGTACAAGTGAAATGTCCAACTAACTATAACGTCCCTGAAACCTGTGATTTTTTCAGTGAATTTCTAACGTTTTTTAAATGCTAATTTCTAACTATAATGTCCCTGAAACCTATGGTTTTTTCAGTGAATTTCTAAGGTTTTTTAAATGCTCATTTCTAACTATGCCTACAGAGGTAGGACATGTGCAGAAAGAGGAAGAAAGGCGCAGCAAGAAGCAAGAGAAATGCATAAAGAGGCAAATGAAAGTCCAGAAAGAGGAAGAAAGGTGCAGAAAAAGGCAAGAGATATGCAGAAAGAACCAACAGAGGTGCAGAAAGAGGCCTTGGTGCAAAGTCATCCTGTGACCCCAACTTTTGGCTGACTGGTACTGGTGGTCACTGACTCTGACTAACCATGCCGGGAGCCAGTGCTATGCTGAAAGACACTTAGAATACAGTGAAAACACCTACATACACTAGGGTACACTATGGGTTGGGATACCCCTGTGATTGGCATGACCTCCCCGGTAAGGCCCTAGTACCTAATAGGGCAGGGGGATTAAAACTACCTCTAAGTCAGAGGTGCAGAAAGAGGCAAGAGAAGTGCAGAAAAAAGCAACAGAGGTGCAGAAAGAGGCAAGAGGGGTGCAGAAAAAAGCAAGAGAAGTGCAGAAAGAAGGAACAGAGGTGCAGAAAGAGGCAAGAAGGGTGCAGACAGAGGCAATAGAGGTGCAGAAAGAGGGAAGAGGGGTGCAGAAAGAGGCAAGAGGGGTGCAGAAAGAAACAAGAGCAGCACAGAAACCACCAAGAGAGGTGCAGAAACAAATAAGAGAGGTGCAGAAAGTGGCAAGAGGGGTGCAGAAATTTGCGAGAGGTGCAGAAAGAAGCAAGAGCAGTGCAAAAGAACCAACAGAGGTGCAAAAAGAGGCAAGTGAGGTGCAGAAGGAGGCAAGAGTACTGCAGAAAGAGGCAAGAGAGTTGCAGAAACAGGCAAGAGGGGTGCAGAAAATGACAAGAGAACTGCAGAAAGAGGCAAGAGAGGTGCAGAAAATGGCAAGAGAACAGCAGAAAAAGGCAAGAGGGATGCAAAAAAGAGAAGAAGGGTGCTGAAAGAAAGAAAAGAAGTGCAGAAAGAAGGAACAGAGGTGCAAAAAGAGGGAAGAGGGGTGCAGAAAGAGGCACAAGGGGTGCAGAAAGAAGCACGAGATGTGCTTAATGAAACAAAAAAAGTGCAGAAAAAAGGAACAGAGGTGCAGAAAGAGGCAACAGGGGTGCAGGAAGAGGCAACAGGGGTGCAGAAAGAGGGAAGAGGAGTGGAGAAAGAGGCAAGGGGGTGTAGAAAGAAGCAAGAGAGCTGAAGAAAGAAACAAAAGAAGTGCAGAAAGAAGGAACAGAGGTGCAGAGAGAGGCAAGAAAGGTGAAGAAAGAGGGAAAAGGGGTGCAGAAAGAGGCATGAGGGGTGCAGAAAGAAGCAAGAGAAGTGCAGAAAGAAGCAACAGAGATGCAGAAAGAGGGAAGATGGGTGAAGAAAGGGGCATGAGAGGTGCAGAAAGAAGCAACAGAGGTGCAGAAAGAGGGAAGAGGGATGGAGAAAGAAAAGAGGGGTGCAGAAAGAAGCAAGAAAGTTGCAGAAAGAAACAAAAGAAGTGCAGCAAGAAGGAACAGAGGTGCAGAAAGAGGCAAGAGGGGAGCAGAAAGAGGGAAGAAGGGTGCAAAAAGAGGCACGAGGGTTGCAGAAAAAAGGCACAGAGGTGCAGATAGAAGCAAGAGAGGTGCAGAAAGAAGCAACAGAGGTGCAGAAAGAGGGATGAGGGGTGGAAAAAGAGGCAAGAGAAGTGCAGAAAGAAGCAACAGAGATGCAAAAAGGGGGAACAGGGGTGGAGAAATTGGCGAGAAGGGTGCAGAAGGAAGCAAGAGAGGTGCAGAAAGAAACAAAAGAAAAGCAGAAAGAAGGTACAGGGGTGCATAAAGAGGCAAGAGGAGTGCAGAAAGACGGAAGGGGGTGCAGAAAGAAGCACAAGTGGTGAAGAAAGAAGCAAGAGAGGTACAGAAAGAAGCAAGAGTAGTGCAGAAAGATGCAACAGATGTGCAGAAAGAGGCAAGAGGGGTACAAAAAGAGAGAAGAGGGGTGCAGAAAGAGGCACGAGGGGTGCACAAAGAAGCAAGAGAGGTGCAGAAAGAAGCAACAGAGGTGCAGAAAGAGTGAAGAGGGGTGGAGAAAGAGACACGAGAGGTGCAGAAAGAAGCAACAGAAGTGCAGAAAGAAGCAAGAGAGGTGCAGAAAGTAACTAAAGAAGTGCAGAAAGAAGGAACAGAGGTGCAGAAAGAGGCAAGAGGAGTGCAGAAAGAGAAGAGGGGTGCAGAAAGAGGCACAAGGGGTGCTGAAAGAAGCAAGAGAGGTACAGAAAAAAGCAAGATAAGTGCAGAAAGAAGCAACAGAGATGCAGAAAGAGGGAAGAGGGGTGGAGAAAGAGGCAAGAAAAGTGCAGAAAGAAGCAACAGACATGCAGAAAGGGGGAAGAGGGGTGGAGAAAGAAGCAAGAGAGTTGCAGAAAGAAGCAAGAGAGGTGCAGAAAGAAACAAAAGAAGTGCAGAAAGAAGGAACAGAGCTGCAGAAAGAGGCAAGAGGGGTGCAGAAAGAGGGAAGAGGGGTGCAGAAAGAGGCAAGAGAGGCGCAGAAAGAGGCAAGAGGGGTGCACAAAAAAGCAAGTGAGGTGCAGAAAGAGGCAAGAGAGGTGCAGAAAGAGGCAAAAGAGGTGCAGAAAGAAGCAACAGAAATGCATAAAGAGGCAAGAGAGGCGCAGAAAGAAGCAAGAGTGCCTTGCACACCATTAGTACCAATTTAACACCCACATTTAGCAATAAGTAACAGGTGACCATTCTAGGTTTACAAAGGACCTTCCAGCACGCTGTCAATCAATCACAATCAATCAATCACAGAATTTGTAGAGCGCACTACTTACCCGCGAGGGTCTCAAGGCGCTGGGGAGAAAAAAGGGGGGGGTGCTGCTACTGGTCGAACAACCAGGTCTTGAGTAGCCTCCTGAAGGTCAGCAGGTCTTGGGTCTGTCGTAGGCTTAGTGGGAGGGTGTTCCAGGTCTTGGCGGCGAGGTGGGAGAAGGATCTGCCGCCGGTGGTAGTTCTTCGAATGCGATGGACGGTGGCGAGGGAGAGGTCGGCGGCTGTAACACTTGTCGCTGCATTCTTGGTAACGTTTGAGCTGTTTGAGCTAGAAAAAGGCTTTTTCTGCTCAAATGGGCAGATTAGGCAGCACATAATGGATTATGTGGCTAATGCGGAAAATGTATAATTGTGCGAAAGTTGGTGCAGCCAACCAGTCGCATAATTCCAGTGGCCCTGCTCATACCTCTGACTAGGTCCAAAAGTGCTCATCAGTGATTCCTTCTATTTTTTTCTCATTGAGTTCATAGTTTAGCTTCTATGGAAACGAGGAAGACTAAACCTGAGGTTACCACTCCACAACACAGAGTACCATACCACATAATTGCTCTCCATAACACACAATCCCACTCTACATAATTCCTATACACTAAATACCACATACTTTCTATCCACATAATTTCACTGCATAACATACCACATAATCACACTACACACAACGTACATCCACTCCACTCCAAAAACATAAGTAAAAAACTTTTACATTTACAACACCAATAGCTCTAACTCTTGCAAATGCGAGACCTATTAAATTACAAATACTTCTTTAACTGTTAGTCACGTTTGCAGAGTGGTGGAGAAAGGGGGCTGGGCCTCCAACCAGCGCTCAGGAATTCTGCTGCGTAGGACTTACAGGAGGTACCAGGAGGGCTTCTTGGCCCCCAAAGTCCCCCAGAAGTAAAGTGGACTTCATTCCCCAACCAGTACTGTGCCAGGAGGTGTTTTACAGAGTGGTGGAGAAAGGGGGGGTGTGGCCTCCGAAGACCTCTTAGCAATCCCACTGTTTTGGACTTAGTGGAGGTAACAGGAGGGGTAGTTGGCCCCCAAAGACAACCTTGGGGGCCAACTACCCCTCCTATTACCTCCAGTAAGTCCCACACAGCAGCATTGCTAAGTTCTCATAGCCGGCCACGCCCCCTTTCCCCACCACTCTGGTAATGCAAATGCTACTAGTGGGCCTGCAGCACTAATTGTGCCACCCACATAAGTAGCCCTAAAGAGAGATCTCAGGCCTGCCACTGCAGTGCCTGCGCGCAGTTTGTTAACTGCCTGGTTGTCCTGACAAGTGCACCCACTTGCCAGGCCTTACCCTTCCCTTTTTTTATGCACATCAGACACCCCTATAGTAGGCCCAAGGTACCCCCCTGGGCAGGGTGCATTTTATATGAAAGGTAGGACATGTACTGAGGTGTGCACCATGTCCTGACAGTGAAATACTGCCAATTTCGTTTCTCACTGTTGCAAGGCCATCTTGCCCATAGGACAAAATGGGGAATGCTGTGTCAGATGTTTCCAGCATATCTTCCCATCGGCATAAGATGGAGAGATGGAGTTTAGTGTGCCTGAACTCAGAATTTAATAACACATCTTTTTATGAAGATGGTTTTTAAATTGTGTGTTTAGAAACCACGCTTTTAGAAGTGGCTGGTTTCTTGTCCTAACCATCCTGCGTGCCTCTGCCTGATTGTGTATTGACTGTCTGGGTTTGGATGCGACAGGGTCTGGGGAGGTGTCCTGACACCAGGGAGGAGTAGGTGGGACAGCAACAGGCTGGCCTGCATTTGGTGTGATGGGAGGAGAAGCCCCCTGGATGTGAGGAGGGCTGTGTTGCTGCCACAAAGGGATGGCACCACCTTCTGCGGAGCGTCTGAGGCCCAGACCCTCACTATCAAAGGCAGAGGGTGTGCACTGGCAGGAAGACACCCAGAACTGGTTTGGACCGGGCTCAGAGCCCCCTGAACACAAGGACTTCAAAGGCATTTAGGGGTATAAATGTGAGAGCTGAAACCCCTGAACTCAAGACTGAACTCAAGACTGAAAAGGATTGAAACTACTTCGTGATCAAGAGGAACCTCTGCCAAAGAAGAACAGCTGAAGAGACTGAAGAGGAGGACTGCCCTTGCTGTGTGTTCTGGGGCTGGCCTGCAGTTTTCTGCTTTGACTAAGGCTAGGATAAGGGACTTTGCTGTGTGCTGTGTCCCCCTGCTTGAAAGGACTTTGCTGTGTGCTGTGTCCTGAAGAAACTTGTCTCCGAAGGCCCGAGAAGAGCTGGTCCCCTGTTGTGGAAACTCAGGAACATCAAAGTTTCCAACCGTGTCTCAGCGACGCTTGGTGCGTGTGCTTTTGCACACCTGAGACTGCTGTGTGGTCTGTTGTGCCGTTTACGAGGTGCCCCGTGACCGCATTGCCCCCGCAGCGTGAAACATCGTCCACGCTGCTGCATTGCCGTTTGTGGCCCGAGCCGTCATCATAACTGAGGCTGTGAATAAGGATCACTGCCGCCGGCCCGAGCCGCAACGTGCTAAAGGATTTCTTGAAGCTAAGGTAGCTGCACGGTGAAAGTATCGTGATTGTTGTTCGCCAAGAGGAATCTGCCCAAGATCGTCAACAAAGGAGAAGGCAGCGCCGTAACCCATCCGGCTACAGCGTCGCCTAGCCACGGAGCTGCAACGTCATCGGGGCCGCCCAGCAGGATGTCCGACGAGCGGGGAGAGAGAGGGAGAGCGAAGCAGCGCACCCCCCAGGTAAGGCTTGGACTCCGGTCGGGAGCCGCAAGCGTGTGTGGCCTGGGGAGGCGTGCAGGAGGAGTACAGGAGTGCTCCGATCTCTCTCCCGCTGCACAGCGTTAGACCCGCTGAGTCCCCGAGCGGCCCGTACCTGCCCAGCAGTACCGGGGCCGCCCCTTTAAGCTTACAACCGTTGTCTCTGTTGTTGGGGCCTAGTGGTGCCCGAGCTGATCGCGCAGATTGGCATATTGCATTATTCTTGCATTACGAACCGCATTATTCTTGCATTACGAACCGCATTATTCTTGCATTACGAACTGCATTATTCTTGCATTACGAACCGCATTATTCTTGCATTACGAACTGCATTATTCTTGCATTACGAACTGCATTATTCCTGCGTTACGAACTGCATTAGTACTTGCATTAAGGACTGTCTTATTTCTACATTACGAACTGCATAGCATTGCATTAGGACTGCATTAGATCATCGTGAACTGCTCATTAATACCGCAAGAACCTACAAGTGATTGTTGGCCTAATAACTGGCAAAGTGAAATATTACGAATACGCATATGTTGGATTTCTATCGTTTGGTCTCATCGTATTTCTTTTGATAAAGATACCGCTATTTTTACAAAATCAGTGTGGTGTCCATTTGTGGTGTTATCACTGTGTTACACATTGCGTTGGAGATAAGCCTGGCTGCTCGTGCCAAGCTACCAGAGGGTGAGCAGGGGTTATCTAAGAGTGTGTCCCTCCTTTCCCTGACTAGAAGCAAGGGTCCCTATTTGGACTAAGGTACCTACCTCAGCCAACTAGAGACCCCCAGTTCTAACAGCCTCCTTTATTTTATTAATACTTATAGGGAAGGGGGGGCCGCGTGGCTCCCCTTCCCTGGGCCACTTTTGGCCCCGGGACCCCATCCCCCGTGGCTTGGCCATTTCTTAATTATTTTAATATAAGGATGGGAGCCGCGTGGCCCCGCTCCCCAGGCCGATTTCGGCCCCGGGGACCCCATCCCCCGGGGCTCGGCCATTCTTTTTTTTTCATTAAAGGGAGGGGGGCTGTGTGGCCCCCCTCCAAGGACACTTCTGGCCCCGGGGACCCCATCCTCTGGGGCCGGCCCTCACGTTGTGGACTGCGGGGGGAGCCCCAATGCCCCCGCGGTCCCAGCCGGCTCCCCGCCTCCCGCGGGAGCCGGCATTGCTTTTGGGCAAAGGGAGCTGCTGACATGCAGCTCCCCTTGCCCAAAAGCAATTCTGCTTTGCTTCGTTGAAGCGAGAGCAGGTTTCCTGCTCTCGCTTCAATGAAGCAAAGCAATGTTTGCTATGGCAGGGCGTGCTCCCGCCCTGCCATAGCAAACGGCAATGTCCCTGGGGTGGGCACCCCGAGACATTGCAGGAGCTGGCCCTAGGGCGTGGTGGTCCCCAGGGCCATCAAGGGCTCCAGGAGGGGGGCCGTGCGGCCCCCCTCCCAGCATTTTTAAAACCCGGGGAGGTGGTGGTCCCCGGGGCAGTGTGGGGAGGGGCAGGAGCCCCCCACACACTCATCTGGATTCATTTAAGCCCTGGGGAGGTGGCGGTCCCCGGGGCTTGGAGGGGCCCGTGAGGCTCCCCACACATAATTAGGAATGCCCCGGGGAGGTGGCGGTCCCCAGGGCTGCGTGGGAGCACGTGCCTCCCGCATATGATAAACAAAGCCCTGGGGAGGTGGCGGTCCCTGGGGCTGTGGGGGCCCCCACGGGCCCCCACACCATAATTAAGAATTGCCCCGTGGACCTGGCTCACCCGGGGGCTTGAAACAAACGAAGCGCGTCAGACAGCGCTTCGTTTTAAAAAAAATAATTTTGGCCGGATTAGCGCACCCAGCGCGAATTCGGCCAAAATTATTTTTAAAAAAATGCTTTTTTGGGCCCTGGGGGTCCTTGTGGGACCCCTGAGCAGGCCTAGGGGGGTCAGGGTGTTTCTACCCTGCCCCCTTTTCTTGTTTTTTAATGTTTTTTCTACAGTTTTCTCGTGACTCAGTTACCGAGTCACAAGATGGCTGCCAACACATTCTGGTTTGGAGTGTTGGCAGCCAATCAGGATTAAGCTTGTGCTCGGGAGGATTCGCGAATCCTCCTCGGTGCTCAGATATCGATATTTTTATTTTTAAAATTTCTCAGGAACTACTGAACGGATTTACACCATTTAAAAAAAAGAGTGCTTTCTGAACCAAGAGCTACCTTTTTGCCAAATTTGGTGTAATTCCGTTCAGCAGTTCAGGCTGTAGCCTGTTCCAAAATTCCTATGGAAATTAACATGGGGAAAACGTGTTTTGGGACCCCCCTTTTTTCTCGGCCCCCGCTTGACGAATCACCCCGAAACTTTCAAGACAAGAGCTGACCTGAGCTGGTCATCAATTTTGAAAATTTCGCGAAGATTTGTCAAACGGCGCCAAATATATTGGCAAAAGAAAAAACGCTTTTTGAATAGAAAGAAGGTCCTAACTATAACTACCTACTGGCGACCACCAGTAGCTAATATATATATATATGTTGCATGAGTTATTAAATTGATTTATGTACAACAAAAAATAGGAACAAAGAAATTACATTTACAATAAATAGTTTATATGAATGTTTTGGCTCAAGAATATTTAATTTTGTTACATTTATGCAGTATACAAACAAAAAAGTAGTGGAGTAGGCAAATCTCAGTTTTTGCAAGGCCTCACTCATATTACCAGTGGGAATTGCACTCTGCTGAAGTATTAATCTAACTTATTAAACAAGCATTGGCAAAGCCAATAGGTCTGAAAGAAAGAAAGAAGAACCAAAGAAAGAAAGAACAAAGAAAGAAGGAAAGAAGGCAAGAATGAAAAAAAGGAAAAAAGGCAAAAAGGAAATATGAAAAAAGGCAAGAAGGAAAGAATGAAAGAAAGAATGAAAGAATGAAAGAATGAAAGAAAGAAAGAAAATAAAGAAAGGAAGGAAGAAAGAAACAGGAAAGAAAGAAAGAAAAAAAGAGGATAACAATACAAAACAGTTTCAAATGGAAATAATCTGGTAAACTGTAAAATAGCAGTAGTCAGAAAACAAAAAAACTACAAAAGAAATTTACAAAAGCATTGGCAGGAGGTGGGATTTTATAAAAATTGAATGTGCCCTGTGTTCACTTCAGAGGCGTCTTGCTATCACATCAGGCTCAACTCACAGGCAGTACAAAAGTAATTCGAAAGACTGGCACCTAAGGGAACTAGTTTGTGTGTAGATGTGCTCCTTGTGAAAGAGCAAAATGCAGTCACTTGAAGTGAAATTAACCAGTGGCTTCATTAGGCTTACCCATGCTGTATGATGTAGTGGGTGGAAGCAAAATGTGAATGACACAACAACAGACCAATGGGTGAAGAGAGATGGCTGAAAGCCGCTATATGTAAGTATATATACATAATTTAAGGATGTTTAGTAAAATCAAAAGGTCTTGGCTAACACCAGGCCTAAAAAAAGTGATGGCAGAGGTGATAAAATGGGTTCACTCCAAAGCTGAAGTTAGTTACCAGGTGCAGAAAAAGGGGGTAGGCTTTAGAATGAACAGGTAGACTTTTTACAACCTCATTATTCACATTGCAAAGAAAAATATTGAACTATACAATTAAACTTCAGTGGACATGAAAGCAATTATTATTACCTGTATTATGATCAGTTGTTAACAGTGCTGAGAAACAATTTTTGAACATTTAATTAAGATTGAATGATATCAAATGTGAGAAGACAAAATACATTACCAAAAAGAATTATTCTTAAAATTCAGCTTTTCTCCTGCACTGGAGGAAGCACACATGCTGTGTAGTCAGCAGAACATTTTACACTAATGGCATGCAATCACTCAAAGAAGATTGTTTGAAACATTTATCATTTCCAATTTTTTTACTGATTGGTTCGCTGCAAGGCAAAGAGGAAGAATGCAAGTGTTAGCACCATGCCATTCATTTACTCATTTGATTTATTGCATTCATGTCTTTATTATGCTTTTCTATAAACATTCGCTGCACAGCAACATTAGATTTGCAGCATTTGTACTAATTTGCATATTGATACATCATGGAACATAGGATCAGCAGTGGGCTAGTTACATCAATCATAGGTTGTGGTGCGGGGAAATAGTGGAACGGTGCTTTTAGATAGAGTAGGGTTTAGGACTTCACACACACCCACACACACACACACACACACACATACAGAAGAGAGGCGCTGAAGCCCAATTCCAGAACACACAGGGGCAGATTTACAAGGAACTGACGCATCTGCATAGATGTGTCAGTTTCCTTGCGTCAGCGCCGAATGTCCTTGCGCCACTATGGATGCGCTGTATTTACAATACAGTGCTCCATGGCGCAAAGATTAACAGATGCGTCAGAAATTCTGACGCATCTGTTGGCGCAAAAGTGACGCATTGCTGGAGTTGCTTATGAAAGTGACGCAACTCCAGCAATGCGCCACAATAGATGGGTGAGTCCCATTCAAAAAGCCCTGCGTCATTCCTTACGCTTGGTCTGAGCAGACGTAGGGATTTTGATGCAGTGAAGGCATAGAGTGACGCAGTGAAATCTTGTAGATTTCACTGCGTCAGTTCTACATGGCTTTTTGCATGGGAACGCCCACCCTGCATACATTATACCTGACGCAGGTATAATGTGACGCAGGGCTTTACAACGTGACGCATCTCCCTAGATGCGTCACGTTGTAAATGGGCCGCAATGGCAGCGCAAAAGTCACGCAAGGGGCTTGTAAATCTGCCCCTCAGTGTTTATTCCATGAAAAAAGCAGCACACATCATTTCCTTTTCTTATCTTTTCCTTACGGGTTTCGGCACAGAGCCTTGATCACCGGTGAGAGTAATTGAATTTCAAAGTGCGTAGGTGCATGCTTATAACCATTCTGCCATGTGACTCAATTCAAAACATACATATATATATATATATATATATTCAACAAAAAAACCTGCTGGTTTGGCCGGAATCTCTTTCACTCCTGCACAAGAAAAACCACAGTGCCGCGACTCCAGTGAATCAGCGAAATTTATTATTTCAGTTTTGAATTGTTGATGTACAAATTGCACAAATTGAATAGGCTCAAATGCAACTTTATTTAAAATGCAGAACCAGACACGGATCTGTTTTCTATGTTTATCATTTGCACAACAACACTTGTGGTGTCTCTTTAAAAGAGAAATGAAAAAAGTCAAACCTAACCCATGACCAAGGAGCGAAGGCTCCGAAACGCGTTGGGAAGTTTTGTTGCCAGTTTTGTAAAATAAACTCGCTGATTCACTGGAGCCGCGGCACTGTGATTTTTCTTGTGCAGGAGTGAAAGAGATTCCGGCTAAACCAGCAGGTTTTTTTGTTGAATATTAAGGGTTCGCTACCCCGCCGTAAGTCTCACGGTTACTAAGAGGCTTGGGCTTTAAGCAACGCTCGTGGTTGGATACATATATATATATATATATATATATATATATATATATGTATATATATATATATATATATTTACAACAATGCGATTCCTTTGGCGGCACGCTCAGCCATCTGGTGCAAGCATAAAACGGGCGGAATCCGGCACGATATTAATATCAGAATCAAAAAGACTGCTGCACTCCAGAAATGCTCTATAAGGGTTGTTTATTTCACCACAACACTATCACCAACGCGTTTCACCACAAGGGCTTGTTCACCATTGGGGAAGTCTTTTTCTATGACATTTTATACATATCTCCACATTCGCCCATAATGAGGCATTGTGGGATTCGTAGTTTACAAAAACATATTTACAACATTTACAAAAGTGTTCAATGTCTTTTTTCATTCCATTAATTCTTAAGTCCTCTTTTAATATCATATTTCATTAATTTTAGCTGATGGTATATTTAGACAATTTGTTGCTCTTTGTAACATTTTTATATAACATTATTATATAGTTATCTACGTGTCCCCTTGATAGTCTTAGTGACCATTGCTGTATATATTCCTATAATGTGGAATGTCTTTGACATTGTACTTTGATAAGTTCAAGGATTAGTGTACTTCATAGTTGTAGTTTAAGAGGGAACATCAAAATCCAAGTGAGACAACAAGTCGTTCAGTTTCGCCTAAGTGGCTTCGTTTCCTATTGTCTTAGTGCAGTTTATTCTTCAGCTGCTGTTTATAAGCCTCAGTGGCTTTTCTACATGTCTAGTTTTCTATTTGTTTTGTGAGAGGATGTCTTTACCGATGTTTGGATTATCATGTCCAATTTGCTTGATGCTGGTCATAAGTGTACAAAAAGATCTTCGTCGGCATTTAAGCCCAAACGTTGTTTGGTTCTGAAACGAATAATCATCTTTGATTCTAGTCGTCTTAGTTTTAATGTCCTGTCTCCCCCTTTTTCTTGGATCGTGACATGTGCTATTCCACAATATTTCATATTTTTCCAAGTGAAATTTTCATGTATCTCAAAATGTTTTGTCATTGCGTAGTTGGTATCATTGTTCGAGACTGCTCTAATGTGTTTGAGTATCCTTTTTCTCAATGGACAGATGGTACTTCCGATGTATTGTTTCCCCATATAATCATGTAGACCACATAGTTCGTCTCACATGTTATCCTATGTGTGATGGTAAATTCTTTATTTTTAAAATCTGTGAGATATTTGGTGTTACTCCTGGTTTTGCAGGCTTTACGCTTATCACATTTTGTGAATCCTCTTTGGCGATCTGATAGCCATGTTTCTTTCTTTGATCTTGAAAAATGACTTTGAATCAGTTTGTCCTTGAGTGATGGTGCCTTTCTGAATGAGATATCCACATTTCTGCTTAGATTTGCTCCAATGTGTGGATCTTTCTTGACTATATGCCAATATTTGTTCATAATTTTTCTTATTGGATCATGTTCTTTATTATACGTCATTATAAGTCTGATTTTGTTCTTCCTCGCTTCTTGTTTTTTCTGATCTTTTTTATTAGTTAAAGTATCTAGCTGTGTAAGATTATCTGTTCTTCTCTTTCCTTCTTTGATGTCTCTCTTCTTGTAACCTCTTTGTTCGAACTTTTTGGCTGTTTTTGGATTTTTCTACGAATACATTGTCATCAGTACAGTTTCTATGCATTTGTAGAAATTCTCCATATGGAATGCTCTTTTTTAGTGATCGAGGATGAAAACTTGTTCCGTGTAAAACACTGTTTGTAGCGGTCGGTTTTTGGTAAACTGTTGTTTTTATGTCATCATTCTCAATGTAGACCAGGAGATCAAAAAATTGTACCTCATTCTCACTAATATTATATGTGAAAGAGAGACCAATGTTGTTCTGATTTAATTTTGAAAGATATTCCAGGAATTCACTTTTGGGACCGTTCCAAATTACGAATAAATCGTCGATATACCGCAGCCAGAGGTGTATCTTTTCAAAATAATTTTCATTGTCTTCTCCCCAAGCTATGGTCCTGTCCCACCATCCCTTGGTGAGGTTCGCGTAGCTTGGGGAGAAGGAAACTCCCATGGCTGTACCACTTGTTTGTAGGTACATTTGCTTATCAAAGAGAAAATCGTTGTTCCGTAAGCATAGTTCTGTCATTTCTAGGAGTGTTTCCGATTGTTCAAGATGCTGTACATTTCTTTGAGTTAGAAAGTATCTCATAGCCTTCAATCCTACTTCATGATTTATTGACGTGTATAATTAAACTACGTTGATTGTTGCTAGTAGTAATCCATTGTGCCACGTAATATTGGCTAGATGTTTAAGAAAATCGCCTGTGTCTTTGATGTATGAATTCAGTGTTATAACTATTGGTGCTATTATGCTGTCTACATATACTGATAGATTTTCGTATAGTGATCCACAGCTTGATATGATGGGCCTGCACGGTGGGTTGATCAGTGTTTTGTGCACCTTTGGGAGGAAATATATCGTAGGAATTACTGGATTGTCAATCTTTAGGAAGCCTGCTTCCTCATCATTTATGATTCCTATGTCTACCCAAGTTTTGATTTTTTCATGGAGACTGATGGTTAAATCATTAATCGGATTTTTTGTTAGTTTCTTGTATTTACTTTCATCATTAAGCTGTTGTTTTGCTTTCTTAATATATTGTGATTTCCCTATCTTATCGGCAGGCTTTATTTCAATTGAGTCATATTGAATTAGTTCTTGCATTGCTTTTCTTTCCCCTTTGGTTAAATTCTCTTTCCGGATGTTCCTTGTATTTTCCAATTTCTCTAAGTCTGTTATTACCAATTCATAGTAGGTATCAATTCTGTTTCCTGGTGGCAAATTGGGACAGAATTTACATTTACTCTTAAAATCAGTGTTTGGATGACCGCAGGTTTCTATTTCCAAACTATCAAGAATTTGGCTCGTGGTCATCTGATTCTCTGCCAGATTCATCATTAGCTTGTATGTTGGGGTAACATCAGATATTTGATCAATTGTTATATTTGTCTCCGGAAGGTTTGTTTTTATTGTTCTATTTTGGCTGTTTCTCTTTGCAAAGATCTTCGCAAGTTTTAATTTTCGGATAAATTTGTAGATGTCAATTTTCATTTCTGTGTAATCATGATATATTTCCGGGCAGAAGGTTAAGCCTTTGTTGAGGAGAGTTATTTGGTCAAGACTCAGTTGTAGTTAGGATAGATTGATGACCAGATTTTCGTTGACTGGTGGGCTTATTTTGGCTGTCGTTTGCGGAGAGGATATTTGTCTCTTTTGGCCCCCTCCTCACCTGATTTTTCGTTTCTTGTACAGCTTTCTGATCTTTCCTTTTGTTGTCCCCTTCCACATCCTCTCCCTCTTCCTCTGCCTCTGTTATGCTTGGTCTCTGGTCTATATACAGCAGCTTCATCTCCTCTAAAAAAGAAGTTTTAGGAATTCTCGAGATATTTAGTTCTCTTCCACTCGCACTAGCATCAGTATCTGACTCACACACTGTATTATCTGATTTATTTATAATTGTTATTTGTTTCTTCATTTGTTGTTTCAGAACATCAAATCTTTTAGCAAAGGTAAGAATTGTTCCAATTTCGTAGTCACATTCATCCCTTTTAAATTTTCATTGTTTCCTTTCTTCAATTTCATTTTTATGTTTAGCCAACCTGTGTTCCATTTCTGTTCTCAATCTGTCTATTTCTTCATCTTTTTTAACGACTGGATTTGATTTTCTATGGAGCCAATAGACTTAAAGATTTCCTCAATATCTTGTTTGGCGCATTTAATTATGATTAACATCATATTTTTGGAGCACTGCATGTTGTTGATACCTCATTCTTCAAGCATCTCCGATCTTGTGTCTGGATTGTTAGGCAGTGTAAAGATTCTTAAACCACGTGGTACTCTTTCTAGACATGTAGGTAACTATATAATAATGTTATACAAAAAATGTTACAAAGAGCAACAAATTGTCTAAACATACCATCAGCTAAAATTAATGAAATATGATATTTAAAGAGGACTTAAGAATTAATGGAACAAAAAAAGACATTGAACACTTTTGTAAATGTTGTAAATATGCTTTTGTAAACTACGAATCCCACAATGCCTCTTTATGGGCAAATGTGGAGATAGGTATAAAATGTCATAGAAAAAAGACTTCCCCAACCGTGAACAAGCCCTTGTGGTGAAACGCGTTGGTGATAGTGTTGTGGTGAAATAAACAACCCTTATAGAGCATTTATGGAGTACAACAGTCTTTTTGATTCAGATATATATATATATATATATATATATATATATATATATATCTCAAAACTCACAAGTTCCCGCAGGGCGAGGCACACTCACAGGTTGGCGTTGTTGGGTCAGGGAAGGTTGCTGGCACACCGGCCGTCAGCAGTTACCTGACGCGTTTCGGGCTATCGCCCTTCCTCATAGGCTTACTGCTCAGATGAATACCAACAAACAGGCTTTCCAGCGTTCTCCCTTTTATTAGGCAAATTACACTCAGGTGAGTAAAATCACAAAGTATTCTGGGACTGGAAGTCCAATCATGAAACCCCCATGGGCTGTTGCCATCTTTCTGTACTATGTCAATGTTTGTAATATCAGGATATGTCCGTGGCAACTTCCCCCATTCTGCCACTCGCCAAATTAGTTCCGCTTCGCTATCTCCAAGGACAGCAGTGGAGCCGCTTGCATCTAAGGCGGTGCACCTCCCGGCCGGGACGGCCGGATTTATCAAAACTCACAAGTTCCCGCAGGGCGAGGCACACTCACAGGTTGGCGTTGTTGGGTCAGGGAAGGTTGCTGGCACACCCGCCGTCAGCAGTTACCTGACGCGTTTCGGGCTATCGCCCTTCCTCATAGGCTTACTGCTCAGATGAATACCAACAAACAGACTTTCCAGCGTTCTCCCTTTTATTAGGCAAATCACACTCAGGTGAGTAAAATCACAAAGTATTTTGGGACTGGAAGTCCAATCATGAAACCCCCATGCGCTGTTGGCATCTTTCTGTTCAATGTCAATGTTTGTAATATCAGGATATGTCCGTGGCAACTTCCCCCATTCTGCCACTCACCAAATTAGTTCCGTTGATGCCAACAGCCGACGTGGGTTTGATTGTATGGACTACCAGTCCCAGATTGCTGTGCGAGATTACTCACCTGAGTGTTATTTGCAAGGATAAAAAGGGAAGAATGCTGGAGAGTCTGTTATGTTGGTGTTCAGCTGTGCAGTAAAACCTATGATGAAGGGCGCAAGCCCGAAACGCGTCAGGTAACTGCTGACGGTGGATTTGTGTGGTACCTTCCCTGACCCTATTGAAGCCGACTTGAGAGTGCACCTCGCTTTGGGAAACCTTGTGAACTTTGATGTATCTGGCCATCCCGGTCGGGAGGCGCACCGCCGCAAATGTAGCAGCTCCGCTGCTGTCTCATGGGAGATAGCGGAACGGATCGAAGTGGTGAAGTGGCAGTATGGGGAAAGGTGTCTTTTCTATCCAGATTCTATTAGTGACATTTACCAGTATGATGCCAACAGCCCACGTGGGTTTGATTGTATGGACTACCAGTCCCAGATTGCTATGCGAGATTACTCACCTGAGTGTTATTTGCAAGAATAAAAAGGGAAGAATGCTGGAGAGTCCGTTATGTTGGTGTTCAGCTGTGCAGTAAAACCTATGATGAAGAGCGCAAGCCCGAAACGCGTCAGGTAACTGCTGACGGTGGATTTGTGTGGTACCTTCCCTGACCCTATTGAAGCCGATTTGAGAGTGCACCTCGCTTTGGGAAACCTTGTGAACTTTGATATATATATATATTCCATAGTCAAAGTGTTTATTGCTTTGCTAATAACTTTGGTGGCGTTTGAGGAATCTTCATGAAATTATCAAAACTAGTAGGCGAATCACTTCAGTTGCTGTCTGGAACGTTTTGGGGTGATTTGTGAAGCAAAGGCCGAGAAAAAAGGGGGTTCTGAAAGATCTCTTTTTGTGATTTGGTGTAAATTTGTTCAGTAGTTCTGGAGTTATTAAAGAAAAACTATTTATAGATATCTAGGGACACAAATCCACCGTGGATCCAACAGATCTCAAGGTGTGATCTGATTAGCTGCCAGCAGCCATCTTGGGACTCGGGATTGAGCCCGAGTCTAAAAAGAAAACATGAACAACAACAAAAGGGGGCAGGGTAGGAATACCCTAACGCCGCTGGAGGCCAAAAACCTTTAAAAAAAAACAGTGTTGCAAAATCACAGTGGATCCACAATTAGCAGCAAAAACATTTTCAAAAAACAATCGCGGTCTGCCGGCTTGTTTTTTCTAAAGCCCCCCTGGGTGGGCCAGGTCCCGTGAGGAAATGCCTTTTAGATTAAGGGGAGGTAGGCTCATGCGGCTCTCCTGACAAGGCCAAATTTGGCCCCAGGAAAGGAACACCATCCCCCAGAGCCCGGATGATTTTTAAATGGGGTGGGGGCCTGCAAGGCCTCTCTCCCGGGCCAATTACGACCCCGGGGACCCCATCTCCAGGTCCCGGCCTTCAAACAAATGGAGAAGGGGGGGCGCAACCATCTTCCCCGGCTGTGTTTAGCACTGGGGACCACATCCCCAGGGCCTGACCATGCATACAAAATGGAGGGGGCCACGCACCACCCCCCCTTCTGGAGGCATTAATGGCCCTGGGGACCCCTCCCCCAGGGCCGGGCTTCTGTTATGTCCCGGGTGCCCACCCTGGCACATAACGTGTTTGCTCTTGCATGTTGGGAGCAATTTTAAAGCTCCCACCAAGTGAAAGCAAACACTAATTCTTCTCCCAGCGGGCGGGAGCATGTAAAATGCTCCGGCATGCTGGGAACTCACTTTTTATCTGTTACAAATTCGGGCTGGGAGACAGACAAAAAAATTGCTCCTGCCTGTAGAGAGCAGCATTTTTTGCTGCTCCCTGTGGGTGGGGGCAATGCCGACTCCCATTGGAGGCGGGGACCCGGCTACCCGGCTGGGGCCACGGGGGCATTGGGAAACTTCCCTTGGCTTCCAACAAAAAGGAACTGGGTGCCCTGGGAGGGCTCCAGGGAACCCACCTGTTACCGGCTGGCTCCTGGGGGATAGGGTCTCGCGGCCGATATCGGCCCGGGGAAGGCGGCCAAGGGGAAGGCGGCTGCACAGCCCCTCTTCTCCATTTATAATTGGCCAGCCCTGGGGCATGGGGTTCTCGGGCCAAAATTGTTCCAGGGACAATTCTATCTCACCGTTTCACCGAAAAGCCCGTCGGCGCTGTGGTTAAAGATTTTCGGAACAAGAAAGAAGACTATTAATCATATAGTAAACTATGTTTATGATGTACTAATTAAAAAGTATTTTGTTCTTTCACTAATCTGTCGTGACTTACAACAAAAGTTGAAAACTACATTGGGATATGTAAGAGAATCACATTGTAAGTGAATGATAGTGGTTGAAAAACCGCATTGTTTTTAATGGTCTGCTGTTCATGTGGATTGACTGAACTATGGTATGATTGAGTCATATGTGGTGTTGATACACAGCTTTTAGTATGAGTGGCTCTTGGGGTGGTCAATTTTCTGTTTTTGTTATATGAGTTACATCAAGTTTTTGGTAACATGAATATGTTATGGTAAAATATATGAATATATGTCTATATATGTGTTGGATGAGTTAATACATTGATTTATGTACAACCAAAAATAGGAAGAAAAAAGTTACATTCACAATAAATGGTTTATGAATGTTTTGGCCTAAGAATTTTTCATTTTGTTAAATTTATGAGGTATACCAATAAAAAAGTTGTGGAGTAGGCAAACCTCTGTTTTTGCATGGTCTATTTCCCCTGGCTTGCCTCTCCTCCAACTTTTCTTTCAGGGGCCCTCTTCTGTAGTAATATGAGTGAGACCTAAAAGAGCTTATGTCTGCTGAAATATACAAGGGCAACCATATTTTTAGGCTTGTTCTAGATACAGTTTTAGCTCTCTCGCCAGCCTTGTGTAATCAAAATTAATAAATTCAAAATTGACACAAATATAAAAAACATATTGGAGTTTGAAGTCAGTTCTCAACTGTCTTTCACTTTTGGCTTCTGCCCACCGCAGCATATAGCATAGAGAAATGGACCGGCCCCTTTCAGCCATTGGAGCTCTTGCTCATGAGTGATGACATTTAGCCTGGTCTCATGTGCAAATCTGCTCATAAATGTAGTGCAGTTGGATGCACTGGCTGGAGGCCCAATATTTTATTTTGCAGATGGATATTTTCTTCCATTACATATTATTTTTACTTTTTTGTCAGACTTCTTTGTTTAAACTATGTCTTCACGTTACAGTAATTCGAGGTCAATCGAACCCATTCTTAGTTCTACTAAGAATCATGCTTATGCTTGCTCTAAGTACAGCTGCTTGCTAAAAATCACCAACAGTTCAATTAAAATTATATGTGATGGTTGTTTTAAAACACATTTGTTAGACCTGGCATCTTTGACTGGGGTTTCCCCCTAACATTTTACCTTCAGGCCACTTGTTTTTGCTGACTTCACTTTTGCTAGCCTTAGGACTCTGCACATTTTACCACTGCTAACCAGTGCTAAAATGCTTATGCTCTCTCCTTAAAACCTGGTAGAATTGGTTTATACCCAATTGGCATGTTTCATTGACTTTTAAGTCTCTAGTAAAGTGGCACTACCTGTGCCCAAGGCCTGTAAATTAAATGTTACTAGTGGGCCTGCAGCATTGATTGTGCCACCCTCATAAGTAGAACTTTAAAAAATGTCTCAGGCCTGCCATTGCAGCCTGTGTCTGTGCAGTTTTAAAATGCCATTTCAACCTGGCAAAGTAAACCCTTTGCCAGGTCCAAACTTTCCTTTTTACCACTTAGACGTCACCCCTAGGGTAGACCCTGGACAGCACAGAGGGCAGGGTGCAATGTATTTAAAAAGAAGGACATGCACTTTTAAGTTTACATGTCCTGGTAGTTAAAAACTCTTCCATAGTATAACATTGGAGTAACCTTTTTACCTTTTATGAGTGTAATTTCCAAATGGGAACAGGTACCCGGTTCATGTTTGGTCTCTTTGGAGCTGCAATTTCAAATCTTACCTTACGGTGGAGTAATTTTAAAAATGGCCCTTTTAGAAAGATTGCATTTTCTTGCCTTAGCCTTTTGGTGTCTGCAGCCTGTCTTTAGGTCATATGACTGGGGGTGGGGAACAGTTGGGCTTTGTGTATTCCTGTATGATCTGAGCCTCATGAACATAAAAGGCTCCCCAAACAGCTTCCAGACCTGGCTGCAGTGAGTGTCTGACTCTCAGGTGGTGCCTCTCAAGTCTTAGACCCTTGGTGTGGCTCACAGGCTCTTAAATCAAGCTTTTGGGCTCTTGATGACCGGGAACGGACCAGTTCGTACCAAGACTACGCCGCACGCATTGTAAATCAGCGCGAGTCACCGCTAGCCCGTCTCTTCGCACTGCAGCATCGATCATCCGTGGAGGACTGTAAACGTGAAGCTCCAGCACACCCGTCCGGAATGCCTGGCCTGGTCTTTGCGCCACACCAACAGCCTCCCACAACACTCTCCTTGCCCCTCTCCAACGCGAATGGGACTCTTGGCACAAAACTTGAGAAGGTAAAACTTCAGCGGGACTATCCTGGGACCGTATCCGACCTGCGCTCCATTGCGGTCTGCCTTAAGTTTTGATTTTGACTCGGTCCAGCGCGACCAGATAGCTGTGTTGGCCGCTTTGTGCTTTTTGGGGCTATTTTACACTTTATTCTTTAAAAATTCATACTTGAGTTTTTGTTGTTTTGGTCTTGTTTTATTTATTCAATTGAACTTTATTTTTCTAACCTGGTGTGTATAATTATGTATGTTGCTACACTTAGATAGTTGTATGGGAGCATCTCTTATTTAATCAGCATCTTTGTGCCTCAGCCCCTCTGAATCAATCATTAATCCGAGTAATTGGTTTTCTAAAGCATTAAAATGATCCATACCTACCTTGTACATAAACTCTTGCCTGATGGGAATCCCTCCCTTTAATGTTCTCTGCTTGGCATTCATAGGTCCCTTCATCTTCCGGTTGAATATTGAAGATTGTGAGAACTGCATTGGACATGCTTATCTCGGCTGTTGGTGGCATTGGCTCATCGACCTTTTGCCATCGGATCACGGGAACGGGACTGAGATCAGAAAGAAACAGGCCATATTATAAAAAAACACGGATTAAATGAAACCACTAATTGATTTGTATTTAAAGATTATCTTCCTGCATTGCACATTTGGAACTATGACATTTTACATGAAATGCATTTTCATTTCTTACGTTTAACGAAAAAACTCACTTTCCAAGTGCAAAACACTCAAGTGTCACGTTTTGCCCTTTTAGTGCATAATTATCCTTGAATTGAACCTTGATGTCAGCTGGGATCCTTCTTACTGCTAAAAAACAAAAAATGGCAACATGTCAGTCATTTAAAAGGCGCTATACTGAATTTGAATATGCTGAGTCCAGAAGGGAAGGGAATCGAATACCTTGCATACTCTGCAAATGTTTTCTATCTCATACTTAAACCACTGTTTATATTTTTCACATTAAAAGTATTTATAGTTCTGCTTTGCCAGTGAGCAGTGGCATTTAGAGAGGTGTGCGAAGTAGCGTTTTTTGTAAAATTATTCAAAATTTGCATTTCAGAACAAAATGTGTGGGTCATTTTGCGAGAGTAAGTACTTACAATGCTCACAAGATAATAGCAGGAAAATGATTTTTGCAGAAAATATCCCCCAGCTAAACATTTTCTTCTAAAACCAGGCCCCCACATGCAAAAATGACACGAACATGCGCAATTAGAAATTTCAAGAAAATAGGAATTTCACAAATTATGTCTGTGTATTTAAATTTCCGTCCAGACCTAATTAATACATACATTTTGTTTTATAAATATTATTTCTAGGAGATTAGTGGAGTCAGATTTCATGCTTATTTACATTATAATAGGAGCAAGCTTTTCTAAGATAAAAGCGCCCCTAACAAGGTTTTAATACTTGTTTGTACTAACTATTCATAGTACTAGATAAAATACATTCACATAAGAACAATTCGACGGAAATTATGTGTTTGAACTCCCCAGATTGTCCAGAATAGTAAGGCTTTCCACTTGATACTTCTCCGCGACCCTCTTCCTTTATTTAATACTTCTACTCTCTTGCTTTCACAACAACACGGATGATAAAACAAGCATTAACAAAGACCACAGACTTGTTTTTTAAGTGTCGGTGTGGTTGTGTGGGTTGGAATGCGTTTTTCCGCATCTCTGCAGCAGTTGTTCGTTGTATAGTCTGTACTTGTGCGAATCCATGTATGGATGGATGGGGTTTTCTTTAAAAGTGGTAGTAATGTAATTCCTCACTATAATAACTTGCGTAAACAACTAATAATATGCTTCTTGCACAGGACTTTAAAACATCCTGAGAGTTGCGGTGCTTCTATTAGGCAGTGGCTCCCGTGAAACAGTGTGCCACTCTTCCAGGGGCCGGCAGAAGGCCCCCTTGCTTCCCGGGGGGCTTATGCAAGAGCCTCGTTGAATACTCCATCTGACGAGGGTCAGTACTGTCCCATTAAATGCAATTGATAGCAGCTGAGAACCAGCAGGAAGGACATATTAGAAACACATCTGCAGTATATCAAACAATGGTAGAGCGGCCCCGGAGGGAAAGTGCCTAAAATCCATTGATAATATAGCATCCCTTTTGAAAAGCAGTGGACCCGTCCTATTAAAAGCAGAAACACACTCCTATCACCGTCACAAAAACATATTCTACAAATACCGGAAATGCTATAATTACAATAATAGCCGGTGTGCTGTATATAAAAATATAGCAACCTAAGCACTAACGTACCAGCGCAATCTCTTTACATGTAAAGCAGTTATGCAGAGAAATTCTGATTTAGTCGAATTAAAAGTTTAAATGTCCAGATGAAGCTTATTAACAACATATCATTATAGGTGCATGCTGGAAATGGCCCTTTTTGCAGGGTTATCCCCAAACTTTTTGCTTCTTCCTCCTATTTTTTTCCTGGCCTGTGTTTGTTGGCTATAGGACTCTGGGCACTTTACCACTGCTGATCAGTGCTAAAGTGCATATGCTCTCTGTGTAAATTGTTATTGTGATTGGTTACCCATGATTGGCATATTTGATTTACCAGTAGGATCCTAGTAAAGTGCACTGAGTGTGCCAGGGCTGGTAAATCAAATGCTACTAGTGGGCTTGCAGCACTGATTGTGCCACCCACATGAGTAGCCCTGAAAAGATGTCTCAGGCCTGCCATCGTGGTGCCTGCGCGCAGTTTGTAAACTGCCATGTCGACTTGGCAAGTGCGCCCACTTGCCAGGCCCTAACCTTCCCTTTCTTACACATAGGGCACCCCTATGATAGGCCCAAGGTACCCCCCTGGGCAGGGTGCAGTGTATGTGAAACGTAGGACATGTACTGCAGTGTGTAATATGTCCTGATAGTGAAATACTGCCAATTTCGTTTTTCTCTATTGAAAGGCTATCTTGCCCCATAGGACAGTATGGGGAATGCTTTGTAACATTTTACAAGCATATCTTCACATAGGGATAAGATGGGAAAATGAAGTTTGGTATCCCTGAACTCAGGATTTAATAACACATCTTTTAGTAAAGATGGTTTTTAAATTGTGTGTTTGAAAATACCACTTTTAGAAAGTGGCTATTTTCTTGTTCAACCATCCTGTGTGCCTCTGCCTGTTTGTGGATTGACTGTCTGGCTTTGGAGTGACAGGGGCTGGGGAGGTGCAGTGGCTCCAGGAGTCTGGATGAGTCAGCACTAGGCTGAATATAGGCATATGGAGTGGTGGGAGGAGTAGCACCTGTACCTGAATAGGGCTGTGCCTGCCTTTCACAATGCTGGATCCGCCCCCCTGTGGTGTGTCTGGAGCCAAGACTCACACTGACAATGGATGTTGTTATGCACTTGCAGAGTGCCCCAGAACTGGTTTGAACTGGGCTCAGAGCCCCTTGCACAAAGAGAACAAAGACATTTTTACGGTATAAGTATCAGACCCAAAACCCCAGACTTTAGATCATTCCTGGAATTCAAGAGGAACCTTTCCCAAGGAGAAGAGCTGGAGAGACTGAGGAGAAGTACTGCCCTTGCTGTGTGTCTGGGGTTGGCCTGCAGTTTCTGTCAAGGAAAGGAGAAGGACTTTGCTGTGTGCTGTGTCCCCTGCTTGAAAGAGATCTCCAAGGGCCTGAAGTGAGCTGGCCTCCTGTTCTGAAGTCTCAGGGACACAAAGACTTCACCCCCAGCTCCCCTGAACTCTGCTGCTGTGAGGTCTGACCTGCCAAGAGGTGCCTGTAGCAGTTTTGAGCCTCTGGAGGTTGTTGCTGCTGGTTGGGAGCTGGAAGAAAGAAGAAACGTGAAGAACTGCTAAAATCGACGCATCGCTCTTCTTGCGGCTGTTTTCCGGACGCATTTCCACGGCGCGAGAAGAATTTCCACGCATCGCCGCAGCGCCTGTTGCCGCTGCAAGAATCGATGAATTGAGGGATTGCGGCTGAAAGGACCGACGCAGCGCCACTCGACGCCGACGCATTGATTGACGACGCATCCCGGATTTCCACGCATCGTACCTGTGCTGCAAGTTCTTCCGACGCATCACCCGCGGACCAGAACCGTCACGAAGAAACAACGCATCACTCCCCGTACAGACCGGATTCGACGCAACCCTTCCTCTGCATGCAGCGGGACTGTCGCATCGCCTCCCCAAAGTCTCAGGAGTGTTGCATCTCTTTATTTTCCGACGCTGCGGCTGTTTGGCTTGTGAACTTTGACGCATCTACAGGTACTCTGGTAAAAAGTCACGCATCCATAGTTTTCTATGGTACAAGTTCTTGAAACCTTTTGAAAGTCATATTTTTAACTCTGTATGTTGGATTTTTGTCGTTTTGGTCTTGTTTAGTTTAGATAAAGATATTTTGTTTTTCTAAACTGGTGTGGTGTCCTTTTGTGGTATTTTCACTGTGTTACTGTGAGTGTTGGTACAAATAATTTACACATTGCCTTTGGGATAAGCCTGTCTGCTCGTGCCAAGCTACCAAGGGGGTGAGCAGGGGTTAACTTAAGTGTGTATACCCCTTACCCTGACTAGAAGCAAGGGTCCCTATTTGGACAAAGGTACCTACCTCTGCCAACTAGAGACCCCCATTTCTAACAGTGCATCACACTTGTTAAGTGCCATAGGAATATCCCATAAATGAAGCGCAGCCCTGCTCTGACATTTAGGTAAATGCTCCATTAAACATAAGCTAGTTGTTTAGTGCACAAGTCAAGCATTGTCGTCACGGATCACTTTCTGCCTCTTGCAGCAACACAGCTGAATCCTGCAGCCACTTCCAGGGTTCTCTTTCCCAGGAGGGATCTGCTGAGTGGTAGCACTTCTTCCAATCCAAGGCAGACCTTCTCTTGCTATCTTCCTAGCCCAGACACTATAGGATTGTCAATTGTGGGGTTCCTCGGTACGAGAACTGACACCAGCCACGCACTCTGATCATCCCCACCACTGGATTCTGAGCTCTTGCCATCTGAATTGGTGGGCACCACTCCGCGTCTCATGGACAACGTTGGCCATTCTTTGTTCCAATGTAATCTCATAGCTTTTTTGTCACTATTTTGGAATTGTCTTCAGTGAATGTACTAGAAATCTTTAACTGCACTCAATGTTGGCAACAATGCTAGATGTTAGCTACCATCATAATCCAGGCTCAACAATGCCCCAGCGTGTCAGCATCGAAAGGTATTCACTTCTCTGGGTCTCACAGTTATTGACACCACAGAGTGAACTGGGTTGGGAACCTCTTGCAACCTTCAGGAATCCCCTGTATTGCAGAAGAAAGTCGGGTTTGGTTCAGTCTAAGTGGAGTTGGGGGACGCAGCCAGGCTAACCCTAGGCAAGGGACATACTTGACGGCCTCCTTGTCCAGGCGTTCTTAGTGAATGTTTCAACGGACAGACAACATTTTCGTCAGCTAGGGATCAACCTGATGGTAGGAAGTGCACTATCAAACCGTTCAAACCAAGTTTATTGCAAACGTAGTCCACATGGCCACAGATAATGGGCAATGATCACAGACTATGCACGGCGGAAAGGACACAGCGCTTGGTTTAAAGGAGCACGTGCAGAGCTCTGGCTCCTCTGCTCTCCAAGCCCATGAACTAAAAGGCAGGCACAAACACATCAAGCGTTTGGACGCCACTGATCTGGCTTGCAAAGGAGCTACTAAGTTAGAATGGCTCATCATCTTAGTATTTAAACTAAAAATCCTATTTCTCCAAGGCTTGTTCCATGTTTAATGGATACAGCTTGACATTTTACAGGGCAAATCTGTACTCTGTTTGATGCATTCTTAAAGTTTCAGCCTCTCATAATGACAGGCCCAGTATTTGGCTTGCTATTTGCTGCACATCAGAAAATAACCACATACCAAGTGGATAGTTATTTATCAGGTGCAATAAGTAGCCAATAATGTGGAATAATATTAACTGGACATTTTTCCATGTTAAATGCGCATGGCTCAGTATTTTGGTTCCCACTTGTAATGAGGGCCTTAGTGTATCAGTTCTGAACTGTTGCACATGTGATATACATCCAATTTTGCAAGCGCGATTTCAACAAATCTTGACAGATTTACTAGGGGTCTGTCATGCAGATTATTTCTCATCCATTTCGAGTTGTCAGAAAAATCTACTTTTGGAAAGGAGATTGGTAGACCTTTGCTTTCCCTCTCCTTTCAAATGAAAGACGACAAGAGTAACAGAGTAAACAGAAATTGCACGAATGCCTCTCTCGCTAATATGCTGAGCAGAGCCTCAGAATAACAAATGACTCTGCCATGAGTGGAAAATATCATGCATTTGACCGATCTCCACATAGGTTGAATGGATATGCTTGGCAGACTTTTTCTAGACAGAGACATCTCTAGATTATACCTAGATTCTTTCCAGCTACTGTGCCTTGTCTCTTGTGTATCGGGCTCAGTGGCAGAACAGGTACCCAAATTAATCTCCTTAAAACAAAGTTACTTAATTAGTTATTAAAATGTATTTATTTGGAGGTTTCACCTGGGTACCTATGCTATACATAGGCATTCAAAATGGGTTATTTATAGTGGGTTCCTACTTAGATATAATAAAACAGAGTTAATATACTTAGAATGGGCTCCCGATACATGGTCCATAGGAATAGTTAGCCTGGTGTTGTAAAATGCAATAAAGAGACATTGGTGGAGTCTGGAGAGAAGCATTACATATTTTCCCCAGGTCCTCTCATATAGCCTTATAGCCCGCGGCAGAGGGCTATACCGGTTGTTAAAGGCCTTGAAACTGAGCTATAGGCCCGAGCTACTACAAGTGACGGCCTATAACGAGGGAGAGGAACTTTAACAACCGGTATAGCCCTTGGCAGAAGGGCTATAGGGCTATTAGAACATTCTACCCACTAAGGGCAGAATGTTCTAATTACAAATTAAAAAGGGAGAACCATGAAGACAAATATTGGATTGTTGGAGCTCCGTGTTTATGCCAGCCATTATAAGCCCGGAACAAATCCACTTTCTTCAATGGAGTTCTCAACATTCCAGTGTTCTGTTATAGCTTTATAGCCTACCGTAGAGGGCTATACCAGCCATTAAAGCTTTAACAAGGGAGCAGACCTTTAATGGACGGTATAGCCCAGCTATGGCAGGCTATAAAGATATTAGAACATTCCACCCCATGAGGGCAGAATGTTCTAATTAAAAAACACAAAGGCCTCTCAGAGCTGAAATCCCCCTCGGGCTCTGAAGCCTTTGTTTCACAGCTCTTGCTGTGAATGTTCTACAGCTAACAGCGCGTACAGGGCCATGGCTGTTAGCTGTTGAACATTCACAGCAAGGGCTCTGAAAGGTATCTGAAGTCGCCAATGGTTTTCTCTGGCTCGGCTGAACTGTTTTTTGTAGTTCAGCCAAGCCAGGGAGAGCCAGGAGTAGAGCAGCATTCACTCCTCCCTCCTTCTGAAGCCCTAGTGACACTGAGTTACCTAAGGAGCGAAGGGTGAAGCCAGTGTGTGTACTGCATGAGCTCTGCCTTTTGCTTTCCTCTGCCTAAATAATATATTTTCGAGAGGCAGGGGAAAAAGGAAGGCCGATGCTGTGTATTAGGACATTGAAATGTTGAGAGCAGCGGGCCTATACCAGTTCATATAAGCAGCTGCTGCTCCATTGTCTTCAATGGAGCTCTCAACATTGCAACGTTCTAATATAGCCTTATAGCCCGCCGTAGCGGGCTATACCGGCTATTAAAGGCCCGCTTCAGCTTTAGCAAGGGAGCGGGACTTTAATAGCCGGTATGGCCCAGCTACGAAGGGTTATAAGGCTATTAGAACATTCTGCCATTAGAGGGCAGAATGTTCTAACAAATAAAACAAAGGCTTCAGGGAGCACGAGGGGATTGAAATCCCCTCAGGCTCCCTGAAGCCTTTGTTCACAGCCACAGCTGTGAACAAAGAAACATTGGAATGTTGGAGCTCCGGGCTTTTACCAGCCATTATAAGCCCAGAGCTACTCCATTGTTTTCAATGGAGCTCCCAACATTCCAATGTTCTAATTAAGGTTATAAAACTAACTGTCCTTCTGTTTATACAGAACCATTAACATTGCATTACTAAACACATCTTTTTAGCCCGAATAATGTCAAAATCAGAGCACACTTGTGTAACCTGATCTATGTCCTGAGAAGAAGTGTTAAGTATTTTGCACAAGGGGTCTGAGGTGGTATAATGGTGCCTGAGTAACCAAAAGAGAAAACAAGAGTCCCAGGAAGCAACATGTCAGATGGTAGAGAATAGCCAGAGAAGAATTCTCACTTTATACTCCAGCCTTAAAGAATGGAGGAGAACCTACCCAATACCGTTTGCAAATTATCGATCTAGGCAGCGCAATCTGGACAGAATATCTGCATCTGCTTTGGTGTGCTGATTGGCAGATTTATGTTCCACAGTAAAGGGTCTGTGCTCGTTTGGATCATGACCAGTTTATGCTCGCTTCATATTTATTCTGTGCATACTGTGATAGGTGGACGATTATTATAGTTTTGCAAACCAAAGTAAACTTTAGAAATATAACGTAATAAAACGTTTACTGAAATGTATTAGATATAAGACACAAACAACAAACAATAAAAATAGAGAAGTTACAAGAGAGAACAAAACATTGCCAAATACAGCAACACCAAGGATAAAAGAATGACATGAAAGAGGATAAGTATGAAAAAACAAAAGGAAATCACATATGCAAAGTGATAGGGCGATTCATTTGATCTTCCATCTACGGACACCTTTCTGACTGCGGAGTCTTTAAGTCCCTCAGGGCAGCTGTGGGCCCTTTTTTATGGAATTGTACCGAAGTCTGCCTAAAATGCCTGATAGAGGTTTATGAAGGCAAATCATTCCATTCAGGAACTGATAAAGCAAGTGGGCAAATAATTTAATTATTACCAGTTAGGCAATATTTTATTCTGGTCATGTTTAGCTCAAGGAAGGGTTTTGTGTTTTATTCCTACTTAGCTATCCACTGTTAGATATCTAGTTAGCAGATTGGAGTTGTTCAAAAACTTTACCAATGCCACCTCAATTTAAAGATATTGAAGAGAAGAAGAGACCTGTAAGGAATGAAATAACAATGAAAGAGGACACAACAGTTGATGAAACCAATACTTACTCTCAGATTGTGGGCTAAGGGGAATTAGTGGAATAAATCTGCTAAAGACACTCTTTGTAATTGAAGGACTGTGGACAAGGCAGGAGTAATTCCCTTTGTCTGATTGCTCCACCTTTGAAATGTAGAGGTTGCCATTCGTTTGACTAACGAACCGGCGTTTATCGAAGACAACAAATGTGGGGAAGTCATTCAAGAGCCAATGATAGACAAGATCATCTGGAATGAAAAAAAACACATTTAGTTCAAATACGCAAAACAGCAGAAAATGTTAATCTGACATTTGTTTTAAGGTATAGCGCAGAGGAATTGTTTGACAGATGTGTCCAGAGAAAACAAGTTTAAAATAATGTTGCAAGTAAATGAACCTTTTGCAGAAGGCGATACGTAGGCCAGGAATAAATACACACCTCTGTGGACTGTGCGAGTTAACATTCTTGGATTCATTACCCCTCGCTCTCAACGACGTGGCCTCATAAAACTTTGTTTCATGTATACACACCTGCCATTTACAGGACAACGGGGATATGAATGATTCGGAATTGAGTTTTCTTCATTAGTTGGTATCAATATGATTTAAAATCGACCTGAAGTTCTTTACACAGGAAATACTTTTACAGGAAACTACTTTGAAAATCTTGTAGAGGGTGGCTAGCAGAAAGCATATGTCATCTCCATGGCACACAATATTGCAACAAAAACAAACAATAGGTCTGAGCTTTTCTAGTCACTCACTGTTCAATTTGTCAATTCAGCATACAGTTATTGTTGTAAGGAAATCCAAAAATATTGACACTTACATGTGTCTTGGAAGAGAATGTAGGAAGATAGTTTATTAGTAGGTGCAGGTAGGTACCTACAGCTAGTAATAATACCATAATCACAAAGGAGGTCCAGTTAAGTCTCAAGAAATTAATCCTTGCTCAACCCTTGGTAGCTTGGCTCATGAGCAGTCAGGTTTAACTTAGGAGAAAGGTTTGTAACACATTTAAAAACACCAATTACAGTAAATAAGTAAGACACAACACACAATAAAAATCTAACATCAATTTATAAAAATTGGAATTTTTTTATGATTGAAATGACACCAAAAGGGCGAAAATCCAATGTAGGAACCAGAGATATACATTTAAAAAGATTATGGGGCTCATTATGATGTCGGGCTGACAGCCTCCGCCCGACACCGTCTCTTAATCGGGACCGACCAACTTGCGGTCGGCAGGTCCAACCGACGGATTACAATGCGACCGAACACTGTTTGGTCGGATTCCCATTGTTTCCTATGGGAGTCTGTGTTACGCTTGAGTACTGGCCGTAACACAGGCTCCTATGGGGAAATGGGGTGTTTGCAAAAACCCTGCACCCTGTCGCAGGCACCCCATGGTGCCTGCCACAAAGTGCAGGGTTTTACAGGGGGTCCCTTAGGTACCCCCTCGGCCATCAACCGGAGACCGCGGGGCCAAGGGGGCCCAGCCAGGGGCCCCCAAAGTCACCTTCTGACTGCCTTTTTGTGTGGGACAGGCCGACTCGGAAAGGCTGTTGGAGATCGACATCGCAATTCCTAGGGTGGGAAAGCTGCCCATAGGGGTGTACGTTGCAGTTCTGATCGTTAGGAATACTTCGAGAGTCACTCTGAACCGATTCGGAGTAACCGGGCGGTTTAAATTCTGACCGCGAACATTGTAATCGGTCGGTCGGAAGGGTTCTGACGCGGTTGAGGAGATTCCGACTGTCGGGAGGACGCTTACCGCCCAACATCGTAATCGGCCCCTAAATACTTTCTAGTGCCTAAAAGCCAAAAGCACCAACTTGGGACATCTGTTGGTGCTTGACTAGGACAAAGTCAAAGCTTCAGGCTGACCGCAATGGAGCATGGGTCCGGTACGATGAGCAGTAGGGCCTGGTCAAGTTTTTACCTTCTGACTTAGTCACTTTTTTAGAGCTTTTAATCTCGACGTCAGCATCCAGGGGTCTTAAATGAGGCAATAAGTGGAGGGACATTGCAAACAGGTCCTGATTTCCAACAAATGCTTTGCACACATGTCTCCTAAGTTAAGCCTGACTGCTAGTAAGCAAAGCTACCAAGGGTTGAGTAAGGATTAATTTATGAGACTTGGCTGGACCTCATTTGTGATTGTGGTGTTAATACTAGCTGTAGGTACTTACCTGCACTTACTTAGAAACCAGCTTCCAACAGAGATTAACTGTAACATTACAGATATCAGCACTGGCAAAGTAATAGTCTTGTTTTAAGAAGCTGAGCTATTGGCTTTAACAATGCTTTTTTGATTGTTGTTCACATGTGAATGCATGTGTCATGATGCACGTGCATGCTTGTCTCATAATCCATAAGAATCTATGCATTGTGATGCGTGTGCTTTGTGTTGTCTGTGTGCCTGTACATTGCGATGCATGTGTGTGTATAGGTTGTGATAAAAAGTGGTCATTTTGTTATATTTGATTTACCTTTCTAGTATGGCGGATGCCAATGATGGAACAGTAAATGAATAGTAAGAAAAATAGGGGGGAAAAAGTGCGACAGTGCAAACAAGAAAGTGAGTGGACTGGGAAAATTTTGCAACTGCCATACCCTTGAAAAACTAACTAACTAAATAAATAGACAAAATATTGAACATGGGTGCGGGACTGTGAGCATGGCAGAGAGTATCACAAGCATTGTTGTGGGAAGCTAAAAGAAAGTGTACAAGGAGGGCGGTCCTTTTTTATGCAACAAGTAAACAGTTTTTGTCTTAGCACTATGCCTGTTTACTTCTTTGTTTGCAGAAATATTAACTATTGAAGGTGAGCAATAAATATAAAGCATTAATTAAGCTATAGGTGATGGGGCCGTATATGTATATTAATTTTACTGCATTACTTTTGGCCCTAAGGAAGCAAATATATTCACAAAATATGTGTTGGCCAAGGACTTCGTGCAAATTCTCAGCCTTCATGAGGCTATTTAGTCACCCTGCACCACACAGACAGCGACCTTGTGCTACACCCTGATGTCACTAGTGCAATATCCACCAATAAACATTTCCAGTGTAAACCCAGTCGAGAAATGCTCTAAATAGTTCAATAAATTTCCTCAGAGTAGCAGGGAAAAGGCTTATTTTTCTGCCCTGTCCTCTGAGATGATAACTACTCATCCTTACCCCATTAATATTTTAATGACAGTCATGTGATACAGCCGTCCCCTTTTTCTCTTCCTTTTATTGTACATTTCAAAGATTCGAGGTTGCATAAAATGATGCATTTATTTTATTAAATGTTGACATTTTATGAAACTAGAAGTGAAGTGTTCAACGGCTTAGACTCTCGCATGACTCAGTCCACAGTTTTACACCCAGAGCTGAGCGCTTAGATATCTAACTGCCCGGTTCCCTTATTCACTGCAGTGCGTCTGATCCAGTCATCATTTCTGGCCCTTTGATACCAAACCTGTACTGCACGAGATCTTTTTATCACACCGAGCAAGGTGAAGGTGGGAAAGGTTTCAATGCGGAGGAGCACAGTTTCCTAGTAGGACTAAAAGGGTGTTTGAAGCAGAATGGCACCCTCAAGCACTTCAAACGTTGTGAAATACGGGGATTTTTTCAAGAGGCTTTGAAATGAAGAGAGGAAAATAAACTGCTTCAAACATTCCACTGCTTCAAACATTCCGTTTCACTCGCAGTGCCACCGAAAGCCTCCAAGGAGCATAAATAGTTCTGTTTTATATTTTAGAAGCGCAAATGTTTTTCAGGAAGTTACCTTTAATTTTCAGTCATTCAGTTGAGCAGAGGGCAACTTAAAACACGTGTTCTGTGCTCCAAGTGTAAATGTTGAAAATATGCAAACGTGTAAAAGACTGCAAAAGGCAAATAACCATTGTTCGTACATATGACAAAGAGGGGAGAACTTAAGAAGTCAGAGGAAAATAGGCATAAGAAAGAAAGATCAAAACTAACATTAATTTAGATTACTTTAGTTTGGTTGATTTTTAAGTTTTTTTTAAACATTTTTGATAGCAACCCATTTTAATTTTTATTTCCTGCATTGTCTTTCTTCCTCATCTATGTTCCTTCTTCAGTTCCATGCAGTACTGTTTGACCTTGTACAGTGGGCCACAGGACAAACAGAGGTCACTGGGAATCACAACCCTGGAGGTTGGAAATATTAGCCTGTATTGTCCGTCCTGAAAGAGCTCTGCGAACTGTGCCAAATACGCTCTTTCTGCACATGACTCGAAGTTTGCAAGGAAGAGCAGTCAACGATTTCTAAGAGTGTTAGTTTGGAGGGAAAGACTCAGACCTCAACAGTCAACCAAAAGACACTAATCTACTTTCTAGCTCAGTGCTTGTCTTCAACAAAAGAGAAGCATGTACAGTGGCAAAGCAAAATGAAATACCACATGCATTAATGGATGTGGCCACCACAACGTCTAGTGCCCCTCTTCCCGATTCTGTGGCCCTTTCTCAGGTCTGGAATGTCACAAAAAGATAGAATTGTTAAGCAACAACAGCACAGGTGTGAGTTCAGTAAGCGATCACCATGTAGTGTCAACCGGTAGGTCAGTATGTGTGATATTGAGCTAATAAAGTTCATGTATGTATCACTACGCCTTTAATGCAGGCAGCTCTTTATCAGTTCAAGATACAGTCTCAATCTCTCTCTTTTGGTCCCGGGTTACTTGTTTCAGGGGACGCATCTGAAGCAGCTTCGTTCTGCATGCTGGTCTGTTTCGTGCCTGTGGTATCCTCAGAAGTGGTACAGGCCCATGGATGGTGACCTCATTCTAGCTAGAGTCACTGGTGTGCACATGGCATGTAGCCTGGTTGCTAGTTGCTGTATCCTAGGCAGCTGCATCCTCCATGCCGAGGGTGTGGGCTCCCCGCTGCAGTGATAAGAGCGATCCTCTTTAAAATGTTGCACAGCGAGTTGCAGCAGAGTTATCCTTCTTGATATACCGTAGATATGTGAGAGAGTACATGGCAGTCTTGATTTACATGTGTTCTTCATGAGGGGCATCACATGAATTTCATAATGAGACTGAGTGATCTCTCAAGTTTGGTGGGCAGAGGTGGCACTCCCAATGGTAGTCAGCTTTTGCTGGGTGTTCCACAGTCCAGAAACACGGCTGGGCTTCTCCACTTGAATAGGCTCTCCACCTGCAGCGCAGGTACACTCCATTCCTCTTTGAGCAAACAAGCAGGCTTCCTGCTGCTAGGCACACATCTTCTTCAGCAAGATGCATAGACTTCAGGCAATGTTCCTTCATCTACCAGAGATTGGCTGTCATGCAGATGGCAGGCCTAATCTCACAGTAGCACTTCGAGTACTCTGAAAATCCCTTTGTGGGTCAGTGAAGCAGCATGGAACTAGTACAAACTGGGGTGGTTTGGATACCGTTTATATTCTTATTTTGCAGACAGGGAATGTTGATCCGCTGCCTAAGATAATGAAACTAGTTTGGGGTGGGTCTCTGTCACATGTCATTTTCTGCCTGGTTTGCTAACACAGGCTTTGTGCATGGTCATGGCTCTCACAGCAGCAGTGATGATGCTGGCTCCAAGCAGGAGTAACCAAAACAAGGACACAATGAAGTGTAAAGAGTCTGCACATTGCTGTCATCAGCTTTCCTGCAGTAACAATCAGGGAAAAAAAGAGAGGCAGGCCCAGCCAATAACAAAAGACTCTGCTGACGCATCCCTCCTGCCCTACCATCAACCAAATGGCAGTGCTGAGCAAAATCTAATGAGCAATGCTTAGTCAACAAGCCCTCATAGAATTCTACGGGCAGCCCTGTCTCCATCCTCACTTCAGTGTCTTTGTTTCCACTCACTGGCTTCAGGTATGTAGTCAATACATTCCCACTGCTGGGGAAGCTGCACCCATCCTCCATCTTTGTTCACATTCCGCCATGCTAACCCAGGAGCCATCCAAAATAAATCCCATTAGTCCCAACAAACATACTCTTGTTTCACATTCGGTTTGCTCATACATGACAGTCTCATTCTCAAGCATGAGCACACAAGGGCATCAAAGATCTTCTAACTGACATGCTTCCATTAACAGGAGAGAGGGTCCTATGAATTAATTTGCTGCAGATTTTTTGCTTAGAAAATAATGTTTATTTAAAGCTAAGGAAAAGACAGTCCTGATGAGGAGTAAATAGATACAGGGATTGAAGGTGGCATAACTAAATACGAGGATTTAGGTCAAATTCATGTATCCACTAAAACTTAGTGTAAGATGAACAGTGTAGGTGAAATGTAATTGCTCCAGCACACACCCTTGATGAGGGGCCATGAAGGGAGCTACATTAAGTGCTAAAGATCCATAGGAACATTGGTAGTAACCTGGTTTAGGAATTTTCACAACCCAAGCCTGATAACGACTGATTATTCAAAGAACATTCTGAGCAAAAACATAAGCACTCACCACCCAGTGGTGCAATGGAGTTAGAAATATTAATCACTTAAAAAGGAATCTAAGGTCCCAAACTGCAGCCACAGGCCTTGAACCTGAGGCTTATTCTGAGGACCAGAGGTTGTCAATAAGTGCCCACTTCAAACTCAGGTTCAGTCAAAACAGGTTATTTTCATTCATAACTCATAGACCCCTATGATATAGAGAGGACACCTCTCCTGCTGAAAGGCACTGGTTCTTACGCTATTTAGGGCCAGTCAATTTTCCAAACCTCTTGCTAAAAGAGATTCAAAACATGTGCGCTTAATGCCACAGTGAACATTAAAAGTAATGTCTTTCAATGCAGTGGCTGCAGCATTCCAGCCAAATCAGATCTCCCCAACTACTGTCCCTGAGAACATTGTGCACATGAAATTAAAAAGTTCATTACTGTCTACTGAAGACAAGACGATCCTGGCATTTATCAATGATAAGCAAAATATGTAATTGGAAAAGTGTTCAAGTATCAAGTTCTGACTCATGGGAGATTCTTAGTAATTATACTCTGTCATGGTTTACTGACAAGGATCAGTTAGAGTGAAAAATGTCAAAAAGAGTCTATGTCCACGAGCGGGGCACCACAATGTACTGGATTTCCACAGGGAACGTAAAAGGGAATGTAGCCGAGTCTGTCTTGCGGAGCAAGAAGTATGAAAAAAGATCTCGAATTTGAAACTGATTTTGCATGTCCAGTCCTCCCCTGTGCCTATCCCAGCCATCTGAGTCCTAATCAAGAATACGGCAAATGTGTTTTTTAACCCTTGACTCAGTATAAACCCCTGGTCTAAATTAACTAATATTTTTGATTTTGCCATGCTAAAATATTTGGTTTAAGTATTCAATGCTGTGTTACCTTTCTCAATTTCTCAATTTTGAATGTAGCGCCTGTTTTAAGATATAACACATTTTTCAGATTTCTGGCCTTTTTGGATTTAAACAATGGTGTGTTTTGTTTCCAACCTGTTGTAAGCCTCCTTATGTCTCTGGCATAAATGGCCTGGGTGGCCAAGAGTGTTGTAATAAAATGTCTGAAATGAAATGGCAGCAGATACACAGTTCTTCAACTCCAAGAGATCCTTAGATATTTTTGTTCTTTATTTTAAGCAGAACGTTGCATCAATGTTGAAGAAGATCCAGGGGAGGAAAGTGAGGAGAGCAATGTTTTCGGGTCCCAATCTCCTTCCCAAGGCAAAGGTAAGAGTTGAAGCAAATCACAACACCCACAACAGAGGAGGCACTCATCTAACATGGACATAAACAAGGGGCACCTCCCTACACATTAACAATCTTTCCCTGCAATGCAGGCACCCTTGCACAATGGTGCAAGAGTGCCTGTGTTGGCGCTAGGCAACTGCAATTAGCGCCAGCGCAGGGTGAAACGCAGGGCTGCACTGTATTCTTGTAAATACGGCGCAGCCTTGCGTTTCTGAAGTGACAAGAAGGCTAACACTGTGCTCCGTCACTTTATTGTGAATATGCCCCAAAGTTTTCTGGTGCTACACTCGCATCAACTTTCAGCACAAAATAAATGTTGCCCTCAAAAGATGATCAAAGCTGTCATTTGCGCCACTTTGAATTGCAGAAACACATATATGAACACTTTGTAAATCTGGGCCTTGGAACAAATGATTTTGTCTGGCAAGGAAATAAAAACTGGAGTAAAAGACCAGGGGTGTTCTAATCCATTTTGGATCAAAAGGGACTCTTATATACAGTTAAGATTTACCCTAAGGACTGCTTTAAGCCTTTATACCGATGGGATTACTAAGAAAATGCTACCTGTGTACTCATAAAATGTGGCGTATGGACTGCTCCATAATTTTTAAGTGCTAATGTAATTTTTGAGAGACAATTGTTGAGGAATGGCTCATATCCTTCACTTCTTAGAGCAGGTGCATCTAAAATTAAAACAGACACCTGGCATTGATAAGGAGCCAAAGCGCTAGAATTGTTTGTACTTCTAAGGAGAACACTGTTAAATTAATGAATGAATGTCTAATGATTAGTTTTACGTTTTATTGCTAGTGACTGTCAGAATATTGCTGAGAAACATATGTATTTGAGCTGGGGCCGTACTGATATAAAGCTAGATAGTTACAGTGGAAGGCCTTTCTCCCTCATAACATGTTGATCTAAGTTTATGATTGTACTATAAACCAGAAGCACAGTATAATATTCTGAATGCTATTTGCATTAAGAAACTTACAAGATAAACTAAAAGCTACAGCCAAGGTCTGACCTGAAAATAAATGGGATAGGTTCAAATTAAGCTGTGACCTAATGGTTGACTTCTAGTGGGCTCACGGTTCGATCCCCGGCACCGGCGGCAGCTCAGCACAGCACCATGTGACTCAGGGCAATAGCTCGCTTAATCTCCCTAAGGCCCCCAGCTCCTTGAGACCCATAGGGGTGATTAGCTTGCACTTTACAAATACCAGGTTTTTCTATGATCTTGAAATCTAAGAAGTATTACTTCCTGGAGTCTACGCAATTTCTAGACAATATGTTCTGACACCTCTAGAGAAAATGGTTAACACAACTCTCCATTCTAATTCAAGTGGAAGGCATGCCTTATCAAATCCGATCTAGCACACTCAACATAACCTATCCACCAGACATTGAAATGCTCCCCACTTGAATCCAACCCCACGGTCCGAATTAAGACAAATAAGCAATCAGGTGCTAACAAAATTAGCCTTTACTTTCAAAGACAAAACGGTCAAAGTTGGCTTAAGAAACTCATGAAATCCTTTCCTAGCAATAAAAGCAAGGACTAACGTATGGCCACTAACTCAAACAAATGGCAACTCTTTTTATCACATTATAGCAATAAAAACATAATTCTTCATGGATCTGACTCTAGCCTTTAAAAATTGTTAGAAATCCTTCCACATATCAAATGATGCATCCTAATCCCTGATAAGGATATCCCCATGCTAGATATTAACTTGTGAAGATCATACATAAGCACAAAAACAAGGCATTTAAACCAAGACACCACCGAAAATGATACAACTATTCTCATTGAGAAGCTAATCCGTAACTTTAAAAGTAGCCCAATCTCAAAATATCAGCATATCAAGCATACCGCCTCATTGTTCCTACCCTAACTGCATCGATCCAAATTTCTCCTTTTCCTTAAATCAATAAGTTGGCAAAAAAATAATCACAAAATAAATATAATTTAATGACTAAAAATAAAAATAATCAGGGCATCCCAGTTATTTATTGGATCAAAAAAACACACAGACTGCTTTAGAACAAGTGAAACATATCAAACTCAACGCAATTATGGCATGGGATAGCCAAGCAAATTCTGGACAGCAAATACTGAACAACATCGAGTTACTACATTACCAGGAACACCAAAAACATAAAAAACACAATCTATGTCAAGGACAAATATGTAACCAAAATTGACCCTTTCTACATGAGACACTGTAACAGGCAAAAATACAAATTGAAAGTTCTCGGGCCCATCTATCCCAGGTCAGGGAGAAATGAGGAAAGGGACCATCACACATAAACCAACACATCAGGATATCAAAGAAAAGAAAGAAGGGAACATTATATTCAAGCTTAATCATCACTTCCTACATATGGCAGCCTACCATAAACTACAAAAAATACTGTGGCACTTGAGTCCCTCCTACAAAAACTTAACCGTAACCTACACAGCATATATCCAAGAGACAAAAGAATATTCTGATCACCTTGACAAAGATTCACCTTGTTCTTTAAACCTTCCAATTTCAGCAGAAGAAATCCTCCTACTGACAAACTTACATCAACAATTCACAGAAGGAAACATGTCACCACTACTTTAGAATGCCAATACAAATCTACATAAAAGACTAGAGGCGAAAAGCATTAACCACTACTGTCTGCAGAGTCACTCATCTCCCCAATTTCTGCGGCACAAAAATTACTAAAAACATATATGAATAAAATCCTTCACACTTTCATCAAAGTATACACCAAACTGACACAATCAACAAATGGTACTCAAATCAGCTGCAGAAGTGAAACAAGAGACAGATCCTTGGGTTCTGGAAGTGAATTTTCGTATTCCTAACCAAAGATGACTAAACAGACACTCACAATCAATGACTGACCACATAGTTCAGCATGGTCACGTAATCTAACACTTGGACAGAAAATAGAGCAGAGAGGGATAACATTAAGCTATAGAGATTTCCTGCAATGTAAGGATTTATGAAATCTCAACTCTCAGCACTACTATGTCATAAAGCTGAAATCAGACAAAACAACATTATACGTGTTTTCGCAATATTATAAGCTAACGTCAGGGCAGTACGAAAGCATCCTTGAAGAACTCTAAGAACTGCTCAGACGTCTCACAGTCCAATCACATTGTAATGGCAGATCTCAATATTGGGGAGAGTGGTAATTCAAACACTACAGTAAAAATATAGCAACATTCCTGGAAGAAACTAATCTCAAACAATGTTCAGATATACCTGATTAACTCAGTCATAACAAAGTCTCCACCTTAGATTTGAATATCGTCAAAGAAAGCCAAATAACGATTTAAACCCATTGAGGGTTGAATGGTCAAATGGCTAGAGCACCTACAGATTTCATTTAGGATTTCCAACCCAGAAGCACAGAGCTACTTAAATGTCCTGTGATAGATACCTACGAATGTTTGACACAAAAGTCCTACGTGAGAACACAATAGCTAAATTACTCTCTGAACCATACAAAAAACAATATAAATCTTCCAACAATAGACAACAAGAAGAGTGCTGCATGAGCTTTAGGTGAAGCACACGTACGTGTTCTTAAAAGAGAGAAAACCCAAAAAATGGAGGCATGGTTCTTTGAGGGATTTATTGTAGACAGAAGATTTGTGCAAGTCCTGGAACAGAAGTCCTGATCAAATCTTTATACCCATATTTTGAAAAAGAGGTAGAAAAATATTGATTAGGCAGTTTGCAATTTGCACCCCATTGTATAGGCTCCAAATGCAGGGATAGTGGAAGTCACAGCAGACAACCATCCTTGCATTTGTTTTCGCAAGCAGTAAACCTGTTTTTTTTATTTTAAGCAGCCAATGCCCACCAAAAATCACACACTTTGCGGATGTAGTTGCGCTGCAAACAGTTTACTCAGCACTTATAAACTAATTACACGTTAACTACATGAACACATTCCGTCTGACAGAGAGGTGGCAGCAAAGCAAGTGCCAAGGATTTATAAGCTCAATGGGGGCATTTCTAGAGTAGGTTGCAAGCCCTCATGTGTGAACTGATCCTCAGAGCCTCTAAAGCTTTTTACCACTGTTATCACATAGTTAAGTAAAATGTTGAAAATCTCCTTTAATTCTGAAGAGGTCAAGATTGATATTTAGTAAAACACCCCCAATAGCTCGAGCATCTATGCCAGACGCCTTTGTTGCATTACTTATTTAATAAAAAGCCATTTGATCTGGCACATTGTAGTTTACCTGGGTAATGAGGTGGAGGGTCACACAGAAGTACTGCTCCAATCCCCTCCTTTACACTCACTGCATATCGCTCTTCAGGTGAAAATGGATCCAGATCTAGGTAAAAATAATAAATATTGCAATTGAAAATACATTCATCAATTTTCGAATGTAAGTTCTAACTCGGAAACTACATTGTGTTTTTACAAAGTTAACACGTTTTGCAAGGTCTTATTCTGTGCACAGAGTAACACAACAATCATATACTTTGCTGCCTGTAATGCAATAAATTGGAAATATCACACAAAGTTAAGACATTTATTCAGTGAAAATGTGTACATTCTAAATCTACTTACAGCCAAACTGTAAAGAGGCTTCGTTGCTTCGGATGGTTCCGTACAGGTTGGATGCTGTACATACATATTTTCCGGTGTCGATAGCTTTGTCTGGTTTATTGATGACAAGGTTACCTCCAATCAGAATGTAGCGTTTGTTTAACAGGTCAATATCCCAATTATTTAGCTTCCACCTGTCCAAATTAAATGAATAAATGACAGAATTACTGACCATTCGCATTGAACTCTGAGTGGTAGCCACACCAGAATAATGACACTAGCTAAGTCCATCACATGTGAGCTATTTTTCTTCCGACTATTACAGTCAAGGGGGCACATTTACTAACATTTCATAGAATGCAGCCCAGCAAGGCAACTTGCAGCTCTGTGTTGCGTGAAAGGGAGAGAGCAGAAATGTGCCATATTTACAAAGATATAGTGCATTTCTGCTGCCTTCTTGTGATGGCAACTGTGTGCTGCCTAGCACCAACACAGGCACCCTTGCACCAAAGTGCAAGGGTGCCTGCGTTACAAGCAGGATTGTTTTTGTCTAGGAAGGGACACCTTCCTGCACAAAAACAATCCTAAGGCATTTTCCTTTTTCTTCGTGTGATGTGGAATGCATCACACATGGAAAAAGGAAGTACCAAGGAGAAATTATACTTTTCTCTTCGTTATGCCTGGGTCTGGGAGGCGAACTGTTTTGATGCATTCCCACGTTTACAATTCTTTGTAAATCTGGGTGTGCACCAAAATCCATTGGTGGATGCACGGGAACGCCCACACTTTACTCATACCATGAGGTAACGCAAGGCAGTGAAATGCACTGCTTTGCGTGACCTTGGATTTACTAAACCAAGCAGAGCCATGAAAGGTGGGCTTGCGCGGCTTAGTAAATCCCAGTTAAGGGCTTGCATTGCCTTGTGTCGCCTTGCGTTACACAAGGGCAATGGAAGCCCTTGGTAAATCTGGCCCAAAGTCTTAATCCCATCTGAGGTTAATCGTGACACATTGGCACATATGATCGATGGTTCAAATACTGAATATTAGTGCAACCCACGTTATATGACCACTTGGCAGGAAAGGATTATATTATTATAAATTATGTGTAAAGATGGTCGTGCATGTTTATGCAATACCTTTGAATCAGACGTTTAATGACTCAGATATACTTTATTGTAAACATCATAATGAGCATCCTACAGCATGGTGGAAAGAATAGATGAAAAGCGAACACTTGAAATGCATCATCCCTCCTGAACCTACCTATTGCTGTCCGGGCACTAGAGAGGTGATTGAATCCTGAATCACATGGCACCTCTTCCTTGAGAGGCCTCACAGTACTATATGGGGTAATATGAAAGGATTATCAAGATAAAGATAACTAGTTCACTTCACACTTTAATAATGAAGCGTCATGGCCCGCGGCTACATGCATCCGTTAAGATTGATTGCCCTCTGCTGAGGGTATCAATAGCAGTTAATGGATTCCCCAGACACTCAACCGCTGGGAATTGACCACTCTACATTCATAGGACAGAACTGAAAGCCATGATGATGGCAAAGGTCAATTTACAACCAGTAACATGCAAAACACTGGGGCAGCAGGGCTATTCTTAAGAACTATGGCTGTGGCATATAATGAGGGAAAAGACCAATTAACAGCCTTAATTGCGGCACCAATGGGACTTGAAGACTGCAAGTGCCTGTTCCTTTTCAACAGTCTCTTTCCCAGACTAATTTTTCAGCACAGATGTTAAACCCTGCTCTGTACTTCATCTCACTTGCACTTTTTTCTCACCCCACACATTTGTTTCATTGTAATCTCTCTTCATTAGGCTCTTTGTCCATCATTTTAGAAGCAAAAATCACTTTACATTGCAGAGGAAATATAACAAGCAGGTACATCCTGATTTGAAAAGTTAATCTGCAAAGATGAAACAACAGCAGAAATAAAAAGCTAAAATCAAAAAAATGTTAGCCAGAGTTTCAGAAGTAGAAATAATGTAAGAATCTGCGAAATCTCAGTGACCTCCACAACAATCAGCAGAACGTGTTGCAAGCTGTTTATAAAGTGTTTGAAGATATTACTTTTACGTCCAAAGAAACAATTAGAGATGTGGATAGTGCCAGACAAATGAAGAAGAATGCTGTACCTTGAAATACATCACTTGAACAGCATACGGTTTGTGACTAAGAGTCAATAAAAGTATTCTGGGGTTGTCACAATGGAAAACCTGAGAAGTCATTAAGAATAGGTATTGGGCAAAAATACACTAGGAGTCTGATAGATTAATGATCTGAGAATGATGATGCTAATTATTATTATTACTATTATTACCAGTACGATACAGGCATGAGTGGTTACAGACTCTCTGAGTACATGTTTACATACTCCCAATTTAATTGTAATAACTTTTAGGAGTGAGTGAGTGGAAATGCAGGGGTGAGTCAGTTGGTTGGTGTAACACATTTGCCTTGTCTGCATGGTCACTCCAAACTTTTTTACCTTTTTCTGGCCCCTATTTTTGCTGGTAGTGGGGCTCTGGGTAATCAGTGCCACAATGTGTGTACTCAGATCCCAAAACTGGTATTGGAAAAATTGGTTTCACCCAATTGGTCTACTTAACTTTCTTCTAAGGCCATAGTAGATGGCACAGAAAATGCACCAATGGACTAGGGTTAGCTGTCATACGTGGGATATAGTGTACATTTACACCACTGAAATATATGATAAAATTATATGGCTGAAGGGCCCCCTTTGTTTCCTCACCACCATACTTTTAATCGCGGTCGCACTTCCATGAAATGTGTGGCGGTGAGAAAACTCATATAATGCTTCGGCCCCGCGAAGAATATTGCGGCCTCAGGACTGCCGCACAACCGCCAGGGAACGGGGGTTGTGGCGGTTACGGTGGTCCCAGGGCAGCCCGACGCCCTAGTCGTAGCAGGGCGGTCAGGAGGCCACCACTGTGAGTCTGACGGTTCGTGGACCGCCAGACTCATATTAAGGCCCTAAATGAAGAATCTGAAACAAAACAAAGCAGCAGGACTCATCTTGTAATACTCTGTGAAAAATACAGCCTGTGACAGGTTAGCAGTCCTGTCTTTATTCTCCTTCCCGGTGTGGGACAGGAAATGTTGCACCCACACCCTTGGGCCAGGCGTGGCCCGAGGCTATAAATAAAGACGGGCGTGACCGCTTGGGGTCTTTGTCCACTAGCCACACTAACGTGTCTGTCTCACGTTCATTTACCCTCCCCACGCCACAGTCGGCATCAGGCCTACCCTTAGCCCCTTTACCTCATCACACTGGCGACGAGGGGGGAGACGGGCCCGCCATCTGTTGGCTGCGGTGATTACCGTTCGCAGCGCATTCCTGCCCGCAGCAGCGAGGAAGCTATCGAGGCCCGGCGCCTGTCGGCGGTGCTGTTGGTGACCAGAGAAAGCACCCCACATGTCCGCTACGACACCCAGCGGCAGCAAGGTAGGATCTAGGATCGGCCTGCTCATGCCGACTCATCCATTCCATCCCCGAAGTAGCGATCAACACGCGCACGCTCCCAGAGCAATGGGCCTCACAGAGACGGCCAGCACACCGCGGGCAACACGCCTAGTACAGCGCCACACCCCACACGTGCCTGCCAAGCCCAAGTAAGTTAGAGGCCCAGCGAGAGGTAGCGGGAGCCTGCGCTTTCAGGTACAACCACAAGATCAGAAGGGACAATAGTGGAAGAACAAGCGCACAACAAACAAGCACTGGACAGTGCAAATACACCAAAGCAAACAAGCACTGGACAGTGCAAATACACCACAGTGCAAATACACCAAGACACAGGGAGGCCAACTCGACCAGCAAGAGGGAGTGACCAAGCCACCCAAGAGTGGGTAAAGACACAGCAGTAGCTCACACAGAGTCCGGGGGAAAGTGCCACCGCCCATAAAGGCCCACACTCCTACGCCATGGGGGAGGAAGACAATGCAGACCTGCAACCCAGCCGCATCATAATGCAGCAAGCCCTCACCGGAGTGTTGCCCCATTCAGCGAACTCGCCAACCCCACCGCAGCGTCCCCACGGTGGAAAACGTGGCTGGGATGCCTAGAAAATTACTTTATAGCGACAAGGGAAACGGAAGGAGCAGTCAAACGGTCGCTGCTCCTCCATTATGCAGGTGAAGAAGTGTACCTCCTGTTTAAAAATCTCCCAAACACAGGAGCGCCCACTGATTATGATGCCACCGTATTAGCCCTCAACGCGCACTTTGCCCCGCAGCTAAACCCGGATTTTGAGCAGTTCAAACTGCGACAGGCCCGACAGAGAGAAGGAGAATCAATCGGCGCCTTCTATGCACGGCTGAGAGAGTTGGCAAGCACATACGTGACGGATGAGAAGAAATTCGCGCCCAGATAATACAGAGGTGCCGCAGGCGCTACGAGGCTCATCCTACGACAACCGAACATAGCCCTGGAGGAAATACTGGTCTTAGCCCGGACCCATGACCTATCGGCGGCAAGGGCAGATGAGATGGATCTGGCCTTGACACGAGCACCCGAAAGAAGCGTAGATGTCAAGACGGAATGGGCGGACGCCGTGAAGACACCAGACAAAGGAAGTGGACAGAGGGGCCGCACAAGCCAAGGCCCGAAAGAGGAGTGTGGATATTGCGGGCGAGAAGAACACCCCATCAAAGAATGCAGTGCGGAAGGCCACACGTGTGCCCACTGTGGGATCCCTAACCGTTTTGCATCAGTGTGCCGTAAAAAGAACCAATGGAGAGACAAACGTGGCGACAGGGCCATGAGCAAAATGGTGCGCCAACTGTCACACACCACACTCACGCCAGCGAGCAGCGTGAAAGGAAACACACAAGCCTCGTTCAGAGTTGAAGACACGTCAACAGAAGAGGAAGACGAGGGTGAAACTTACCTAGTCTTGTTCACCCAGGGACTGAATAAACGGAGAAGACCCCAGCCCACGTGCACGGTGAAGATAGCGGGGTCAGATGTAAAGGCTGTGATCGACACAGGGGCCTCCGTCAATGTCATGGGGGTCCAGCAGTATAACCAACTACACCTCCGGCCCACGTTAGTGCCCTCCAAGACAAAGATTTTTGCCTACGGCAGCCAATCACCTCTGCCACTAAGAGGGAAGATGACCGTACCAATCCAGTCGGAAGACCACGAGATGGTCGGGACCGTACACGTCATCAACCAAGAAGCTGATACACTGCCCATGCAGTTACGCAGCGGAAGACCTAGGCCTGGTGATGTTTGCAGGAAGGGTGCAAGTTGACCAAACAGAGGAATTGCTGGAACAATTTGCGAGTCTCTTCAAAGGCCTAGGGTGCATCAAGCGGCCCCCAGTCAAGCTGCATATAGATCCCTCGGTGACACCAACAGCACTCCGCCACAGACGAGTGCCATTTCACCTCCGACCATTGGTGGAGCAGGAATTACAAAAACTTGAAGATCAAGGGGTGATCGAAAAAGTGTCGGGCCGACCCCCTGGGTCTCCCCCTTGGTCATCGCGGAGAAGCCTCAACAACCAGGGAAGATCAAGCTATGCATAGACCTGCGCCTTCCCAACAAAGCCATCCAGAGGGAACGCCACATAACCCCAACGATGGATGACATAGTGGCCGACGTCAACGGCTCTAGGTGGTTTTCAAAGTTGGACTTAAATGCAGGATACCACCAACTAGTCCTGGCCAAAGAAAGCAGCTACATTACTACGTTCAGCACCCACCTAGGAGTGCGGCGATACAAGTGCCTCAATTTCGGGATATCCTCAGCCGCAGAGGTATTCCAGGACTCCATACGGGAAATCCTAACAGGGCTGCCAGGAGTGTTAAATGTCAGCGATTACTTTCTCATTCATTCCCCCCACAGCAGACAAACACTATAGGCACCTCCGAGGCACCCTCAGACAACTCCAGGACCATGGGGTCACCCTACACCGGGAGAAGTGCCTATTCTTCCAACGAGAAATAGAGTTCTTTCGATACATTTTCAACCAGAATGGGATCCAAGTGGACCCGTGGAAATCACAGGCCATAAAGGATGCACCACCCCTCCCCCCCCCTCCCCACAACAGTCTCGGAAGTGCAGAGCTTCTTGGGGATGGCCACCTACTGCGGCCGCTTCATCCCTGACCTCGCTACCATCGCAGAGCCACTCAGAAATCTCACACGAGGTGACACCAAGTGGAAGTGGGAACAGCCAGAGGAAGCGGCATTCCAGCAGATCAAGAGTGCCCTCCTAGACAACACCACCCTGGTGTATTTCGACCCGGCCAAGCAGACGGAACTCCTCGTAGATGCCAGTCCAGAGGGCCTCGGGGCAGTGTTGGCAAAAGAACAAGAACCAGTAAGATGGGCCACCCTGGCGTTCGCCAGCAAGTCACTCTCACCCACTGAGGCACGCTACGCCCAGATAGAGAGGGAGGCCCCAGACATACGGTGGGCGTGCAGGCATTTTCACCTCTACCTCTGCGGACAACCCTTCAAGGTCGTCATCGACCACTAACCGCTGGTACCCCTCTTTAGAGGGTCGGCACCTCACCCACCGCCACGAATCGAGCGATGGGCCATCGGTCTGCAGCAGTACCAAATGGAGGTCGTCTATCGACCAGGCGCTAAGAACCCAGCCGACTTCCTCTCCTGACACCCAACGCCACAGGAAGACCCAGAGAGGCTAACGGAGATCAACATGATTTCTACGGCTGCATGCCCAAAAGCTTTGACTTTCGCGGACATCACACAAGCAGCAGACACTGACCCGGTCATCATCAAGGTGCAAAATGCCGTCCAAGGAGGGGACTGGCAACATTTTCTAAGGGATGCCAACGGCTGGTCGGGATAGGAAAAAGAACACCTCACCAAAATGTGGAGGATACGGAATGAGCTGAGTGTAACCCAGGAGGGGATCCTGCTGCGGGGTTCCCGCATTGTAGTCCCGGCGACACTACATCAACATGCCACACAGCTGGCTCTTGGGGGACACCAAGGAGCCATGAAAATGAAGGCCAAAATGAGGGAAAAGATTTGGTTCCCTGGGCTAGAGGAACAAGTGGAAGAGACGGTGAAACGGTGTCCAGCATGCCAGCTAACCAGCGTGCCAGAACGCCCGGCACCTATCCAAACATAAGAGCCCGTGAAAGCACTGTGGGAGAAGATAAGCATAGATTTCGGGAGCTTTCCGGATGGCAGGACAACGCTAGTCTTAATGGACAGTTATTCGAAATACCCCATAGTTGAAGTCATCAGCTCCACGGCATTCACCCGAGTAGCACCCGTGTTGGGAAAGGTGTTTGCAATGTTTGGGTGCCCCGATGAAGTCAAAAGCGACAACGGCCCCCCTTTCCAAGGGAGAGAGTTCCGTGAGTTCCTGCGGTTTCATGGAATACGACACGGCCGGATTAGCCGCCAGTGGACGCAAGCAAATGGGGAAATCGAAAGGTTCATGCGGACACTCAATAAGACACTGCGAATCGCAGTCGCAGAATGCACAGACCCAGAACACAAATTGCAGCTATTTCTGCGGGACTACCAAAGCATGACCCACAGTACCACACTGCAAGAGCCTGGGAGCTCATGTTCAACGGACCACGGAGAGACACCATCCCTATGTGTCCCGGCTGGGCACCCCCCACGTACAACCAGGAGAAGGTCCAAGAGCGGCGTGAACGACACAGCCAGCTACACAAGGAGAGCCCGACACCGCACTCTGCAGCCAGGGGCTCGAGTGATCATCAAAGATAGGAGGCCAGGAGGAAAGTTCCGAACCCCATATGAGCCGGGTCACTGGACTGTGAAAGACGTAAAAGGGTCAATGGTAACCGTGGAAAAGGATGGAGAAACGGTAACCAGGAACGTCTCCTGGTTCAAAGAAGTAGAAAGAGAGCCGTTGACTCCGCCCAGAGAAGACGGCGCAACCGGGGCCAGAGAAGAACCAGGGAACAACGAGAGTGACCGGCAGGAGGACCAGGTAGGTGGTCAACCTACACCATCAGGTGAGGCCACCCCAACACTAGGGATGAGGGACCCTGAGACATCTGATGGCCCCGACGGCCGAGGTCAGTACCCTAGGAACTGCCTGAGAGAGAACCTCCACCCCAGCTCTCAGCTGAGAGACTTTGTATGTTGCACTGCCGAGCAGTGCTCGAGGATGAAGAACAAGGACTGAGTTGAGATGGGATGTGACATGTTAGCAGTCCTGTCTTTATTCTCCTTCCCGGTGTGGGACAGGAAGTGTCGCACCCTCACCCTCTGGCCAGGCGTGGCCCGAGTCTATAAATAAAGACGGGCGTGACCGCTCGGGGTCTTTGCCCACTAGCCACACTAATGTGTCTGTCTCACGTTCATTTACCCTCCCCACGCCACAGTCCGCATCAGGCCTACCCTTAGCCACTTTACCTCATCACACAGCCTACAAGCTACAACAATCAGACGACTGACTTAACTAAATACTAGATGGATGTTTCATCATATTGGCAGATGTCAAAACGCTGCAATACAATAAGAAATACGAAATTGTGAAAAAAAGATAACACATTGTAATGCCATCTGCTAATGAGGATAAAAGAAGGTGAAGCAGTCGAGACATTTCATAGAAATATTATTGTGGCAGGCTGGAGAGGGAAACATTAAGGAAAAACTTATTGTAGAGGGGGCGTGGCTTGCAGCCCAAGATGGGAGTCGCATAAGCAACGAGCTCCGGGCCCAGGGCACTTAATCCGCTCATTCATCCGTTACCTTGCCCTTCATTACCGGCTGGCTGCGGCATCGCGAACTCGGACAGGCCCGGGGACTGTGGAGAGGGCACTGCTGGGTACCGTGGTGGACTGATGTCTGTATTCCGGCCTGCGGAGGATCTTGACGGCGAGGCGGGCCTGTGCAGTGGCAGTGGCCTCAAACGCCGCAAGCTCTCCTGTGGAGTGGCGGCTCGCATAGGGCGTGCAGCTGGGCGGTGGGGCGGAGCGGGGGAGGGGCAGGGCGGGGGGTAGTAAACTCGGACATACGACGGAACGGAGGAACGTAATTATTACTTTCCTCCGTTCCGTCGTATGTCCGAGTTTACTACCCCACCACCCTGCCCCTCCCCCGCCCCTCCCCCGCCCCACCACCCCGCAGCACACCCTGTGGCAGCCGTGGACGGCGTGCATCTGCACGCGAGACCCCGGATTTGGGCCTTGGGGTGCCAGGGTGAATCCGGCGGCCCGGGAGGCATCGCATTGGGCTGCCGCGAATTGTGAGACCTGCCGAATGTGGGAAGACCCCTGTAGCGCTGGAGCGCTTATTGCAACCCTATTTCAGCAGTGGGGGTGGAGCTGCGGAGTGATCGGAGGATCGTCTCTCACTCTCCTCCAGCCCCCCCTAATCCGGGACCAGCTGGCATGGGAGACGGCCTCCCGGGGCTTTTATTGTATATAGCCCTGCACTGGTTTATGCTGGAAATGATCTCCTTGGGCCCTGTGTTCCTGCAGAGACGGCTTGCCTGGCCGTAATCATACTGTGGTCCTGGCCATGTTGTTGGGAATGGGACTTGGTTGCCTCGTTTTGTTCCGAGAAGCTGGAGCTGCCGTTGGGCACGGACTTGGCATGGTCATCTGGGGGCTCGCACTGCCTGAGGAGTTTTTTTTTTTTTACGGAGTTTTATATAGCGCAAACTTGACCCGAATCGGGTATCAGAGCACTTTACATAGCACCAGTTGCGTTACAGAAGGACACATTCATTTTTGTTAGGCACGAGGAGATTAAGTGATTTGCCCAGAATCACAGGATGTTCAGCGTCATTGCCGAGACTTGAACCCAGTTCCCCAGATTCCAGGTCGACCGCCCGAGCCGTTAGGCCAACTCCTCTCCCCGAGTTGTGAGTGACCAGCGGCGACCTGCTTGGGAGGCTGCCCTGGTGTGGGGGCAGCTGGTTGGTGTTGGCCGGGCTTCGGCCTGTGTGGAGGCGAGGATATGTGACGGGTCTGCGCCAGGGAGATAGGAGTTGGGGCCCTGCCCCCCCCCACGCAGCGGCCTGCTGAATGCTGAGGCAGCTACCTGACGTCCGATCGATCTGGCTCCCGGGAAGAACCCTGCTGCACCCCTCCTCACTGATGCAGCTGTTCTGGGGGATGACACCAGCACCGTGTCTCCATGCCCCCCCCCTCTACTCCACACCCTCCTTTCTCCCCGGCAACGTTCTTTGTAACTCCACGGCAAGCAGCAGGGGGTGCGGCTTCCTCTCCCCCTCCCCCCCGAGTTGTGACTGGCCCACATGGACGTTGAGGTACGTGGGGGAGCCGTCTGCCTCTCCTGTGGCTTCCCCCCCCTTTTTTGTGACCTGCCATCTCTCTGGGGTGCTTTAATACAACTGAACACTTTGGCGCTGCCACACAGATACCCGGGCACCCACCACCGAGCGCAGCACTCCTTGGCACCCGCATCCTGAATATATAAAGGCCTGCACTGCTCTGAGACTGGTGTCGCCCTTAGCGCTGTCGCAGGTTGTGACCTTGGAGGGGGCCTGGGCGCCATTGCGGTCGCTGCTCGGCTGCTCTTCTGGGGCCTGATTTCATTTGTACCTACGCCCAATACTTGATGGGTACAGCGCTTTGAGTGGCATTGGATACCTCAGTGTGGACACGTAACACATACCCGGCCCAGGTGCCTATAAACATGGGCAGAGGGAAGACCAGAACGGCTTCGAGGTCTGGCAGGGCCGGATCCCGCTCCCCCCCCTTAGGAGGCCTCGTCTGGGCGCTCTTGGCGGGCGGAAGAGGGGGCCACATCCACTCCCCCAGTGGATAAGCTGGACATGATCCTGCAAGAAATTCGAGATTCCAGATCTGCGATCAAAAATCAGTTGGGCTCCATTTCGGTTGAGCTTAATCTGCTCAAAGACGACCACAGGAAATTGGCTGATAAAGTCAAGACCACAGAGCAAACCCTTGACACAGTAGTGCCCCAGTTGAAAGAACATGATGAGCAGTTGAAACACATGCGCCACCAAATTGAATCCTTGCAGGCCCACGCGGATGATGCAGAAGGCCGGGCCCGGCGTAACAACCTCCGAATCGTGGATCTTCCGGAGGGGACGGAGGGCCCTAATCCAATGATCTATGTGGAACAGTGGCTGAAATCCAGTGTGGCTCCTACAGGCCTGTCATTTCACTGTGGAGCGTGCCCACTGGGTTCCCACACGTCGACCTATTCCTGGAACAAATCCCCGTCCGATATTGGCCAGGATCTTGAATTATAGGGATCGAGACAAAGGGGCATATTATCAAGAACAGCGTTAAAATTATCGCCGCTTTAGCGGCAGAAAACTGCAGCTAAAGCGGCGATAATGGGCTTGATAATATGCCCTTGAGAATTCTAATAGAAGCCCATGTTGACACCAGAACATGGGCTTCAATTGGAATTCTCAAGGGCATATTATCAAGCCCATTATCGCCGCTTTAGCTGCAGTTTTCTGCCGCTAAAGCGGCGATAATTTTAACGCGGTTTCTTGATAATATGCCCCCATGTGTTACAAGCTGCGAGGGAGAATGGTCCACTGCAGGTCGACAATGCTTGAATTTCCATCTTTCCGGATTATACGCTAGCGGTACAACGTAAACGCTTCTCGTTTATGGAGGTCAAGGCGCGGGTCCGCGCAGCGGGCCTCGCATTTGCATTGCTTTTCCCAGCGAAACTGAAAATCATTCACAACCATCGTTCCTTGTTCTTCGACACGCCGGATAGTGCATGGGACAGGAACTTCCCGGATGCGGTGCCGCCCGGGCGCCCTGAGGCCTCACAGCCGAAATCACAGAGGGGCCCTCGGAGGCGTCGAAAGGGTCTTTTGACACAGAGAACGGGGTCCAGTCCCCCACCTCGCCAACTGGTTATGGAGGGTAGACAAGAGGCCCTCTGGTCCGCCACCGCCTTGCGGACTGTCCGTCCACCCATCAGCACCAGTCCCTCTGATGAGGTGAACTCTGACTCGGACTCAGGAGGGAGTGTGGCATTGTTCCCATCAGAAACTACGCAGCTAAGTAGTGATCCATTGGGCTGACCCCATAATTTACATGTTGGGGAGGTTCCCCCCCCACGTAACTCTGATGTTGTATGTATCCCCTACATCCTGTCTGTACATAATGTTAATTAGTCTCTAGCCAGCACATGTTACCCTATGGTATGGATAGAGCATTAGAGAAGTGCGGAGAGGGTGATTGGATGAGTCCCGTGGCCCAGCTAGTCCTGGGCAGATCCACTTATCACAGATGTTCTGCAAGTAAACTAATAACGCAGCTTACCCCACAAGCGAGAGCAGTTGTTTACAGTGAACTATGGTAAGTTTCATTGCACAGTTTGGTCGAGCGAAGTTGAATTGTTGGACCCAGTATTGGGATAAGGTTGTATTGATTAGAATGTTTCCGCACTGTCCGTTTACAATTTGTGGGGCGGTGGTCCGGGGAGGAGGGGGGATGGGTAGGGGGAGCTTTTGTTAATATATCTTTTAAATGATGTCGGTTGCCAAGACTTATACTGTTATCTCCTGGAGCGTTCGGGGGATGGGGGCAATTCACAAACGCCATACAATAGTTGCACAGTTACACCGCCGTAAAGCCCAAATAGTTTACCTCCAGGAGACACACTTAATACCATTCGAAACTTGTAAATTACAGAGACGCTGGAGAAGCCAGCTTTATGCAACGGCATATTCCACCTTCTCAAGGGGAGGTGCGATTTGGTTACGGGCCGGGGTTCCCTTTTCCCTTGCCGGGAGCAGAATTGATGAGCAAGGTAGATATGTGCTTCTACGTGGAGCCCTAGATGGCAAACAAGTTGTGCTAGGATCTATCTATGCTCCAAATGTAGACCAAGATGCTTTCCTATCCAGAGTGTCGCAGGCTCTCTCAGATTGGACGTCATACCCTTGGGTGCTGGGTGGAGATTTTAATGCAGTGTTTGATGTATACCTGGACCGGTCTCACCCTCCCCTACCGGGTACTAAAGCTACCACACAGGCCGCCAATCTGACTCAATGGGCGCAGGGGTGGGGTCTACTTGACGTTTGTAGATCACAACATGTTAATATGCGGGAATATTCCTTTTATTCCCACCCACACAACGTGCACACTCGTTTGGACCATTTCCTTTGTACACCGGACTTATTCCCAGCGATCAAACAGAGTACTTATCTGGGTAAGACCATATCTGACCATAATCCCATAGAATTGACACTAGGCTGGGGCCGTATTTCCACACCTACTCCAACGTGGCGGTTACAGCCCTTGTACTTGGAAGATCAAGTGTTTCGCACTACATTAGCAAATACCATCACCACATACTTTGACGAGAATGAGGGCACTGCTACGACTAGATGACTGGAATGGGAGGCTTTTAAAGTGACGGTGCGGGGAGTCTCTATGGGGTCCTTGGTAGGAGCAAGACGGGAGGTAACCAGAGACATAACGGAACTAGAAGATAATTTGCAGGCATTAGAACTGGCTGCTCAGACAGGCACACAGGGAGCTGGAGGCTAGGATAAAATATGCCGAACTCTTAGAACGATTAAGAACAATTGACTCAAATGCTTATACACTACGCACACACGCGAAAAAAAAAAAGGAAAAACTTATTGTAGTCAACATTCTTGAATCAGCGGGCGTGGTTACAGAAAAAATTAATAGCTGTCCTGGTGCTGAACAGGTTGATCAAAAGCAAGCAAATGAAAAAGAAAACGAACAAGGCAAAAAACTACACTATTTGAGAAGAGCCATGTCTTCAACCCTTCACTAAAAGTCAAATGATTGCTTTCTACAGTAAGTTTTAAAGGCAGGGTTTCCCATTCGCTTGTCACAGAGATGTTAAAAGACTGACCTTCTGCTCTAGATCTTTTGGGAAAAAATTGGTACTGCTGGTAGGGTATGTTTTTGGAGGTATGTGTCACCCTGCCCAACATTCGAAAATTGTCTGAAATCTCAAAGTTGTCATGAGAAATAGTTCACTCAGATACCATGTGACCTCATTCTTTAAAGTGCAGATATCTCACAAACCTTTCTATTTGATAAAATAGATTACTGTCACTTTTAAGGCGCTGTCCCTCATTAAAATTAATATTGCTTAAGTGTTGGCAGCCTTTAAAATTAATTGCACAACAAAGTATGAAAAAGTTTACATTCAAAGATCAATGAGAAGTATTTGTTCGCGGTAAGTAGTTATGGAATGCCGTTGCAACAAAACATGGTTCTAATCATTCCATCAATCACACAAACAGTTTATAAATCTATGAACATTGAAATATTTACTTGTACGTAGGAGGAGGGTTTGCACGAGCTCTACAGTTCATTGACACTTTGCCTTCTAGAGATTCCTCTGGATAAATCGTATCAATAGGTTGTTCTTCAAAAATTGGTCCATATCTTTTTCCTTCCTCTGAAACAAAAAACAAACATTCTTGACATAGAAATGTATTTTTCCACAAATAATTTAAAAATGCATACGCGCCTATATATTAGTACATTTGTGAAAGGCCCGTGGTTTAAGTGGCATCTGCTTTTTAATCAGCACACATTTTATGCAGCATCAGGAGCAAGACAAAGATTATCTGGTTCCTTAATGATATCATCCCGTACGATTCCACATATAACATTACGAAAGGCACCCGGGTTGGCTTTAAGAACTATGTTCATCTATCAGTTAAGCAGAAGCAGTAGTCTAAATACATAAGAAAAATGTGGAAATACTATAATTTGGCAGTTTTACCACTATTTTATAGTCAAGAATTGTCTTTCGATTTTTGCAAAAAGTACAAGTCTCTAATTTATTATGTAAATAGCATGAAAAGAAAACACCATTGTAGGTTTCCCTCTAATTCCAAGACACAGACAGTAACTAGTTTCCTTGAATGTTATTCCCCGGGCACTGTGCCATAGGAAGCAGCAAGAAGGAGAAATGAGAGCATGATCACATACCACTGGGCAAGTCTTACAGAACGCCGCACTTTTCAAGACAAGATTTCGAACAGCTGCTGCTATTAATTCCAAGACAACCGAGCACTGGCATCTAGTCACAGTCATTTCGAAGCATTTAATAATTAAAGTCCTGTTAACAGACCTTTGAATCATATACGATGTTCCTGTTCAGAAAGGAAGTCTAATATGGGAAGATATCTCAATTATTTTGAAGGAAAGATATTCAAAAATGCTAATTTTATAAAACAAAATAATAAAACCATGCTTGTAACCAAAATTTGGAAAGAGACCAGAGAAAACTAATGTTGCTGAATAACTCACACCATAGAGTATGTATGTGGGTGTTTGTGAGGTCGACAGGGACCATGCACCTGAATATATAAAAATACATTCTGCCCAGCATCAGTGCTGCTTCTCTCTAGTTGAGAGAGCACAGCACTGCTGGTGGAATCCAGTATGTCCCTGGTGGTGGCAAGTGACTGTTCCCACCTTACAGGAGGGGTCTTGCTCCTCCCCTGGACAATAAGGGCCAGGTTCACGAAGGGCCTCAGTTCTCGTGGCGGAGGCCCCGTAGCCATGGCAGGGGCCGCGCACTCATGGCGGTGTAGAGGGCCACCCCTCGTGACCAGGCTCGGTCTGAGGGTATAAATAAATGGGCCCCTGGTCGCACGTGGCCTTCGGCCGACACCGATCCCTGAGTGAACGTGCGTTCTGTCGTGCGCCTTACACTGCCAACAGGCCCTACATCTGCGTAGCCCCTCTACAGGCGGGACCACCATACTGCAATTACCTATTGCAGAGGTCCCACCATGAGCGCAGCCCCCCGCCACGAGTGCAGAGGCCCTCTGTGAATCAGGCTCTAAGTGTGCACCTCCAGTTGCCACTAACTCTGCACTGCCTGCCTTTTAGATGGTGCCCAGTTGCTTCATCACTGAATGATGCTTTGCCCGTGTTGCTCTGTGTTAAATGCAGCACCGGCACACTGAAAAACGTGTTCACTCTTTTGCATGAGGGATGTTCCCATGCATATGACAGAACTCCTTTCCTCACGTGTGCCACACAATATGTGCTCTTAAGATCCCTGAGTGAACGTGTGTTCTGTTGTGCGCCTAACATTGCCAACAGGCCCTACCTCTGCGTAGCCCCTCTACACTGGCGAAAAGGAGGTGAAACGACCCTGCGAGTCGTCACGCCGCGAAGCCGCCTTCCCGACAGAGTGGGTGCGACAGCGTATGCCCAGGAAGCCTGCCGACGCCCACTGCGCCATCCTCCGTGCAGCCTGATCCCCTCTGCGGTCCAGCATAAGGGCGGTGAGTCAAGGAAAGCCACAGCGACCGCTCTGCTCGCGGCGGCGTGCGAGCGGCTCCAGCAGGAGCGGCTCGGGGTGACGTCAGCCTCGCTGTGAGGCCGAGGCTCACCGCGTGTGTCTCCTGGCGTGAGGGTGGGGCCTTCAGGCCGAGTGAGTGAATATTCCCTCAGAGGGACGGCCCCTGAAGCACAGCACAGGCGGGAGGTCGCGTCCTGAAGCCCGATCCGTGGCTGAGCACACCAGAGACTGGCATACACAGGCAGCAGCATAAGCCCTGAAAAGAAGCACAAGTAAAGAAAAAAAAAGAAAAGAAGGGAGCAATTAAGGAAAAGAAAGTGTAAAGTTTAAAGGAACAAGCGCAGTGAGGGGAGCCCAACAGGAGAGGCACTGAAGGGCAAGGCAGCCCAGGGCAGCATACAGGCTCCAACAAAGGCAGAAGGTCAGGGAGAGCCCCAGCAAGAAACACTGTGGGGACAAGAGACAAGGGAGGCACCGACCTCAGAAGGGGGAAAAGAGCAACACCACCACACGCCACGCGGGACAAGGCAGGTGTTGCAAGGGTAACACCACCCCAAGCCCGTCATGGGAGATCCCCTGCCACCCCAGCAACAAGCACAGGTGCCAGTAGCGCCATACTCTCATGCGTCAGTGACACCGATACCGCCATTCAGCCAACTCGCGGACCCCGCCACCGCTGCGCCCAGATGGAAACACTGGGTAGGCCGACTTAATCACTACTTCACAGTGACCCGAGAAACCGATGGGACGGTGAAGCGCTCCCTGCTCATACATTTTGGGGGAGACGAGCTCTACGAGCTGTTCGAGACACTACCGGACACGGGGGCGGCGCACGAATATGATGCAGCCATTGCGGCCCAGAACAGATATTGTGACCCGCAAATGAGCCCAGACTACGAGTGGTTCAAACTGCGCCAGGCCAGGCAAACAGAAGCAGAAACAGTGGACATGTTCTACGCTAGACTCCGGAAGCTGGCGCAGACGTGCACAGGCATCGACCAGAACGAAGAAATTAGGGTGCAAATCATACAGGGATGCAAGTCCGTTGCCCTGCGGCACCAGATGCCCTGCTAGAACCAGGGATTTCCCTCAATGAGATCATGGTTCTTGCCCGCTCCAACGAGCTGTCGGACAAGCGGGCTGAAGAGATGGAAGTGGTTCGAGTCAGGAACACTCCATCCGCATTGACGCAGAAAGTAGTGCAGGTGAAAGAAGAGACTGTAGAGGTCGTGCAGAGGCGACCTGCACCGGGCCAGAGGCGAAACACTGGAAGCCGGGCAGGCGGAAAGTGCGGGCACTGCGGATTTGACCACAAAGAGCAGGACAGATGCCCCGTCAAGAGAACAAAAGTGCTTGAAATGTGGAAAGGCCAACCACTATGCCAGCGTCTGCCACAGTAGCGGAGGGAGATCCCGCGGCGGCGTGCCGAGTGGGCGATCGACGACCCTTCGAAACCTCACACTGGAAGAACGGGAGAACCCTGAAGCTCCACCCAAACAAGATGACAACGCCTACTATGAGGACGACGATGACACGTTTGTCATCTCCTTCGCAGGAAGGCCGGGTCGCAAGGGGCGTCCGCCCCCGATGTGCAGCATCAAGGACAACGGAACCTCAGTACAAGCCCTGATCGACACTGGGGCGTCAGTCAATGTAATGGATTCAGACCAGTACGAAAGGCTGTCACCCAAACCAAGGCTAACACCCAGTGCTGCCAAGATCTACATGTATGGGGGCACAGAGCCGATACCACTGCGTGGGATGATGGAAGTCGAGGTTTCAAACTGCAAATACTCAGTGAAAACCAAATTCCACATAACCGAGGTAAAGAAAGGGACGCTGCTGAGCTGCCACACGGCGGAAGACCTGGAGCCAGTTTTCTTTGCTAAGCAGGTTCACGAAAATCACGCCGAGGACATGATGAAGGAATTCCCGCAACTCTTCCAAGGGCTGGGCAAGCTCCGAGGGCGCCAAGTGAAACTGCACATCAACCAAGCTGTCCAGCTGTGTGCACTCCGACATCGATGCATACCTTTCCACCTCCGCCCCCTAGTGGAGCAAGAACTACAGAACCTGGAGGACCTGGGCGTAATAGAGAAGGTATCGGGGCCCACTCCATGGGTGTCCCCGTTGGTGGTGGCGCCCAGGCCGAAACAACCGGACGCGATCCGGCTGTGCGTGGATATGAGGCTCTCTAATCAGGCCATCCGCAGAGAGAGGCACGTGACCCCGACGATGGATGATATTGTGGCGGACTTGAACGGCGCGCAATGGTTCTCGAAACGCGATTTGAACTCTGGATACCACCAGTTGGAGTTGGCGCCGGAGAGTCGCTACATTACCACCTTCTCCACGCACGTGGGACTCCGAAGGTACACCAGACTCAGCTTCGGAGTGTCATCCGCGGCGGAGGTATTCCAGAACGCCATTAAGGAAACCCTCTCCGGCCTAGTGGGGGTAATTAATTTAAGTGACGACATCTTGAAATATTCACAGAGCCTAGAGGAGCATCATGCCCGACTGAGAGCCATGTTGCCGAGGCTGGCCGACTGCGGGCTAACTCTCCACAAGAAAAAGTGCGCCTTCTACCAGGGGTTGATAGATTTCTTCAGCTATGTTTTCTCGAGAGAAGGGCTTCGGGTCGACCCTCGCAAGGCAGAAGCCATCAGGAGTGCCCCAGTGCCACAGAATCCCACAGAAATAAGAAGCTTCCTAGGGATGGCGACATACTGTGGGAGGTTCCTTCCGAACCTCTCTACCATATCCGAACCACTCCGGCAACTGACCAAGACTGGAACACCTTGGGAATGGACGCCCTGAGAGGAAGCAGCATTTCAAGGCATCAAGAAAGCGCTCCTCGATCAAACAACGATGGCATACTTTCACCCCAAAAGGAAGACAGAACTTGTAGTCGATGCCAGCCCGGTGGGGCTCGGGCGGTTCTCATGCAGGAAGACACCAAAGGAACTTGCGTCCCTGTGGCCTACGCCAGCCGTGCGCTGTCCCTGACAGAAACAAGATACGCGCAGATAGAGCGGGAGGCTCTAGCGATACGATGGGCATGCCAGCATTTTCATCTGTACCTGTGCAGCCACCCCTTTCGAGTGATAACAGACCACAAGCCCCTCATACTGCTGTTCAGCGGGTCCACGCGCCTGGCACCCCCAAGGATCAAAAGGTGGGCCATCCAACTCCAGGCGTACTCGTTCCAGCTGCTATACCGACCAGGGGCAGACAACCGGGCCGACTTCCTGTCAAGACACCCCATGGCAAAGGAGGGAGAACCAATCCCGAGTGACACCGCAAACACGGAGGCCTTCGTCTGCTTGGAAGCGGACGACACCATGAGAAAAATCCAACAGGCCCTCGAAAAGGGACAGTGGCATCGATTCCTGGATGGTCTCTCCCTACTCACTGCGGAAGAACAGAATTCCTGGCGCCAAATATGGAGAGTCCGACACGAACTCAGCATCAGTGGGTCCGGACATGCCCTAAGAGGGCAGAGGATCGTGCTGCCTAAGGATCTACCCCAACGGATGGTCGTGCTAGCCCATCAAGGTCATCAGGTCATCAGGGCACAGCCAAGACAAAGGCCAGGCTCAGGGCGAAGGTGTGGTTCCCTGGCATGGATAACCTGGTGGACGAAGAAGTCAGGAAGTGTCATCCCTGCACTATCACTGGGGGAGACCCCGCTCCTGGGCCCGTGATCACGGAAGAACCATGCTGCACGCCGTGGGCCAAGATCAGTGTCGACTTTGGGAGCTTCCCGGATGGGCGGTACACCATGGTTGTCATGGACTCTTTCTCCAAATTCCCAGTGGTGAAGTTGGTACCGTCCACGGCATTCGCACACGTCCAACCAGCCCTGGAAAAAATCTTCGCCATATTTGGACTGCCGGAGGAAATAAAGTCCGACAACGGACCCCCGTTCCAGGGTCAGGACTTCCATGTCTTCCTAGAACGTCAAGCCATTCGACACCGCCGCATTACACCTCAGTGGCCTCAAGCCAACGGCGAGGTCGAGCGTTTCATGAGGACACTCAACAGAGCCCTCCGAATTGGCATGGAGCAGCACCAAGATCCGGAGACGTGCCTACACCAGTTCCTGCTCGCCTATCGGCAGACACCTCACTCACAACCGGTTGTGCCCCGGCCATGCTTCTGTTGAAGCGCTCACCAAGAGACCTCATCCCCGAGGACCCCAACTGGACGCCACTAAGTTTAGATGTTGAGCGAGCCCAACAAAAGCGAACAACCACTAACGAGAAGGTGACTGTGAGCAGAGGAGCCAGGACTCCGGCTGTGCGTGTAGGATCTGGGGTGGTCCTCAAAGATCGCCACCCCGGCTGGAAATTCTGCACACCATTCGAACCGGAAGTGTGGACTGTCACCCAAGTGGAGGGCACCATGGTCATGGCTCGGCGAGGACGCCACACGGTGGTGCAAAACGTGTCCTGGTTCAAAGAAGCACCCGGAGCCCCGCGCGCTAGCAGGGCATCCCCTGAAGAAGAAGACGACGAACCGTCGAATGAGGTACCGGAACCAGCAGGAAACCTGAGTGCAAGTCTGGCGCGGACACCAGGAGGTGAAGCGACCAGTGCCCACGGGGAAAGCCCCGCAGACTCCCCACGGAGTGAGGAGACAGAGAGATCCCCGGAAAACACCGTAGCTGATACCGGTGAACGGCCGTCTCGGAGCCAACAGTACCTGCTCCAACCCAACCCCGCGTCCAGCCAGAAGTTAAGAGACTTTGTGTGTTGAAGCGCTGGTCGCGGGCGAACCCCAGCCAAGACTGCAGCATCATTATTTGTGGTTGTGTTATTTACTTTTGTTCTGATGTTCCTTTCATCTTTCTATTCACGTTTCCAGTTAGTCTTTATCTAAAGGAAAGGAGGGATGTAGAGGGCCATCCGGCCGCTGCACTACATTGTAGCCATGCACCACCCCTCGTGACAGGGCTCGGTCCGAGGGTATAAATAAATGGGCCCCTGGTCGCACATGACCTTCGGCCGACAACGATCCCTGAGTGAATGTGTGTTCTGTTGTGCGCCTAACATTGCCAACAGGCCCTACCTCTGCGTAGCCCCTCTACAGGCGGGACCACCATACTGCAATTACCCATTGCAGAGGTCCCACCATGAGCGCAGCCCCCCGCCACGAGGGCAGAGGCCCTCTGTGAATCAGGCCCTAAGTGTGTACCTCCAGTTGCCACTAACTCTGCACTGCCTGCCTTTTAGATGGTGCCCAGTTGCTTCATCACTGAATGATGCTTTGCCCGTGTTGCTCTGTGTTAAATGCAGCACCGGCACACTGAAAAACGTGTTCACTCTTTTGCATGAGGGATGTTCCCATGCATATGACAGAACTCCTTTCCTCATGTGTGCCACACAATATGTACTCTTGTTAAGAGTATTACTAGCTAGACACTTGAGGCGCCCTCTGTAAAAAGAAGGTCCCTAGAAACATGAAAAATGACCTCAAATACCTGCTGCGCCCCAATAGCTCATGTAAGTAATCCTGTCCTTGGTATTGTGTCATCTCCTGCAATGTACCCTTGACAGGTAGGGAGAGTGATGTTGCTGGCAGGATATTTGTCCTGTGGGGGATTGTAATGGATCACATCATGACTGTGATCCATAACACTGCAGTATGAATTTTAAGATATTATTGGGTCCTGTATCAGTCGTGTAAGTAATGTGCAGTATTCGTGTTGGATACCGTTGTTTACTACTCTGCACTTTATTGCAATAACCAAGTAGAAGTACTTGAATAAATGAAAGTACGTGGTTCTAGGTTTGGAAATTTACCTACAGGATCACGTACAATAAATTCAACGCATAGTCAGATTAAGTATTTGTGGAATATGTCCCGTTTTAAAATCAAATCGGCTTTTATTGTTAAAAAAAACCTTTAACATTAAGGGCATTTGCACCTGCAGATCTGCCATACTAAAGTGTCTTGACCCAAACGACCCGCAACTTAACTGTAATCTGGTAAAATGTTTACTTTTATACGAGAAATTAATCTGAACTTGTATCCTAACAAGCACAATAGCACTTTATCAAAAAAGAGGAAAAACCCTTGACACACTTGTCTAAATATTATCTCGTCTGCCTGTAAACGTATCTTTACTGATCATCAGCTTTTAATATGTATATTACATTGGTGACAAATTGTCCTGACATGACTCTCTCAACTGTAAACATACTACTGGTAACCAATGATTTTAACATGTATATTATATTTTTTACAACATGTTTGGTTTTATCGAAATATTGTTATGGTTTTAATTAACTTAAACAATAAAGATTAATTCACAATTCAATTTGTGGAATAAAGCTAATCAATGTTATATAGGAAATCCATGGCTGTTCAAAGAAAATCACAAGGTCCTTATAACGTTTGAAGCCATGACATGACCTAGAAATGTATCAGGTACTTTAAAATTGTAATCACCTGTGCTGACAATAATATTGGAAGCAATCAGGGAAGTCTCTTAATTATTCATTTTCTTTCATTGGGTATCTCTGGGAACTAATTGAGAAGTATCACTTACAGACTAGTCAATGGGTTGTAACAAAGCAGCTGAGGTAATATAGATATAACTGCCTTGTGTTGTAGTTTCTTCCTGGCTTGTATGGGTTAGATCAGTGGGTCTGCGCTAATGTTGCAGAGACTGTGCAATACCTGTGGCTGGCAGAGGGTTATAGATATTACTAGAGAACCTCATCTCCTTTTCATATGCGGGACATTAGCACTAATTTTCCCTTTTTCTCTCAAATTTGTGAATCATGGCCTGACATCGTAGCTATACAGACTGTCTGTTTAGCTCCCTCAAGGTTGCATGTAGGCACAATGTACCAATACACAGCATTTAAAAGTTTCTGATGGCTCGTAAGATGATTATGGAAAATCCTAATGTTAGCAAAAAGCCTTGTGTTAAGTAATAAAATGATGCAGCTGGAAACTGTTCAGGTAGTATGACTAATATATTACATTTATGGCATCAGTATTAGTTATTCCATACATGTGTTCGACTATGCATGGAACAGCCTGTAAGTATATTTCTAAGCCTTATGTACATGTCCTCTAGACTGATCAGGGAGGGAGGAATGCCATTACGTTTACCACAATTACCTCTGTATACCATTACTTGAGCTAAAATCACTTCACCACACTCTCCTTTCTATTATAAGGCCTATTTTCTGTTTCTTTCTTCTTTTTCTGTTTTTCATTTTCATATCAAGCAAACTTGACCGGAAGGTATTGGAGCGCTATACACGAACACAAGTTACATTGCAGAAGGTCACATTAATTTTTTAGGTCGAGCCTAGACAGCGCTTGCGCTGTTGCTTAGCGACCGGCTGTATATTCTTTGTTGGGTTTAACTCAGGCCCATTGCTTGCCATTGCTTTCCATTTGTCTATGTCAGTGTACTTTAAAATCTGTGCTTGCTAGTTGTCAGTCCTGCCTCTTTGTCCCTCCTTTTTCTCTTCCGTCCATCCCACAGAGCAGGGACTGAGTACTGTCTCATTGCGCTATGCTTCTTTATCTGTTCTTTGGGGGACTATTTTTTCTTGGTTTCCTCCTCTGTTACTGTTTGCCTGTGTTCAGTTTTGGCACCACAGCTGCTTACATTTTACTATAGCATTCCTCCCTCCCACCTCTTCTTAATGCCACAGTTTTGTTAGTGATGTCTCCTGTGCTTTCCTCCAGCACCGTTGCTTGTATTTTTTTAGCCTTTGTGCAATTTGGGGTGTAAACTGCCAGCTGGGCTTCTTTTGGTAAGATATTAGTTTGGTTGTGGGCTTCCTCCTAAGATTGGGCTTGTTTTTTACTTTTTTTCACAGTGATGAAACGCAAATTCATGTGCCATCGCCGTAACTGCAGCCAGGTAGATCAGTGCGGTACTAAGCAGTGGGGGCCTCCCTCCATAAAGTCACAATGGTGGCCGAGGTATTGGAGCGCTGTACAGTTCTTGTTTATATATGTTCGTATTTACTCAGCAGGAGTGACATAGCATATTAAATGACGTCAAGGGCTCGTCTTGTTTGACAGAGGTGCAATACTCTAGTCTAGCAAATAGAGATAAAGCTCTCAGCCACCCTCTAGCCTGTGAGGCTATCTTCTCATTGTGCATGCAACATTTGGTGCCTCCTGCTCTAAGCATGCTTTGTGGTAGAGCGATGCATATAATTTCTGAGCCTGCGCGACAGGGCGTGCTACTATCCAGCTACTACGAATGCACAAAAGATATTATTTTATTTGTGCTCATGCGCTCTAATAGGTCTCTGTGTACATGTCTGTGTGCATGTGGGGTGCTTAGACCCTTTTGCCATGAGCATGTGCAGTGAACAGCATGGTGGCCATCTTGCAGACTAGTGCTTCTTACAGGTACCGGCAGTGTCTAAGCATACGGTACATGCTGACAGCAGACTGGAAGCCTAGAAAGCCATGCATCAGCAGCAGAGGCTGGCCACGGTGAGTATCCCAATGAGGCAAAGCTGGAGAAAGCGAGTACTAGCATTAGGCAATTTTAGATAGATAAAAAGTCTGCTGGTGAAGGTGTTAGTTCTCAGAAGGATGTGAGAACGCTCTGCAAATGTTTACGTTTCTCATCCTTTCTCCTTTCACCTCTGCACAGGGCATCTCAGATACTCTGCTGGCGAGCATACTGAGCGTTACCGGCAGAGGCACATGTTAGCTCCACTATTCTTCCTTCACTCGGCTTTACAAGTGAGCCTCACTCTGCACTTCAACTCTCTACTTCTCCAAAATCACTCCCTCTCATACTTACTCTCTTTGCTCCCAGTCCTCTTTCTAACAGTGCTGTCTCTTTTCTGCTCGGCTATCCGTTCCTCTTTCCTCTCTACTTCTATCCAGCCCACTTTGCCTTATTTTGTATTTAACCCTCCTGCGCATTTTTCTCCAATATTTACATATCCTTGGTTTATCTCAGTTCATGTCATCCTTCTGTCTCTGGCTAAGTTTATTATTTTCTCTTACTCTTGTCTGTTTTATTCCATTTTATTTAATTGTTTTTTTCATTTTCCTGCAGAAGCAGGCTACTTATATATTTAATCACTTTTCCATTAGCGGTGCATGTGCTGAAGGCAACTTCTGAGCGCTATGGCCTCAGAACCGACAGGCCTCAGTAGTGTAGTGGAGTTGCCTCTTGAGACGGACCTCCGACCACTACCAAACAAAGGTAAAGAAGGCCCGCTCTTCCTACCCCTTTGCCTCATTCTCTTCAGACGTTTTACAAGGGAAAGCCTTTGGCCCTGGGTGAGTACAAAGAACATGACTCAGTGGTATGGTACTGTACTGTTTTACAGCACCAAAAAGGCAAAGCTATCCACACAGTTTCACGCCAAACAATTCAACTTCACACATTTCCAATCCACACCACATACATCAACACCAAACCACATATTTCAACAACACAATTACACAACATACCACATACATCTAATCCACACCACAGATTTCCACACCATGCCACAAAATTCAACAGCACACCACATTAATTAAAGTCCACTAAATACCACTCCACAACACAAAATACTATTCAACATAATTGCACTCCATAACACACAATCCTACTCCATATAACTCCATTACACTTAATACCACATAATTGCTATCCTATCCACAGATTTCCACTACACACCATGCAACATAATTCCACTCCACAAATCCACTCCACGCCACACAATTCCACAACTAACTATTCCAATCGAATCCACATAATTCCACTACACACCACATACATACATTCCAAAACACATGGGTAAAAGACATTGACATTTACAACTCCAATAGCTCTAACTCAAGCAAATGCAAGACCTATTTCCTTTCCAATGCTTGTTTTATTTTTCTTTAGGCACAGGGAGATTAAGTGATTTAATAAACACACAAATAGGACCAGAGGAAATTTAAAGACCACCAGAGGCCGATTCCCCACTTGTATAACTGAAAAACACAATATGGGCCACTGGGTCTAGAGATTTATTGATGGGGCATTGAAGTATCCCTTTCTTAGGACGAATCCCCTCACCCACCCAAAGGTGGCATGCTTCATCATAGGGGATCTCCTTGCACTACGAACCTAGTCATTGTGCGGGCTACAACCCCCTCACTGAGAGGGAGGAGCTCAGGGATGTTTTGGTGGAGATATTGAGGTGTACTAAACCTCTAGATGAGCTGGATGTGGTGAGACGGGTGTGGAAAAAATGTGAGAGGTGATTAAAACTGAATCAGTGGTATGCTGGGCAACTTTATTCTGGCATCCACAGTTCAGGATTCAAACATAAGGCTGAGACAGTGAGTGATTCAATCTGTCAAAGCAAGAGGATGGTCGACATGTTTCTGCCTAATACTCCCAAAAGGGATGTAGCGGCTTTCATCAGGACCAGAATCAGTGAAAGAAAAATAAAGTGCAGTGTCCACTACTACTAATTCAATAAAGTGGAAAAAAGTGTATATTGATACTTATATACAGCCAGTAGTTGGAGTGAACTTTCACTCAGTCATGAAGTATACTGGTCAGGACAACTCCCCGAATCGTCGGGTGAGCTAACGGAAAACCTGAAACCTTGGCAGTGCAAACTCAAGGCGGTATCCAATTCCTTCACTTGAGAAGACGCAGTCCCGTGGTACCGAACATCCAGCTCATCTAGAGGTTTAGTACACCTCAATATCTCCACCAAAACATCCCTGAGCTCCTCCCTCTCAGTGAGGGGGTTATAGCCCGCACTACGACTAGGTTCGTAGTGCGAGGAGATCTCCTATGATGAAGCATGCCACCTTTGGGTGGGTGAGGGATTCCTCCTAAGAAAGGGATACTTCAATACCCCATCAATAAATCTCTAGACCCAGTGGCCCATATTGTGTTTTTCAGATTAAGTAATTTACCAATTATTACAGGATGTTGAGCCTATTACTGTTACCCTTTCACTTTAGCCTAAAACCACCTTTGCCCTTTCCCAAACACCATACATTAAAGTTTCCATTACTTCGACTTCACCCATTTTACAGTAACCTTAAACCGGCCCCTACAATACAAAATGTTAAATATTTAATTATATTAAAATATATTAAAACATAGAGTATGATCGCCAAACAATGCAAAATATTTAATTTTATGAATCTTAATAAATCACATGTAACTAAAATCTAAGACAAACTAACAATAACCTAATCCATATAAAATATTGCAATAATATTGATTGCAGAAAATTAAATTCAAATCCTTAGAATTATATATCATAATTTATTAACATTACTTACATTCTATTTAATTGAAGTAAAAGAAACAGGCAACAGTTCCCCTAACTTACATGTAATCGAATACCTATGAAAATCAGAATTTTTGCCCTTGGCCTGCTGTTTTCTCCATTTAAAAAAAAAATAGGCGCTGAAAATCGAATAAAATAAAACCGAATACTTACATTTCACTAGTAAAACATGTCAGTATAATATCTCTAGAGTTTTCTGATTTCGGTGTAATCTTTAATGGATTTGCCAATGGTTTCCTACATTTTGAACATCAATGATTTTACAACCCACACTCCAAAATAAATACACAAAACTCGTAGTTTACAGCGTTACTTTTCTGTGTAAGTGCAAGATGTATATTCCATTTAAACAGGGATATGTTATTTACTAATCTTCCTAGCAGGCAGTGAGTGCAATTGACTTTTAGTTGCTTGTATTCAGTCAGCGTTCTGTGTTTTGCATTGATCGATATATTTTACTTAGTTTAACTCGTATTTTGTCTCTCTCATGAATACTCCTTCTCGTTCTCTCTGCCAGTGGTGTCGTTAACCCCTCCTCTCTCAGATTAAGCGGGGGTGAGGTTTACACATAATTATTTATGAGCCTATTCTGTCTGCAGCTCTGCAAAGGGTTTAAAAAACATAAAGAAAGGGAAAATCATAAGGGATGCGAAGCCAGTCACAGTTAGGCCAGCTTTGAGTTAGAGGATCCTGGTGCCCAAAACTTTTTTGGCATCTCCCCTCCCATGAACTCCTTCCCCACAGATTCCCTCACTACCATCAGTGCCACTCATCTCTCCACAGCTCCTCGCTCACATGCATCTCTTTTGCTTTGTCACACACACGTTATACAGAGGCAAAGAGCCATAGTTGCGTAAATCACTTTATGATGAGTCAAAGCAGCCACTAGACAAAACTTCAATCTCTCTTCAGCAGAAACACTAATCACCTGGTTAACTTGACATTTTTATCGTTGCCTGAAAACTGTTGGACTACAAAGGAAACAACAGGTGCTTTAAAAAACAACAGTTATATGAATACAGCGCCTCTCCCGAGGTCAGCGCCAGGTGGGCTGCACTGGTCGCACCACCCTAAAGCCGGCTCTGGTCACAGTAAAAGGCCCAAAGGGTGAAAAGATGAGAAAAAGGGAGTGCAGGCGTGTAGCTTCAATTGCTGGAGCAGGTGCAGTGGCACTTGGGCCAAGCTGCCTGTGTGGACCACTAAACCCTGTTTATTGCTGCATTTTATCATGCTAATAGCAGTTGGGGGCTTATCTTCTTAGTTTGAACTAGGGCCCACAATACATTGGCTACTGAGAGTGTGAGAGAGAGGGCTGGGAGTAAAAGTGAAACAAAGAACATATGAGAAGAAGAAAGAAACTGTGACAAGAATGAAAGGCCAAAAGCAAGAAAAGATTAATGCAAGGGTGAAAGGATTGATAGATGAAATGTAAAACAACATTAAATGGGTGGGTGGAAGGAAGAATGGCTAGGATGCTGAAAGGCTAGATCAATGTGTGGATGGATGGCTGGATGGATGAATGGCTGAATGGATGAATGGATACTGAAATGATGTATGAATGAAAAAGAAAGGATGTATGAATGTGAAAAGGATGGATGAATGGCTGGAATTGTGAGTGGAATAATAGAAGGATGGATGAAAGAACAATGATGAAAGGATGGATAGACAGAATGGTAAAGGAAGGAAGGATTTAAGCATGAAGAGATAGATAGCTGGATGACTGCATGAAAGGCTTACAGGGTGGAGAGGCAGATGGATGGAAAAAGGTATGAAGGCACCTCATTTAGAGTGTGTAGGGCTATCTCGCTTCACTCACCTGATGGCGTTCGAGGTATGGATGAAAGTGGGGGGTATTTTCATGTTCTGGCTACTCCCTTGCTCTCTGCTGCTCGCTCCCTGTCACATACTCTCCTATGCTCACTGCCTCTCTTTGTCCGGACTTCATATGGTTCACAGATCTAATAACGATGGGTTGTCACTTCCCTTTACGAGAGAGATCTGCTACATGGCTGGGAAGGCAGACTCCCAGCCCACAACCCACACCGCATATTCAGGATTGCCCATCTTGTTGGTGAGCTTTTTTCTGGTGAGCTTTTTTCTCCTTAAAAACTGATGCTGCTGGCATGGCACGAGCACGTTTGGTGAAAAATGGTAATTATGGTCAGTCCGCCGCAATGCCAGGGAAAAATGATGGGTCGGGTGGCGTTTCTTTCATTTAGCAAACAAGAACTGAACAACCCCACCCCTCCAACAAGGCAGTGCTTACTTTTGGAGGGAAAAAAATCAATGCACTTGGCACAGCAACTGTTTTCCTGCCAGAGATCCTGCTGATGTGCATGCCAGTCTCAACAGGACTTCCCGAAACAGGCTGGGTCTTTTGACACCATGTTCAGTCGGCAATTGTATAGTAGTTGTATGACACACAGGCTTTTGTGCGCACACGAGTTATTTCTGACAGCTGAAATGACTGTGGCTTGATTGTTTGAATCACAGCACTTCCTCTACCTATAAGTAAGGCACGGGTACAGAAAGGTGAGGCTGTATGCTATATTTTCAAGAGTCTGCCACCCTACTTTGGAAGGGGAATCAGCACAGAATCTGATTGCAGGGGGGTCTACATTCATCTGTGTATAACTGTTTACACTGACAAAGGCTATTTCCTTAGAACTTTACATTTGTTTATAGGTTTGAATTGAAAACAGCACTGGGTATAAGCATCACTTTAAAAGAGTTACCTGAACTAATTTACATTCGCCAGGAAATCTTACGTTCAGCCCATTTGTGAGAAAAGCTGTGCAGCTGATGGAGACGTTTTGTAGGCCATGTATGCCATTTTCTACTCTATTCTAGGTGTTGTGCCATTCTGAATGGTCCTATTACTTACTGGTAATCTTCAATAACCTGAGCACACGTGCTCCTCATAGCAGTCCTTTCATTACGAGGCTGCCCCACCCCGAAGAAAGACCCTCTCACAAGCTTTATCCTCTTTCTTTCTAAAATACTCATAGGGGTTAGTCCCTTTTCCATTTCCGAGCTCTTCCTACAAAAAAAGGCCCCCTCCCACCCTGGTGGTTTAGTCATGGCAAACTGATTTATATTGCACGTGCCCACCTAAGTAGGGAGAAAAGGTGGGTTGTGCAATGACACAAGGACCACTTGGACTCCATGATCCTCTTCCCAGTCCTTAAATTATGTGGATATACATAGGAATATAACAGGCACTCACAAGACCCTAAATTATTGCCAGAGTTTATTTAGCAACATAAATTAACAAGCAATTACTTCATTGCATCTTGGAAAATACCGGAAGGAAAATCAACAAATCATAACTACTTAGGTCCAACCTGTAATTGTAACAAAAGTATGTGCTGAGAACCACATAGTGATTCTACAAATCTCTTGTAAAGATACCCCACCCACCTACACCCAAGATGTTAATATTGCTCTTGTTGATCGACTTTGCAAACTATTCAAAACATCATGATCTGCTGACAGATAAGGCTGTGTTATAGCGTGTTGGACCCACCTGCTCAAATGGATATAGAAACCTTCTTGACTGTCCCATAAGAGACAAAAAGGGTATTCAAAGATAGAATTTTTTTTGTTCTGTCTAGATACATTAATAATATCCTTTGAACATCCAAAGAAACAGGAACCGGTCATGAAGGATCCTTATGGAAAAAACTGAAAAAGTATTTCTTGGAAAAATTATATTGTTTCTGAATTTTTCATTTGGAGTTTGGGTCGGGTTTTAATATTACCTTATCTGAAAATATTTTTATATATGGATAAGAAATTACTAATGACCCTACTTTGACAAGTCATCTGGCTTATGCTAGTGCTATAAGGAGTTTCTATTTTACTGAAAGCCATGAGACAAAGGCCACCTTCAGCATCTCAAATGCTTTCTCTTGCAAACCCTTCAAGATAATTATTTAATACCAAGAAGCTACTAGATTAGGGATTCTATGTAAATGAATTATTAATTGAGGTGGTTGAAAGTCCACCACAAATAATATAATCACTAACCTGTTACTCCCACTCAGTAATGTAAACCTGAGCTCAACCCATGGCAGCTGAAGCACACAGTAGACTGGATTAATTTAAGGAAAATGTGTAAAACAATACAACACCAAAACATCCCACTCCAAAATTACATAAAAACAGCAAAAATCAAATAATGGGAACTTGAGATATGAATTTAAGAACAATTAAGGGAAAATAGTGCAGAAAAGCACTGAGCACCAATGAAAGCCTATGGCCGTAGTAGACTGGGATCTAGGTGCGATTTCAGGCTGACCACGATGGAGCATCGGTTGAATACACCAACAAGATTCATTCCGGTCGGAGATTTTGGAACCTAATCTCTGAAATGGAATTTGAAATTCTCCAGCAGGGCAAAGTTGGAGGCTGTATCTGAGGACGTCCTCTCAAAGTTGGATAGCTGGTGGATAAGGTCACACTGAAGCTGTTGGTTTTGGTGGGAAAAGCTCTGAGTTAGAAAATTCAAATTTAGGGCCCTGGGTAGTCCTCACATTGGCCAGGTCCTTTGCCCAGTTAAGATTTCTACATTTGGACTTAGTCTTTTTTTGGGAGATCAGAATCCTCACATGGGACAAGTTTGCATGCTGTATCTGACAATGAGTTTCACAAGGCTGGATGTCTTCTCACTAAGGTTTCCTGAAGTGGTTTTTTTGCTATCGAGAAGCCCCAAGCTGGAGAAACCTGTTCCTTCAGCCCACCCAGGGTGGATTGGTTTGGGTGGTTGGTCCTGGTCGTTTGGTCGTCGAACATTTTTGCTAGTCCCAACTTTTCAGACTTGTTAGGAAAAGTCCAGTTAGACAGATATAGGGTCCAAGGAACTCAAGAATAGCACTTGGGGTGGAGTTCAAGACTCACTCCAGCAGAGGCCACCAGAAGGGTTTAGTTCAGGTCCAGTTGCTACTGGTCAGCTGGGCACCTCAGGCAAAAGGCCTCCCACAGCTTGTTGTGTTCCTGTAGCCGCACAGGTGGTCAGCCAATTGACCTTTGCAGTCCACTTCTTTGTCCTGGGTACAAGTGGGAGCAGGAACAGATCTTCAGGTCTCCTGACAGGTATCAAAAGGCTGGTGCTGTCCTTCCTCTGTTCTTCCACAGAACATTTTCTGAGGAGAGTGCCACATTTATGTTTGGTATCAGCTAGTGGGTGGGGTGAATCCTGCCTCCTCTCTAATAAATTGAATACAAGTTCACAGGGACAACTTGGCCCACTTTCGCAGCAGTTCTTGAATGCCCAACTGTAAACAATCCTATAATGCACCTTCCTCCAAAAATACAAAAAGAGGAACCCTTTTTCCTTTGTACAGAGGCTTTGTGTCCACCCTGAGGTGTGGCCAGTGAAATGAGCAGTTCCCTCCTCTGTGGCCACTCAAACCCAGTGCTGGGGGTGGCTCCCCTCCCACTTGGTTTGGTGCCAGCCTTCTCCAGGTCACTTCTTACATCTACCTAAGAAACAGTAGGCCCCTTTAGAAGTTAATGAAGTTCCTGTGTCCACCCTAACTGGTCTTCCTGTCAGAGGAAGAAAAACAGATCCCCACAACCAGACCATTGTCCCTGCTCTGGGAGCAGGTTTCACGCATCATTTAGGCCAAGTAATGTAAATTAGCCTTCAGGGGCTTCAGGAAGGGCAAAGGTAACATTCTAAAAGTCATGTTTCCTAAATAATTATTAAAAACATAACTTTATCACTAGATTGGATTGTTAATAAATATTAAAAATAGTGGTTTAATCAATTTTCCCAGCTAGGAGACACTGACTGTCTTGCTTTGACACTCCTGTGCACTGTGTGAAGCTGGGTCCACTGGGACCAAGAAAAGGAGTCTCCCTGGCACAGCTCCAACCACCATCTAAGTTTCCCACCCCAGCTCAGCATAGAAGCAGCGAGTGAACCCGAGGATGCAGCACAGAAACATCGCCATCTGCTGCATGGTAAAATAGGTTCATTACCTGTCAACCCTCGGGTAGCTTGGCACAGAGCAGTCAGGCTTAACTCAGAGGCAATGTGTAAAATATATGTGCAACACTTCAAACAGTAACACAGGGAAAACACACCACAAAAGAAGAACACAACAGAGTTAGAAACATAGAGTATTTTTTAATAAATAAAATGACCGAAATGACAAAAATCGAATTAGTAGAACTGGACAAATTGAATTTTAATATTTTTAGGGAAACTAGCACCAAAAGGCATAAAGCGTCAATAGGGATATCTGTTTGCGCTGGACTGGGACAAAGTCACAAGTTGAGACTGACCTTTATGGAGTGCAGGCCAACTACAGGGACCCAGTTAGGTCCACTGCACAGAGTTCCCTAAATCCTAGGTTGCGGAGCATTGCAAGGATTCGCGCCATAGATGCGTCATGCAGTTGAGGTGATGTGTTGTTGTATTGGTGCTGTTTGGGGTTGCGCTGCACAGCAGAGGCTGGGCATCAGTTCCGCTGGATTCACAGAGGCTGGCAAACCATCTTAAGCCTACTTCTAAGGGTCCAGGACTGGGGTGGCACCACTTGGCAGGGTACATTCACAGATGGCAGAGTCTAGGTGCATATGAAAGGTTGTTGGAAGCCTGTTATGTCCTGAGGCTTCAGATCAGGAGGCCAGCCAACTAACCCTTGGAGTCACTCTGGGTTCAACAGATGCAGGTCCAGTCCTTCTCACCTAGGCATGAGGGCAGCAGGCAGCAGGTCAGCACAGCAAAGCAGGAGTTCATCAGAGTGCAGTTCAGCAGAGTGGCAGCCCTTCAGCAGCATAGCAGTCCTGGCACAGTATCCAAAGGTCCAGAAGTGTACTTAAGTGGTCGTGTCACACAGTTGTGCCTTTGAAGAGAAAAAAAGCTTCTACAGTCATACCTTTGAAGTGCACAGATGCCCTGACTTCTCTTCCCTGGTGCCAGACTAACAACAGGGGGTAGGCAGCCCTTTATATGGAGACAGGACACAGCCTATACAGATGTAAGTGAGGTTGGTATCGGCTCCCCCCTCCCATACTGCCAGTGTTTGCCCATCCAGTCACACCTAAGCTCCCATTGTGTGTGGCTGTCTGGGAGGAATACACAAAGCCCAACTGCCAACTACACCCAGTCATGTGTCCAGAGACAGGCTGCAGCCACCATTTGGCTAAGGCAAGAAAATGCCAACTTTCTAAAAGTTGCATTTTCAGAATTGTAATTTAAAATCCATGGGGCATATTAGCAAGACCGGCGATAAAATTATCGCCGTTTTAGCGGCAGGAAACTGCCGCTAAAACGGCGATAATGGGCTTGCTAATATGCGTTATGAATTCAATAGAAGCCCAGGTTAGATGTCCTGCCCATCTAACCTGGGCTTCTATTGGAATTTATAATCGCATATTAGCAAGCCCATTATCGCCGCTTTAGCGGCAGTTTCTGCCAGCTAAAGCGGCGATAATTTTATCGCCGGTCTTGCTAATATGCCCCCAAGTTTGTAAATTTGGATTCCAGAGGCATCTAACATGAACTAGTATGTCTTGGAAATCACACTTATAAAAAGTAATAATTAAACTCCAATGTTATTCTATGGTAGAGATAAGCCTTGCAATAGCAAAAAACGAATTTAAGAGTTTTTCACTACCAGGACATGTAAAGCTTAAAAGTACATGTCCTACTTTTTTAAATACATTGCACCTTGCCCTCTGGTCTTTCCAGGGCCTTCCCTAGGGGTGACTTAAATGTATTAAAAAGGAAGGTTTGAGCCTGGCAAAAGGTTTATCTTGCCAGCTCAAAATGTCGGTTTAAAACTGCACACACAGGCTCTGCAATCGCAGGCCTGAGACATGTGTAAAGGGCTACTTATTTGGATGGCACGATCAGTGCAGCAGGTCCACTAGTGACATTTAATTTACAGGCCCTGGACACATATATTGGATCACTGACAAAATATCGAAGGTCAAAAAATCGACCTACAAAAATATCGCAACAAAAATATCGATGTCAAGAATATCGAAATGCTATCTACAACATGGTAAGTACAAAAATATCGAAAAACAATATCGATTGTCAAAAATATCGTTATCAAAAATATCGTTTTTTTTTTGTTAAAAATAATATGTAAAATAAACTAAATAATACTTATAATTAAAATAAACATAGTTAAAAATATTTGATAATATTTAAAATTAATAAGTAACATATATAATTAAATAAAACATTAATTAAACATATACATATAAGATATAATATATATACTTACTTAATAATAATTTTGAATAATTATTGTAATACATTTTAAATTATTAAAAAATATTATAAATTACAAATACATCTATACACATAAAACAATAACATAAATACAAATTAAATAATTATGTATAACAAATTAAAAAAAAAATTTACTTTCAATATTTTTAAAATTAATTATATACTATATTAACTAAAATAATACAAAAAATATTAAATAGCGTAGGGAATAAAACTACTATTACAACTCCCAAAAAAACAACACTAAGAAAAATTTTGGATAGCGTAGGGGTAAAAATTACTATTCCCACTCCAGAGAGTGTAACAGTAGGGAAAGTGTTGGATAGCGTAAGGGTAAAAATTACTATTCCCACTCCAGAGAGTGCAACAGTAGGGAAAGTGTTGGATAGCGTAGGGGTAAAAATTACTATTCTAACTCCAGTGAGTGCAACAGTAGGGAAAGTGTTGGATAGCGTAGGGGTAAAAATTACTATTCCCACTCCAGAGAGTGCAACAGTAGGGAAAGTGTTGGATAGCGTAGGGGTAGAAATTACTATTCCCACCTCAGGGAGTGCAACAGTAGGGAAAGTGTTGGATAGCGTAGGGGTAAAAATTACTATTCCCACTCCAGAGAGTGCAACAGCAGGGAAAGTGTTGGATAGCGTAGGGGTAGAAATTACTATTCCCACTCCAGGGAGTGCAACAGTAGGGAAAGTGTTGGATAGCATAGGGGTAAAAATTACTATTCCCACTCCGGGAGTGCAACAGTAGGGAAAGTGTTGGATAGCGTAGGGGTAAAAATTACTATTCCAACTCCAGAGAGTGCAACAGTAGGGAAAGTGTTGGATAGCGTAGGGGTAGAAATTACTATTCCCACTCCAGGGAGTGCAACAGTAGGGAAAGTGTTGGATAGCGTAGGGGTAAAATTACTATTCCCACTCCAGAGAGTGCAACAGTAGGGAAAGTGTTGGATAGCGTAGAAGTGACAAATAACATACTTATAAATAAATTAATTTTTAAAATAATTAATGAATTATTAAATAACTCTAAACTATTTACCAATACCAATAAATATCTATTAAAAACATAATTACCAATAGAAAATGTATTAACAATAAATTAATAATAAATACCAATAAATAATAATTAATCAATATTAATTACTAAATATGAAATATTGAACACTAAAATATTTTTAATAACAAAAACATATAAATTATTAAAACTTAATCACCAATTAACTAATATTGAACAATTAAATGCTTTTTTATACCAATAATAATAGTAATTAAACATTAATTATCAACTAAGAAATATTTCTTAATATATTAATTACATTTATCAATAAATAATATTTAATAATATTTAATTACCAATTAATGATAAAACAACAATAAATTAATTTTTAGAACCAAAAATGTGTAATTTAAAAAATTACCTATTAATAATTAATATACAATAAATTAATTATCAATACCCAAAAATAAATTTAATATTTACTTAATTAGATTTAAATTACTTCCAAAAGTATTCCCCTATAAACGCACAACACACTTAATCAATTAATAAAAATTAATAACTAATTAATAAAAATTAATTACCAATTAATAATTGATTACCAATTATCAATTAATTAACAATAATATAATTATCAATACCAATTAATTAAAATAAATTATAAATTAATTGCATTTAAATTACATGATTAAGTAATCAATTAATAAAAATTAATCACCAATTAATTAAAATTAATTACCAATTATTGATTAATTAACAATTATATAATTATCAATAACAATTAATTAAAATAAATATAACTTAATTACATTTAAATTACATAATAATCAATTAATCAATTAATAAAAATTAATAACCAATTAATAAAAATTAATTACCAATTATTAATTAATTAACAATAATATAATTATCAATACCAATTAATTAAAATAAATTATAACTTAATTACAATTAAATTACTTCCCACCCTATTCCCCTATAAACCCACAACCCGCTACAGAACTTAAACGCAAAAAATAATTAACATTTATTTATAATTCCTAAAAATTAATAATTAATTTAGTATAATTAAATTACTTCCCACCCTATTCCCCTATAAACCCACAACCCGCTACAGTACAAAAAAATAAAAATAACTTAACAAAATAAATTTATTAACATAGAAAAATTGTATACATATATTTTTAAACAATTAAAACACGTAACAAAAACACATATAACACATACATATTAAAAACATAACAAAATACATAACAATAATACAAATATCGATATTAGTAACATCGATATTAGTAACATCGATATATTTGATTTCGATATTACTAACTTCGATATTATTGACATCGATATTAAGTAATTCGATATTACTTACCTTAGGGTCGATATTCTGTCCATCGATATTCTGTCCCATCGATATTCTGTCCCTTCGATATTTAAACTTCGATATTATGGTATATCGAAATTTTATTTTCGATATTTTGACTGCCCACCACATATATTACCATTTTACCAGGGTCTTATAAGTAAAATAAATATGTCAATTGGGTATAAGACACTGTTACCATGTTTAGAGGAAATAACATATGGACTTTAGCACTGGTTAGCAGTGGTAAAATGCTCAGAGTCCTAAGGCCAGCAAGAACGAGGTCAGAGAAAATGGAGGGAGGCAAAAAGCTGAGGGGAAGACCATCCTAGTTTCAGAATTTTCTTTCACATGTTTAGCTAATCAAGGATGCTTGCCAGGCGTAGGGCTCAAGGTGATTTCACACCTCAATAGCAACCCAACATCTATGACAGTGGGGTCTGCAGGATGTTAAAGATCCCAGAATTAGATTACTTGAAGATGGGACTCTCCATTTGGCTCAGATGTACAAGCAGAGGATTTCATTCTTTTTGTTCATCGGTGGCCATTTCTGGACCATCAATAATTGGACCTCCTTTTGACATTGCCATTTAGCTTGAAGCAGGCACTCTCATCCATACTGATCAACTTTGCTACTCTTCAGGATATAAATAGCATTGAAGGCACTAATAATTAATAATGGCAATTGCATGGCTACATGTTAAAAACAAGCTGGAATAGTGGCAAAATATATGATACCATAATGGTCAGGGTCAAGTTGAGGGGTATATATTGTGGGATCTGTACAGGAAATCTAAATAACTTCTTATGGATGATGTACCATGCAAGCTTTTGTATACCAGTTTTGTTTTGGAAGCTCCACCAGTTCTGCATTTTAATGTTTCTGTCTTCTGAGTTTGATGAGAGTGAAGTGTCTGTCTTCTCTCTTCTGGTGTCAACAAGCAGGAGTGAACAGACAACAGTTTAATGCATGTAGGCAATTCTGTCTTTTAGTTTCAAGGGATGCTGTATCTCTCCCCCCTCCTGGCGGTAACAAGAAGGGATGACCACAGAACAGTTCACACAGAATTGTTATAAGGTGTTACTTTGTTTAGGGGTTGTGTCTTTAGTTAATATGCAATGATACTATTTGTGATGGCGGGTACACGGAATGAATGAGTGCACTTTTACTCACAATGAGACTTGGCCTGTGCTCCCCTGTTACAGCATGATATCGGTCAGAAGCATGCTAGTGAACTAAAGGTGACTTTGCATGGATATAGGCTCCATCCTCTTTTATTAAACATTATTACTCCTTTGTTCAACAGAGCCTTTTAAGTTGCTTGAATCCCACCAATATCACTCTATAGTACACCACAAATTATAGCAATGTGTATAAGTGTTATCACCCTTTGCCACCTTCCACCCCTCCCTTTCGCTGCTCCTTCGCTATGGCGCAGGAGCGTCGCCTCACTGCTTATAAGCAGTGCAACGTAAAGGAAACATAAAATGATAATAACTTTGAGTTATCATTTTTTGTTTCCATGCTGCTTTGCGAGCGGGTGGGCATGGCAGCTCTGCTTTCGGAGCAGGGCAGGGGAGGAGTGGTTTGCCCACTCCTAAGTGCACATGACTGTTTTGGCCAGCCCTCTGAGGCCGCCCAAAACAGTCATGCGCACTTTCCCTGTTCTCCATGCAGGCTGCATTACAACCTGCGTGTAGAACATGCCCAGGCCCCCATTCATTGGCTGAGCATCGAACCAGGACGCTCAGACCAATCACAACGCTGCATTGCGGCATTGAGATTGGTCAGGAGAGCCTGGCTGTGCTTCCTGTTCTTCGAGTCAAGACGAGGAGAGAGGAGCAGAGGTGCCGGATCGGCGGCAAGGTAAGTATTTATTCTTTTACGTTGCGCAAAATCTCCCCCGCAACCCCCCTCTCCCCCCGGGCCCGCCCTCGCCCTGCCACCCGCGAGCTATGCCTGCTGCCACTGCTTATGGTATCCTCCTTTTAGAATGTTGAGTAGGGAGTTCATGATAGAATGTTGATGGGAGAACAGGAGCTTAACATCACTAGGAGCATTTGAGTGGCGATCTGCAGATACACTGATCTTTCTCTTTAAATACACAGCAAACGATTCAGTGTTACTTGTCCTTTTACATTCAATAATAAGTTAGAACAATTGCTATTGTTGGTGCAAAACTAAATTCATTCCTCAGCAAAATCCGTCAAAGGGCAAATCAAGTCAGCTAGTCTGACTTGTGAATTTTAAAAAATGAGTGCTCCAAGTCAGTTTATCAGCTCCTTTCCGAACAAATCTGCCTCCATCCTTCACGAAGCAATGACTGCAGAGCAGATTCTGTCCATGAGCAATCATCTTCACAGCCTGCTCCGATTATCTTTGTAAGAGTTTCTCTTGTAGGATTTACTGCGGTGCTCCATCTAGCCTTGCTGGAGTTGAAAACCCATAATTTGATTGCTTTTAGTGTTTGGCTGTGAAGGCATAGTAATTGCTTTGCTGCTGCAAGACCACTGGAATGCACAAACAGCCCTCGAGCGCCCGGAAACAAAATGGAAATCAGTTTACACGACATCGGTGATGCAAAGTATCTCCTACATGTCATAACAAAAGTGACAGCATAATAAGCATGCAGAAGAAGTATTTCTGCACAGACTACAAAAAAGGCCCACATTCAAAATACACAAGGCCAAGGAATCAAATTCAGAGTGTTCGATTGACACAGCAAGTATGTAGGACCTCAGTCAAGGTCAGTCACCACCTCGATGGTAGGTGCACAGGACTTGCTTGTGGATGAAGTACAGATTACTATGCCCACGTTATGCAGAAAGTGCCCTGAGATTAAACACTTGGAGTGATACATATGATACATATGAAGAACAATTGACAAACAACGGAAGACTCCCCAGAAAGTTATGCAACAGCATGCATTTATTATTTGTATTCATATTTATTTGTATTTATGGTATTTCTAGAGCGCATTAGACCAGAAGGCATCAAAGCACTAAGAACAGAAGAGAAACAGAGCCAACAGTGGCAACCCAAAACAAACAAACCCACTGCAATGCAAACCCCAACAGAAGCCTAATCCACAAAAAGCCACATTTGTAGCGGCTTACGGAACAGTAGGTGAAAGTTCAGGCTCCTGATATGTTCAGGAAAGGAGTTCCACAGCCTGGCAGCTGCCACTGTGAAGCCCGTTCTCCCCACTTGACTTTCTTGCATCATGGGACTGCTACCTAATGGCATCCCGCTAATCTCAAAGGTCTCCTGGGAACGTACCAATTCAGGGTTGTCTTAAGATTGCTCGGTACCTGAGAGTGGAGGGCTTTATGCGTCAAGCAAAGCGCTTTAAAGGACACACGTTTCTTTATAGGCAGCTAGTAAAGGTATCTCAAACCTTCCCTGACTGAAGGGGTTTCGGTACTCTCAGGACTAGGTGTGTGGCCTCATTCTGAATAATTTAGAGAGCTTGTTTAATGAAAGTTGGTTGATTTAAGTACCTAACATTGCAGTAGTCCAGACGGTATGTGATGAGTGCAAAGACCACTGGTGCCCTGAGCTCTTTCGAAAGAAGAGGCAATATTTTCTTCAAGATCCTGATCATTCAAAAGCAAAAACTAACTGTTATATTAACCTGGGTGTCGAAGGTCATGGTGTGTTTTTTTATATTTATTATTCGTATACACATTTAGCCCTTAAAAATTTAATTAATGCAACCAAAAAGGTGATTTTAACATGATATGTCATCTTTCCAATAGGAATTTGAAAGTAAGCAATTTGTAAGGGAATCTAAGGTAGGACCTGGGGAGAGCAGCTACATACTCCACATTTGAAGAGTTCAAACAAGAGCTAGGACATCCTGGTTACATAGTAGACTTCCAACAACTATCAAGGTAGACAACGCAAATACAAGGCTTGGACATTGTCCCTAAAGTTGGCGCTATTTCCGCTTGGATCGAGGTGTTTCCACACACATGCCTCACTGCACAGTTTCAGTTCATTAAATCTCAAACTCTACATTAGTTGTCAATGTGACCAGTGTAGCCGCAACTGGAAGTTAAAATTACCCAGGGTAATATCGTGAACGTATGGGTAGTTCGCTGAGTGGTTTTACTGCCCTATTCTCTTCAAGTGCAAAAGAAACAATTGATGGACGGAATGCTGGACAATGCAAACATTCACCACCAGTCACAAGGATCTGGGTTAAATCCATCATTCTTTTGCTCACCACACCACCCCAGTTTGGACCCAGCCATATGCAAATCAGTCTTTACCCTGTTCCTTGTGGTAACAGTCCAGCCAGAACTGCCAAGCCAGGTCCTCCCTGGACCGGAAACAAGCATCCTGGGACCGGTTTCAGGGAATCACCCTTCTTCAGCCAGGCTAGCTTGAATCCAGTGGTGTAGTGAGCACAGGACCCACGTCTGGGCATACCCTTCCCACTTAGGGTGACAAATGCAAAAGAAACAATTGATGGACGGAATGCTGGACAATGCAAACATTCACCCCCAGTCACAAGGATCTGGGTTAAATCCATCATTCTTTTGCTCACCACACCACCCCAGTTTGGACCCAGCCATATGCCAATCAGTCCAGCCCGAACTGCCAAGCCAGGTCCTCCCTGGACCGGAAACAAGCATCCTGGGACCGGTTTCAGTGCATCACCCTTCTTCAGCCAGGCTAGCTTGAATCCAGTGGTGTAGTGAGCACGGGACCCACGTCTGGGCATACCCTTCCCACTTAGGGCAACAAATGCAAAAGAAACAATTGATGGACGGAATGCTGGACAATGCAAACATTCACCCCCAGTCACAAGGATCTGGGTTAAATCCATCATTCTTTTGCTCACCACACCACCCCAGTTTGGACCCAGCCATATGCAAATCAGTCTTGACCCTTTTCCTTGTGGGAACAGTCCAGCCCAAACTGCCAAGCCAGGTCCTCCCTGGACCGGAAACCAGCATCCTGGGACTGGTTTCAGGGCATCACCCTTCTTCAGCCAGGCTAGCTTGAATCCAATGGTCTAGTGAGCACGGGACCCACGTCTGGGCATACCCTTCCCACTTAGGGCGACAAATGCAAAAGAAACAATTGATGGACGGAATGCTGGACAATGCAAACATTCACCCCCAGTCACAAGGATCTGGGTTAAATCCATCATTCTTTTGCTCACCACACCACCCCAGTTTGGACCCAGCCATATATAGGGAGGACCTGGCCTGGCAGTTCGGTCTGGACTGTTCCCATGGGGCACAGGGTCAAGACTGATTTGCATATGGCTGGGTCCAAACTGGGGTGGCGTATTGGGCAAAAGAACGATGGATTTAACCCAGATCTTTTGACTGGGGGAGAATGTTTGCATTGTCAGCATTCCGTCCCTCATTTGTTTGCTGTAACACTTTTCGCCCTAAGTGGGATGGGTATGCCCACACGTGGGTCCCTTGCTCACTGTGCCACTGGATTCAAGCTAGCCTGGCTGAAGAAGGGTGACATACCCTGAAACTGGTCCGAGGATGCTTGTTTCCGGTCCAGGGAGGACCTGGCCTGGCAGTTCGGTCTGGACTGTTCCCATGGGGCACAGGGTCAAGACTGATTTGCATATGGCTGGGTCCAAACTGGGGTGGTGTAGTGGGCAAAAGAACGATGGATTTAACCTAGATCTTTTGACTGGGGGAGAATGTTTGCATTGTCAGCATTCCGTCCATCATTTATTTGCTGTAACACTTTTCGCCCTAAGTGGGATGGGTATGCCCAGACGTGGGCCCCTTGCTCACTGTGCCACTGGATTCAAGCTAGCCTGGCTGAAGAAGGGTGACATACCCTGAAACCGGTCCCAGGATGCTTGTTTCTGGTCTAGGGAGGACCTGGCCTGGCAGTTCGGTCTGGACTGTTCCCATGAGGCACAGGGTCAAGACTGATTTGCATATGGCTGGGTCCAAACTGGGGTGGCGTAGTGGGCAAAAGAACGATGGATTTACCCCAGATCTTTTGACTGGGGGAGAATGTTTGCATTGTCAGCATTCCGTCCATCATTTGTTTGCTGTAACACTTTTCGCCCTAAGTGGGATGGGTATGCCGAGACGTGGGTCCCTTGCTCACTGTGCCACTGGATTCAAGGTAGCCTGGCTGAAGAAGTGTGACATACCCTGAAACCGGTCCCAGGATGCTTGTTTCCGGTCCAGGGAGGACCTGGCCTGGCAGTTCGGTCTGGACTGCTCCCATGGGGCACAGGGTCAAGACTGATTTGCATGTGGCTTGGTCCAAACTGGGGTGGCGTAGTGGGCAAAAGAACGATGGATTTAACCCAGATCTTTTGACTGGGGAGAATGTTTGCATTGTCAGCATTCCGTCCATCATTTGTTTGCTGTAACACTATTCTCTTCACGGTCCTGAAAGAGTCTGTTGAAGTATTACATGTACAAGGTGGCAAAGTGTGTACCGCAGTGCCCAGAATACACGTTAAGAGGTGGGTATATGTTAAGGGGATCACACAGATTAATGCAGAATGAAGAATGCGACCACTGTGAAGGGAACACACTGGATGACAGGAAGCCCAATAAAAACTAAAGGAAAAATCACAAGATATAAACTATTGTTTACTGGAGTTCTGAAGCTGTGTGAGGTGAAACACTGTCTGGGTAAAAGATTGACATAAATCATAAAAACTACCTGCAGGAGTTGTATAGATAAACATGTCTAATTATTCAGTCTTTCCCTGTCCATATAAGAGAAGGAACAGTTGAGAGTGCATTTACTTGGTTTGCAAGAAACAATGTGGCGTGGAAAAAAACTGTAGCACAAAAAGTCATACCACGAATGTGAAAAACTTAGATTTATTGAACAGAATGTTAGTAAGTAAAGAAATAAATGCCATCAAAAACTTGTCTTTTTTGTAAACACATTTTTGCAAATTCCAAATCCAAAGCAGTAAATTGCAAAGTATTTTTAATAATTAAGGGAATGGTTAAGAACCAAGGATCGGTTAAGGAAAGGTTTATGGATGGGAAGAGGTCGTGACTGTGGATTCATACATGTTCAGCGAACTCATACTGAAGGGACATGCACTTAAATGATCTTTTAATGTATGAACCTGAGCTAAACACATGGAGGTCAGAACCTAATTTTTTTTACAGTTCAGTCATAGAGCACATTCAAACAGAAGTACACAAACACAGCTCATGCATTATGTTTGAGAGGAAAGGTACCTCTTCACACACAGCTACATAATTTGTATGCAATATCTTAAAATATCTAGCAATAACTTAAACACACACACACACACACACACACAAACACATCCTTTTTCTCTTTAAGGCATAGCATTTCTACATTTCTTACACAGAAACATATAGAAAGGGTCATGAGTGTGTGGACATTCTGGGCCAGATATACGACCGCTAGCATTAGCAACTCACAAAAATAAATTTTGAGTCACTAAATGTAATGTGTGTACAAAACTGGCCACCAAATAGTAACTCGCATAAGAGTTGCATCAATATTACCGATTTTGCAATTTGCAAGTTGGTAACCAGTTGCTAATTGTGATTCACATCCTGGGACAGCTGAAGGACCCCAAAACAGGAAGTGGTGGCCCTGGAGAATCCTGCACAGCAGTCAGAGCAGCACAGACCTACAGTGCATCCAGGTTCCAAACAAAGCACTGCAATGGCCAGCAAACAGAGGGAGAAGCCTGCAGAAGTGGAGCACCGCCACAAACAATAGTTTTTTGAGAGGGAATAGGAAATCCTCACAGAAGAATGCTGCAACAACCATGAGCATGTACATGTAGGAGTCAGGTGTGCTTCCTGGATGTTTGTCCACAATGTCTGTGATGATGTTGTGTGCATTGCAGACAACTTGGATGTTCAGGGAATGGGTGTTCCTGAGGTTCCAGAATATGTATTCCAGGCAGGATAGGGGACATATGGGCACGTGTCCCATTTATGCACCCGATGACCTGTGGGAATCTGGCTATCCGGTAGAATTACATTTTGGTATTTTGCATTTCCACATTATCCCTGGGCGGGTAGATGTGTTGGTGTATGTAGAGGAGCAGGGCATCTAGGAAATTGTTAAAGAAGCATGAAAGCACACTCTGCGGCAACCCTCCAGCTACTGCTATGACATTTTGGTAACTACCACTGGACAATAGGTGGAGGGAGCACAACACCTGGACATGGGTGGGGACTGCATTGCTGCACTGCATACTACTTTCAAGGTGTGGCTTTAAGGTGGCTATCAGCTCCATGATCACATAGCTACTCAGCCTGTGTTGCTAATAAATCTCTTCCTCTGTCTTCTCAAACATGGTCAGCCTGACTTTGAATATCCTCTCCTGTCTCCGCCTCCTCTGCTGAGAAGCCAGTATGCACATCCTCCTCGCTATCAGGTACAGGGCAGCCATTGTGGAAGTCCCTGATGCATTCTGGGGCTGTTTTTATAGTTTGGGCCCTGTTACCATCTGTTTTGAATTGGTGGTAATTGCATGTGCAAACAGGCCATTTTGCGACTATTCGCAATTTACGACACACTTGTACATGCAGTTTTGTGTCTTCTAATTAGGGATTCTCTAATTGCGACTCGCAGAATCTGCTCACAATTTTTTGCAAATCGCATAGCTATTTCGGTTTTGCGAATGCTTGTCGTATATCGCGTATGGCAGTTTTTGCATTTACAATACGGATTGCAACCAATTTGCGACTCGCAAAACAGTCATACATCTGGCCCCATATTCCATGATAAATGGTGACGCAGGCATTTCATAACCCTTCAGTAGTACAGCATTTTGAGCACTGCTGCGGTACTTTGAGAAGATACTTAGTAAAAGCCATCGACCTCTTGACCTCTTCTAACCTGACCAGAAGTCCTTATGAGGGGGATCCATGAATTCTAATCTTTCAAATATCTAGGTACTAAACGCTGCTTAGAATACAGTTAAACGCAGCCCTCCTAGGAATTCTGACATCACTTTTGAAATACAAATGGGTTTTTAGGCCTAAGCTTTCTTCACTGGTGGGTAGTTTAGCCAAAGTAGCGTGCATAACCATAGAAATTATTTGCAAAATTACATATGTTTTAAGTTCCAAACTGTTTATTTAGCACTTCTTGTAATAATCATAAATAGCACATACTGGGCATATTAATCAGGATTTATAGGACACAAAAACAAGGTGCCAACATCAGGAAAATGAGCATCTAGAGTGGAATCAAGACACTAATAAGACAGCAAAGCAAATAAAAGATAAATAAGCACAAGCAATATATGAATTTAGGGTGCCTTTAAAGAGGGTTTATTGTCATGATATAAAGGCTGTGAGAAAGAAGAAGAACAAAGTGGTAGAAGTAATAGTTTTTGCGTGAATTATCAAGGTCCTGGATTACCTCCCTAAGAATAGGGCTATGTGTAGTAAAGATTTCAAGAAAGTAACTGGAGCATTGCATAAAAGCAGTGCTGAGTAGTAGTTGGCCAGTCTAAAGTTCGGACTTTGACATAACATACGATTTTGCTTTCATCAAGACTTCCTTTGCTCCCATAGGTAGAAAATAAATCCATTTGTTTTTATTATGTGGGAAAAGCAACTATATGCTATTCTTTTTTCTGAAAAGTTTATCTGTAGCTTTTGAATTGACTTAGGATCAAATCGATTCATTACATTTAATTTATAACCATCAAAACATAAAACAATTATATGCATATTGAAAACATAGAAAAAATGTTCACTATTTGGCCACTGAGCCATATAGACCGTACAAGTGCATCCCATTTTCTGATCTTTTCCAAGATGCTGTATAAGAATTTATTATTGGAAATGGCAACTGCCTAATCTACAACATCAGACAGGGGAAAGCATCCACTATGTATACTCCATGGGTGCTATTGCTCATGCCTGCTTATAACATGTGTATTTGTAAAGCGCACGTTCACCCAGGGGTATCTTGGCGCTGAATAACAGATGTTTATTGTTACCCAACGGTACTCACTTTATCAACCTCAGAAGGAGGAAAGGCTGAGTGGACCCATCAGAATTTGAATCTGTGACCATGAGGTCGAACATAGGCCCCTACAGTGGGCACATTAGTCCACTAAGCCACCAGACCCAGCTGTAGAGCGTACTGGCATTGTATTTGAATTTGTTCCCTGTTGACCTCAAATATATATTTAGAACTCCTAGCCTGAATTTTAAATATACAGAAATGGCAAGTGTGTAAACCCTTCAGTCTTGGTGTATGGCATTAAGTAACTGCAAGGAGAACCTTTTCAATCACAGGATTCCTAGGGCCAGGTTATAGATTACTCCCAATGACACTCTTTTTTATCGTCGAATTTTGGTATTGAAAGTGTTTTGTCCCCCATAAGCCTCCCATCAGCCCCCTTTAGCCCCACATTATGAAAAAATCAACATTCAGGAAAGGAAACACATTTCAACAAAGAGATACTTTGGTTCCTGAAGTACAATTACTTTAAAACGTATACATGAAAGGCCTATAACTTGTATATGTATAACTTGTTTTCCAAAATTATTTTATCTATTGCACAGTTCCTAAATTACAATGATGCCTTAGCTATTTATCGTGTTAGCAAGGGAAAAGTGCCACATATGCACAATTCTGAAAGAAAATTTATGTTTTGTTACCTGTTGCCATATGATGAATAAAGTCGTAGATACACCATAACATGAAGTCAATTATTGGCTATATTTACAGACAATGTAACTGTGAATCTAGATAAGGCATATGTGAAGTCTTTATTTTCACTGCCTGCCTGGCCACAGCAGGAGAGGCTTGTCTCATGGGGGGTTAACAGGACACCCAACAGATTGAGAAGGAGGAAAGGACTGCGATAGGAGCCTCAACCTAACAATGTCTAGAGGGAAATGCCTTCACCTTGTGAAGAAGTAAGAGAAGCAAACCGGTAATCCATACTGGCCCAATAATGCTTCTTTTGAGTTGCATATTGCTGTCCTGGAGAAGCTCTTGTGATGCTGATCCTGCACCTGTTTGCTGAAAGAGTGTGTTTCTATTCATTTTGGTATTGAGAAAAAAGGTCGAGCAAGGGATTGGCTGTAGGGAGTAAATGTCTGTCACTGTTTAAAGCAGACTTTTAGGTTGAGAGAAGAGTTAGTTTTGAAGTTGAGTTGCATATCATTAGTTTAAAAAACTCTAGAACTAGTCACGTTTTCTGGCATTACGTAAACTATGAACAAATTTCACCCAAATTGCTGTGACTTTGTATGCCTTTTGTTGATAATTGTTTTAAGTGAAATCCTTATGCTCCCGTGTATTCACTATTCTAGTACAGGGCCTACAGTCATTTGTGTGCAATGAACACCATTTTAGGTGTCAATCGAAATGAGAAGCAACAAACAAAATAAAATAATTTATACCGAATAGCTGTTTTGGTAAAATAAAAAACTTGCAACATTAACTAGTCCTCTAATAAAAACAATGGACTAAATTTATAGATATACATTAGCAGTAATTAACAGTATTTTGGGTATCATTTAGAGTAGAGACAAATTGCAGAGCCCAAAATAAGTAGGTGACATTACCAACATTGGATCATATTTAGGAGTTGTAAGCATCACTTTATTTGAAAATAGCATCTTTAACTATCGATGAAACCCCATAGTAATCTCTATTATTGCTGAAAATGGGATTGGGATACGAGTGATTGCGAGACTTGTTTATTAATTTGCCTTTATGTATGTGACTTCAGAGCGCTTTTTCTAAACACATTTGAAACAACTGTAAGGATGTAGAAAACATTCTGCAAGGGAGTTGATGGCTCTACCTAGCAGACATTTGGAAATTAGCGACAAATGGTGTCAGTTGAAGAATATTAGGGCATCTTTTTACACCATATTGCAGGGAGGTTTGAGGTTTCTACCCCAGGGGCCTTCAGGCATTTCGTGGAAAACTATATATTTCAATACATTCTGCCACTAACATTGGCCAAACATTGGAGGTATTCAAAGTGCACTTCATATTGATAATGGTTGTTGGTTCCTCCTAAGTGACACCGGGAAAGTTTAGAGAAAAACGGTGCATTTTAATAATTTTAGTCTAGTATCACTTGTCAAAATATGGTAAGGTATAAAGACCAATTTACAGGAAAGTTGGGATTTTCTACAGTATTGTTTTGGGACATTCCATTGCAGATGGTGCATTTCGCAGCACAATAGGAAAGGGACATTGTAGAATCTAGAAAGGGATTTGTGACCACTTAAGACTCGTGTCTTGGCACACTTTCCATAATGCTCTGCTTATAACACTTTTTAAGTTTCCATAAAACATCTTTTAGCATACTCTGCAAGTTGTCTTAAATTATTCGATATACTGACTTTGCAAACTCCATAACATCTGTATAGGGACATTCGCTGGCAGGTTTCATCATTCCACCTTACACATTAAGATTTGTTTTTACCTTAGGTGGCATAGGTCCTGTATTAAAGCTCTTAAGGGTGAGTGCAGTTTTGTAAGATGCATGATATTGAATTTGATTTGTGGAGAAAATGGTGTGCTTGGCTATTCTGCAAAATGCCAACATCCAACTGGCAGGGCTGACTGCACCGTTACAGGATACTTTTTAATACATTTTAATTCCAGAGTGTCAGAAATTGGATTAGTCATTTTGAAGGGTGTAACCATTACCAACTAAATAAACACAAACTGGTTAGACCAAAATACAGTTCTTAGAGGAAATGCTCAACCCTTGTTAGCTATAGCACAAGCAGCAGACAGTTGCCAAAGAAGCACGTTAGTTTTATGCTTAACTAACAATTTTAAAGTAAAGAAGGTAAAAGAATACAATTCCCAAACCAATTTAGAAAGAAAGAGAAAAATATATTATTCAACAAAGAGATATCAAAATCATTAAAATAGGTTATGAGGAACTAGAGGTATGAATTTATAAAGTTCTAGTAAAAGTAAAGCAACATTGAAAAACAACAGTTAATCATAGATAATCTGGACCTAAATGTGATTTCAGGCCGATGGAGATGGAGCAGAGGTTGCGGTTTTTAACTTCTGATTTAGTCTCTGAAATGGAAGCTGGTATCATTTAGGAAGGCAAGTTCCAAGGCTGAGATAGAGTCCCTTGAAGTCAGATATGTCTTTACTGAGCCCCTGTTGAAGCCACTGGTTTTGGCGCCAAAAGCTCTGAGCAGGACAAAGGTCGATTGTGCAGCTCCTGAGGTCACTTTATGAGTCAGACAGATATGCCTCCTAGCCCCAGGCCAATTTTTTACCTTTAGACTTAGTCACTTTCTGGCTCTTAAATTCTTTCAGTGGGTGGTGTTTCGCAAGTCCAGCAACATTTACCATGAGGTCCCACTGAACCCCTCGTCAGTGCAGAAAAAAGCTCAGAGCAGAATTAACAGGTTTTTCTTGCCCTCTTTGGTTGTGACCTTCCTGGGCAAGTCTCATCACCTTGTTGCAGTAAATTGGAGGAGGATGTCCCACTTTACTCCAACTGCGCAAAAAGTTCCTTCCGCTCAGTTCTTTAACCCCTTTGCTGTTTAGGGCAGGTGTTTAGGCAGCTGGTGTCTTTTGCAATGAGGAATTCTTCTGCTCTTTGTATCTGTATCTGTATCTGTAGGAAGCCAACTAAATGACTCTCGGAGAGACGTTCCAGTCCTGGGTGCCAGTAGGAGTCAGTAGTTCTTGCTTCAGTCCTCTTGTTCTAGCAGGTCAACATGAGTGAGAAGTATTCTTTCTTCCAACAGAGACGCCTTCTTCTCGTGTAGACTTTCCGAGTCCAGGAATGTTCTTAGGATGTGGTGGGGAAGTGACAGTCTTATTGTGTGCACTAGCTAGTGACAGGAGACTTTTCCCTACCAAATCCTAGCTTCTTTTTTTGCCCTATAACCACCTCCTTCTGCAGCATGTCCTCTTACTTAAAAATTACCCAGGAGGCCCTGTTCCAAAATGGGAGAACCCTTCTGCCACCAGCAAGGCCTCTCTCAAGCTATTTTGATGAGTGCTCTTCACACCTGACAGGGTCCAAACAAGTTCTCTCTCTCACTGTGGCTGTAGATTGTCTATCTATTGGCTATATAAAAAAGGAACATAATAAGGTGCAGGGAATGAATAGGAGAAGCCCTCTCTAGCATCTCCATCTGAAAAAATAAGTTATCCAGGCTCTCCTTTGGTATAGCAGCTGTACCGTACCCCTCCCAGATTTCTAGTTACTACTAAATGGGCAGTAGCTAACACAAATCTCTTCTTTGTAGGCTCAGAGGCACGGTATTGTCTTCTAACCTAGGACCATTGACTCTCTCTTCCAAGGGTTTGTATTCCAGTTCTGGAGATGTGATGAGTGGCAACACTGCTTTAAAGCCAGTTCTGGCTAAGTGAGTCTAAAGTATATATGACCATGAAATTGAAAGCAACTTAGAAAGATGTATCATTTTGCAAGCAGAAGATAGAAAAAAAAATATTATAATCACACTTAGGGCTGTTTTAATGAAAATGTGGATTAACTTACACAGTGGAAATAGCTGTTAAGCCTTCAGCCACTGTGAGGGCACACATTCTAAATATGTACTGTGCCTCTTTTTATACATCAAGCACCTTTCAATGTGGGTTTGCCAGGCACACATTAGGGGTGACATATAATATAAAATAGGTTTTCCTACATGGAAAATGCACTTTCTGTTGTCATGTGTTTTTGCAGCACCTTTAAACTTCTACCTAGCCAGTGCGTGGTGGTGCTCTCGGCAGTCATATAGTTTTGCCGTATATGTGGGTTTGTTAAATGCAGACTGCAGTTCACATAAGACTCCAGTGGGGATTTCATGAGAAAACTTGCAGCTCCATTTCAGATACTCAATATACCATTAAAGAGGATCCATCCTTATTGCCTCCACCCTGAGGAAGAAGTGACAAGGAAACAGCAGCACTGAAGACACTCAGATAGGAACACTTTCCCACATTCCCTTTCAAAAGAAATCAAATGTTTGCCGAGTACAACAGTGACAAAAAACACCAGAGGTTTGGATCATCTGGTGAGCAACATTCTAGGGTCATGTGAGTAAACCATTGCTTCTGAGGTACATGTTGACGACTGCCACCGTAGTATCAGTAAATGCTGACAATCAGGTCATTTGTCTTTCACTAAGGCCGGTGCTTAATTTGTAACAGTGTTTGCCTGTGCTCGGCATCAGCACTTATTTCTGAACACTGACACTCATTTCTAACAGTCCACCACATGGTGGCACTGTCTTTCTATGTTTGAGCAAAGCAGAACAGCACAATATATGTTAAAATTAAAATAATATCACCTCATCCAAGCATTTTTTTGAGTAAAACCTCAGAAATATGTCTCCTTTGCACTACTTTCACAAATTTTAAAACACAATCCTTATACAATGTATTAGTTTGCAAATTAATCAGTGGTAGTGTTTTGATTATGGCACATCCTAGACTTTATTGCATGACTTTTCCTTATGTCTATAAGCATTTTATTGACAGTTTCCATACAACATCCTTTTCCCATCGTGTTTCTCATAACTGCTCCCAGAGATGTACATGCTAACTTTGAAAACACCTAAAATATTGAGAGCACTCAGAGCTTTTTGAAACTATTAGTCTCACTGTGCAAGCTTTGCTATTTTAACATGAATACATAATTGCATTCATAGGCCAAGAGGGTAGTGGAAGTAATGGTAAGGGAAATTTGGATGACTGCTGTCTTGGTCACCTGTAGTTTTTTCGCTGAAGGTTACACTGTTTTCCATCTTCATTTACTACAAGCAGCTGTTAATCTTCAGAAAATAATTAATATGGTACAAATGTTACTGTTAACCTTGAGATGGAAGGCATTGAAGTCACAATCATGTTAATGATAAATTAGGTTCTCTTACCTGCCAAGCAAGTGATGAAACTCATTGCAAAGAGTTGACTTATTAAAATATACATTTTTCTTCTGATTAGAGTTGTCCTTGTGCACATTTAATTGACCAAATGATCAGTTTATCAACAATATCTGAAAAAAACCAGACATGTAAAAGATTAGATTCGAATTTATATAGCAAACCAATTGATATTTTTTAACAACAGATGCTTTTAAAACATGTTACATATGCATGGCTGTAGGAAATGAACCTCTTTTGTCGTGTAGTTCCTATAAATCTACATAGGATCTGCGCATTTAGACAACATAAACTATGGGATTCGTGTCCAGACTGATTCCAGACATCCCCACCGGATATGTTCGCCTGTGGAACAGCTAGCTCACAGTGCCACTATAAACTCCTCTTACCAAGGAGCGAATAGTTTCTGGCAACTATCGAACATGACAACCCTGACCCTCAGAGATCGTGGAAACAGTACAGTACTTTTCGCTCAGTCACTCGTGCTCACTCTGTCTCAGAGAGATACACAGAATAAACAATGGGGACGTTTTCAATAAGTATTTATTGAACCAGCATCATTCTAGTGTACAATACGTATGCTGCAACAACCAAACAACAAAAACAGATATATATGGTTATAAGCGCCAGCCGAGTAAATAGATGGTAGAATTCTACCACAGTGCTAAAACAATGGATATATGCAGGTATATAGAAACATGACAGTAGTAATGTTCTACCTAGATGTGTCATGTCGGCCAAGGATGACGATAGTGATGACCCTTATACAGAGTTATTATGCAGAAGATGTAACTCCTGCTGTGATTCTGAGAATCCTCATGCCTAATGAATGAGGCTAGTTTTTGGAGAAAACCACACAACATTTATGCAGCACCTAACTAGGTAAAAGGTCAGCACCAGAACCGTTATGTAGTACAATGGCAGGGTAAATGTAGGTGAAAGGTTAGGTGACTACCCAGGCCAATATTGGGGTATATTGGGATTCATAACACTTTGGCGTGATGTCCCCCCAATTTGCGCCCTATCTGCTTTGCTGGCTTTAGAATTCTGTGCACTTTACCTCTGCTAGTGATGAGTAAAGTGCCTATGCTCCCCCTTTACACATGGCTAAATTGGCTTATTCCTAATTGACACATTTATTTTGCCTATAAGCCCCTAGTATGTGGTGTAGAAAAAGCACCTAGGACCTGGAAGTTAAATGCCACCTGTGGACTTCAGCACCTATCGTACCATCCAGAGTAGGCCTACAAAACATGCCTTCAGGCCTACCATTCTAGCCTGACTGCTGCAGTCTAAGCCTGCAGTGAGACCTGTCAAAATATTTAACAGGCAAAGATATTCCTTTTCATTATCAATACGTCACCCCTAGGTAGGCCATTCTAACCCACAAGGTAGGGTGCAAAGTATTTAAAAACTAGACAGGTGGAAAATTATTGTCACCATGTCCCTACAGTGACAAGGCCTCAAACATAGAAAACCAAAGTATAGATAAAAAAATGAATATTGCTATCTTCAGTTATGACCATCTAGAAACATAATGAAACCAGTATTTTAATAGTTTTTAAAATCCAATTCAATGATGTATTCAGACTTTTATTAAGGAAAATAAACTTTTATAAAGTAACCTTTACCCTGCCTAAAGCTTCCTGCGGCTAATTTGCATTAGCTCTCGAACAGTTGCTCAGCCTGTACTTAGCCTTTAATGCCATGTGAAATTTCTTTCAGGAGCCACACAATAGACCACTTTAAATGATGGGTCAACCTAAATGAACAGGCATGACTCTTCTGAGCTCAGCTGGATAATCAGTGGTAGGGGGTTTGATCATCTTCGCCGCATAGGCTGGGGTTATTTGTCACAGTCCTCTGGAGGTCTGTAAGTCCGTATATTTTGTAAGTTCCAAGTTTTTAGGAGTAGTAGAAATCCATCTACACACAGCCCAGTGTCCCAGGACCTCAGGAACAACACTTGGGGGTCGAGACTCACTCAAGCAGGGTCCATTTCAGGTCAAGATGGTACCGGGCAATGAAGAAAATTTTGGAAAAAGCATCTTGCAGCCTTTGATAGCCATGTAGCCACACACACCAGCCAACTGATCCTTGCAACCCACTTCTTTGTCTTGGGGGAAAAGGGGGAGCAAGTCCAGTCCTTTAGGACTCCTCCATGGTCACAGACAGCAGGTCCAGTCATCTTCTGTTCTGCCACAGGCAAAGTATTCTTAAGAAGGGTGCCTAGGAATGCTTAATTTATGGTTGGCCCTAGCCAGTGGTTGGTTGTGACTTCTTGCTCCTCCCTAGCCAGTGGGGTAAAACTTCACAGGCGTAGCACTATCCAATTTTGCAGCAATTCTGTTCGCCCTATATCAAATAATCCTACAGTGCCCATCACTCTCAAATCCAAGATGAAGAAAAGCTTCTACCTGTGTGCAGAGCTTGTGTGCCCACTCAGAGGTGTGATCAGGGTAATAATCAGTGCCTTCTTCCTTGGTCACTTCAAGCCAGTTCTGATGAGAAGCTTTCCCCCCACTGGGTTTGGTGCCTGCCGACTGGGAGAACAAAAGCTAGGGCCTTTTCAGGAGTCACCTATCATTTGTTTGTGAGAAGGAAAGACCTTTTGAAGTAAATTAAGTTCCTGGGTGCACCCCAACTGGTCTTCCTGCCAAAGCAAGAAAAAACACCTACCCACACCCAAAACATTGCCTTTGCTCTGGGAGCAATTTTCGTACGTCATCAGGATTAAGCACTAACTGGGCTACTGCTAAAGACCAAATGCCCCAGGAGTTTTAGGCAGGGAAAAGGTAACAGGTGGACCTTGCTGTCTCTGCAGGGTCAGCCCCAAACGTTTTGCCTTTACCCTCCACGTTTTTGCTGAATTAGTTTCTGTTCACCTTAGGTCTCTGTGCATGCTACCACTGCTAACAAGTGCTAAAGTGCTTGTGCTCTCCCCCTAAACATAGCTAAATTAACTTTTACCCAATTGGCATAGTTAAGTCAATTATAAGTTCCCTGTAAAGAGGTATACCATATACCCAGTACCTGTAAGTGGAATGCTACCGGTTGGCCTGCAGCGTTTATTGTACCATCCACTTAAGTAGCACATCAAAACATGTCCCAGGCATGCCACTGCAGCCTGAATGCAGTTTTAAACTGCCATGTTGGATGGCATTAAAACCTCCTTGTCAAACCTTAAGCTCCCATTTTATTACATATAACTCACCCCAAAGGTAGGCCCTATGTAGCCCATGGGACAGGGTGCTGTGTAATTAAGAGGTTGGCCATGTACTGTTAAGTTTTACATGTCCTGGTAGTGAAAAACTCCTAAATTCATTTTTCACTGCTGTGAGGCCCACCCCTCCCATGGGATAGCATTGGGGATGTCTTGTTACATTTAATAAGCCATCATTTCCAAATGGGAGCTGGTAGCTATGTCATGTTTGGTGTCTTTGGAATTGTAATGAAAAATGCTATTTAATGGTAAAGTCGGGTTTTTGATTAACATTTTTAAAATACCACTTTTAGAAAGTTGGCATTATTGTGCCCTTAGCCCTTTTGTGCCTTTAGCCTGGTCTGGGTCACATGACTGGTTGTAACTGATAGACCTTGTGAATTCCTCCCAGGCAGTCACACAATAGAGGAATTAGGTGTGCCTAAATGGGCCATCTGCTGACAGGATGGGAGGGTGGAGCTGAGCACAGCCCCACTTACAACTGAATAGCCTATGCCATACCTTCACACAAAGGGTCTAACGACCTCACACTGTCACTGCAGCCAGCTTGGAACCGAGGCAGGGGAGTCAGGAAATTCCATGCACTTCAAAGCCACTGTGTAGAAGCTACCAGAAAGTGGGCACCATGGTATAAAAAGGGGACCGCCGGTACCTCTGCTTAAGTACACATTTGGACCTGCGGATACTCTGCCAGGAAGAAGGACTTGAAATTGGATGGCCAAAGGGACCTAAAAAACCTAACGGACTGCTATGGAGCTGTAAAGACGAATGGAGATACTTACGACTGAGAGTACCAAGTAACAAATAATAGTGGTGATACGATAACGTAGAGTGTTAATTGGGATTGGGGTCGTTTTTGAGAGAAGATGGACTCTGTTATACAAGAAACATTGAAAATATTATTTACATACATTGTATATGCTGTTATTGATACAAATGTATAAACTATTTAATATGGTTTTGATTTAATATGATTTTGTAATAGTGGAGTAAATAAACATTACAAAGAAGTTGAATCAAACAGTTCTATATAGAATGTAAATTGAAGTATAAATCCATAGATCTTGTTTAATTCATTATACAGCTGTGCAGCCTGGTATCAAGTGATTCTGTATACTTGCCACAACAACAAATGGTTTATTTTGCCAGTTCGAAAAGGCAGTTTACAAACTGCACACACAGACTGCAATAGGAGGCCGGAGACATGTTTAAAGGGCTACTGTTAGAAATGGGGGTCTCTAGTTGGCAGAGGTAGGTACCTTTGACCAAATAGGGACCCTTGCTTCTAGTCAGGGTAAGGGGGAAACACACTGTAGATAACCCCTGCTCACCCCCTTGGTAGCTTGGCACGAGCAGACAGGCTTATTCCCAAGGCAATGTGTAAAGTATTTGCACCAACACCCACAGTAACACAGTGAAACACCACAAATGGACACCACACAGGTTATTTATACAAATATAAATTTCTTTATCTAAGTTTTAGGCAAGACCAAAACAACAAAAATTCCACATATACAATTAGCTCTTCTTCAGGGATTGTCTTTGATAAGTTTTATGGTTAGAGAAAGAAAAATAGACTTGTAGAGTCAGTATGGATGCAAACTCTGTTTCAAACGTGTGGAAAAGTCACTTAGAAAACAAACTGCGGGCTTTAAATGGTGTCCGCAATATTAGGCACTTGTCTCTAGCGCGTGGGACCCTTCTCCCTTTGATCTGTTGTGGGCGAATTACTGGGCCCCCCAGCTACGTAAACAGTCGGAATGCTGACTCTGTCGTCAGCGATTGCCAATGATATGCCCAAAAATACTGCAGGAATGCACGGATTGTCCCCAACACAGACCCCGGTACTGCTGCTCCTTTAGGGGCAAGTACGGGCCTCTACGATCCCCCGGCTCCCTCAACAAAGGCGGGAGGCCGAGAGCAGACTCTCGCAGGCCCGCACCCCCGCCCCAGACGGTAACAACCACACGCTCCCTGGACTTAATCCGAGCGGTTACCTGGGGGGGTGCCGTCTCTCTCTCTCCGTTCTTCACCGGCAGCAGCTGATCGTCGGGACGGAGTCAGGACGCCTCGCACTTCCTGGAACTCAGCGCGGCTCCTCTGGGTGACGAGCCCCTCGTTGCCGGGCAACACCCCGTGCTGGCGCCAATCCCAGCGCGGCTTCCCTCTGACGTCGGCAAACTTGGGCCGGCGGCGGTGAAGCGCACAGTGCTCCCGAGGCTCCCGGGCCAGCGGCGGTGAATTGCAGGCACACAGCGCTTTCCTCCAGTCACGGGCCGGCGGCGGTGACACTCACAGCGCTTTCGGGCTCACGGGCCAGCGGCGGTGAATTGCAGGCACACAGCGCTTTCGGGCTCACAGGCCGGCGGTGGTGAATTCCTCAATTTGGAGATGATGATTCTGGGCAAAAGACGTGCAGGCACGGTGTGTCTCACGAAGGGCCCCAGCGGCGTCCTGGGACACACAGTTGTTTTTAGAGGCAGTACAAAAGTGAAGCCTCAAAATCCTTGGAAACTTTTGTAACCCTGTGTTTCAATAACAGGAGGCCAGCTCTCCTCAGGCCCTTGGAGACTCTTTACTTCTGGACACAGCACACAGCAAAGTCCTCAGCAAGCAGGGGGGACACAGCACACAGCAAAGTCCCTTGTCCTCTCCTTAGTTAAATCAGCAAACTGCAGGCCAGCCCCAGAGCACACAGTAAGGGCAGTACTTCTCCTCAGTCTTCTTCAGCTGTTCTTCTTTGGCAGAGGTTCCTCTTGATCACGAAGTAGTCTTGGAAACTTTTATATCCCTTAGTTTCCACAACAGGAGGCCAGCTCTTCTCAGGCCCTTGGAGACTTTCTTTTCAGGACACAGCACACAGCAAAGTCCTTTCTTCAAGCAGGGGGGACACAGCACACAGCAAAGTCCTTCTCCATCCTTTGGCAGAAATAGCAACTGCAGGTCAACCCCAGACACACTAGGGCAGTACTTCTCCTTCAGCTCTTCAGCTTTCCTCCTCAGCAAAGGTTCCTCCTTGATTCCAAAGTAGTCTAACTTTCAGGGGTTCCAGCTCTAGTATTTATACCCCAAAAGTCTTTGTTCTCTATGTGTGAGGGGTCCTGGACCCAGTTCAAACCAGTTCTGGGGGCACTCTGCCAGTGCACATCTTCTTCCTTTGTGAGTGTGGGCCAGGGCCATCAGACACACCGCAGGAGGTGGAGCCAGCATTGTGGAAGGCAGGCACAGCCCTATTCAGGCCCAGGTGCTACTCCTCCCACCACTCCAAATGCAGTTAGGTCTATTCAGCCTAGTGCTGACTCACCCAGCCTCCTGCAGCCACCCCAGCCCCTGTCACTCTCAAACCAGACAGTCAATCCACAACCAGGCAGAGGCACACAGAAAGGTTGAACAAGAAAATAGCCACTTTCTAAAAGTGCTATTTCCAAACACAGAATTTAAAAACCATCTTTACTAAAAGATGTGTTATTAAATTCTGAGTTCAGGGATACCAGACTCCAATTTTCTATCTCACTCCTATGGGAAGATATGCAGGTAAACATGTTACACAGCATTCCCCATTCTGTCCTATGGGCAAGATAGCCTTTCAATAGTGAAAAACGAAATTGGCAGTAATTCACTATCAGGACATGTTACCCACACTAGTACATGTCCTACCTTTCACATACACTGCACCCTGCCCAGGGGGCTACCTTGGGCGTACCATAGGGGTGTCCAATGTGTAAGAAAAGGGAAGGGTCAGGCCTGGCAAGTGGGTACACTGGCCAGGTCAGCATGGCAGTTAGCAAACTGCGCACAGGCACTGCAGTGGCAGGCCTGAGACATCATTTTAGGGCTACTCATGTGGGTGGCACAATCAGTGCTGCAAGCCCACTAGTAGCATTTGAATTATCAGCCCTGGCACACTCAGTGTACTTTACTAGGGACCTACTGGTAAAACAAATATACCAATCATGGATAACCAATCACAATATCAATTTACACACAGAGCATATGCACTTTAGCACTGATCAGCAGTGGTAAAATGCCCAGGGTTCTATAGCCAACAACCACAGGTCAGGAAAAACAAAGGAGGAAGAAGCAAAAAGTTTAGGGATAACCCTGCAAAAAGGGCCATTTCCAACAGCTACTTAAGAGGGTGGCAAAATAAATGCTGCAGGCCCACTGGTAGCATTTAATTCACAGGCCATGGGTACATATAATACCACTTTACTAAGGACTTATAAGTAAATTAAATATCCCAATTGTGGATAAGCCAATGTTACCATGTTTAAAGGAGTGAGCACATGCACGTTAGCACTGGGTAGCAGTGTTAAAGTGCACAGAGTCCTAAGGTCCTAAAAAACGACTTGAGCAAAAATGGAGAAGGAAGGCAAAAAGTTTGGGGGAAGACCGCCCTAAGGCTGACAGGTCTAACAAGATTACTATTGTGCAAAACAGCGGGGCAGGGAGTCCTAAAGGACTAAAGGAAAGAAATTGTAGATTACACCTGTATTTTCACCAGCCACCTTCAGATCAGTCCCATCATTTCCAGCATGTAATACTTCTGGGGCAGAAAGAGCAGGGTCAGCATTAGAAGCCAGTTAACTTCTAGCATGATGTCTGGCAGTAGCATTTTTAAGACTTATCTCCCTTGCTCTAGTTCACACCCATTATTGGCATTCCTCTTGTTTGTAGTTTTGTTCTCACCTTGGTTTCGCCTCTGGCCTGTTACATACCTTCTGGACTTACAAGACAGATCCATAAACTTCTCAGCACTGCCTTCGTCTTGGGGCAGGTTTCTAGTATGTAACAGAACTAGTCACGGTATGTATCACTTCCAGTACCAGTAAGCTCCCTATTGCTCCTGTGTTCTTATCTTTTGCCTTATGATACTTACAGTTTCCTTCATCAAGGTGAGGTTACATGTTGTAGTATTGTCCCTGCGTCTTCAGTTCCTTGGGGCAAATTCATCCTACCAGTACAGTGGCCACTTCGGCAGATGCTTTATTTCTCCCTCCCCTCATCTTATTCCCCTCTAGGGACAGTTCACTATCTGTAACGGTGGCCAGAGGCTGGTGAACCTGGGAGTGGAAAGAGGTGGATAGGCTTTGAATTCTTTCTACTCCTTTGTACATGATGTATAAGCTCAGAAAGCTTCATTCTGTTGTTATATTTCATGCCCAAAAACCCTCATTCATATGTTTATCTTCTCCTACTTTGATCATTGCTTCTCTAATCCCGTGAGTCTCCGAGCTTATTCACGGTTGCTTGGAGTTTATATCTTTACCATATTTCTTCATTCCTGATTTTTATTGTAAAAAAATCCTTAGTAGGATTTTGCTATCATTTCACACTATAGCCTTATAGCCCACCGTAGCGGGCTATACCGGCTATTAAAGGCCCGCTCCAGCGTTAAAGGCCCGATCCGAAAGCGAGGGACTTTAAAAAGGGAGCGGGACTTTAATAGCCGGTATAGCCTAGCTACAAAGGGCTATAAGGCTATTAGAACATTCTGCCACTAGAGGGCAGAATGTTCTAACAAATAAAACAAAGGCCTCTCGGAGTTCGAGGGGGTTTAAATCCCCTCGGGCTCCGAGAGGCCTTTGTTCAAACAACATTGGAATGTTGCTCTGCGGGCCTTTACCGGCCCGTAGAAGCTTGGAGCACTACATTGTATTCAATGGAGTGCTCCACATTCCAATGTTCTAATTTGCATTATAAATATTATACTTTACTCTGTACCTGTTTATACCTTGTATACTGTGAACTGTCTCTTTCTATACCAAGGCCCTGATTTACTAACATTTGGTGCAATGCAACATAGCAAGACAACTTGCTGTGCTGCGGCAAATGAAAGTAGCAAGAATGTGCCATAATTACCAAGATATGGTGCATTCCTGCTCTCTCTCTGCACTGGCGCACTGAGTGTTGCCTAGCGCCAATGCAGGTACCCTTGCGCCATGGTGCAAGGGTGCCTCTGTTACAGGTAGGATTGTTTTTGTGTAGGAAGGGACACCTTCGTGCACCAAGGCAATCCTCAGAGGCAGTGTTCTCTTTCTATGTGTGTTCACGTAGAAAGAGGAAATACAGAGGAGAAATAAATCATTTCTCCTTGTTAGGCCTCTGTTGGGATGGAGTGCCCTTTTGACGCATTCCTGGCTTTACTATTCTTAGTAAATCTGGGAATGCGCCAAAATCCATGGGTGGAAGTCTGGGAACGCTCATACTCAACCCATGGAACCCCTTCCCAATGCAGAGTAACACAAGACAGCGACTTGCACTGCCTTGTGTTACTCTTGATTTACTAAGCCACGCAGAGCCATGCAAGGTGGCTTTGCGTGGCTTAGTAAATCTGACTTAAGGGCTCGTGTGTCACAAGGGCAATGCCAGCCCTTAGTAAATATGGGCCCAAGTGTTTTTATGAGAGCGCTATATAAGCTTCATATATATACATATGGAAATATAAGGGCAGCTTCTATCTTCTCAACTCTGCCAGGAGAACCTGATTTTCCTAACTCCGGCTACTCCAGGAAATGCTTAATTTGAGACGTTTTCTGAGCACAAGAGAGAAAAAAAAACACAAAGTGGAAAAACTGTGGAAGAATAGGGTGGAAAACGGTACCAAAGGAAGAATGGGAAAATCTGCAAGAATGAGATGAAAGGTCACAGATGGTCTTTTTAACTGGACTAAAGCCGAATGAAGTGGATTGAAGATTGTGCAGACATTTAATAACGCCGGCCGCTGGCTTCTGGGCTTGGCTTTGAGCGCCAGCACTCATTATTTTACAAATGAAGGACTAACTCCACCTTAATAAAGAAATCAGTGCTTTTCAAGTGGAACATATTTGGATTTTTGATATATATGGCGAAAGTTGTGCATGCGAAGACAAAGATGGCGGGATCGTGGGAAACATGACCTGAAGTCAAGGACTGAACTAAGTACATTATAGAGTGTGCACATTTGTTCACTGTTGTTGGGAGGGCGAGCTATTAGTGCAATTTTAAGAGGAGTCATTGAATGGCAATGCTGAGAGAGGCTGTTCTGAGACAGGCAGGTAGCTAATCACGCCTACTCACATTCTCTTCTCCTATAGTCCCATATATTCAATGACCATTGCAAGAGTATTGTGGAAGGTCTCTTACTGAATTCGTAATTAGCGAGGTTGTGATTCAAAGAATTCTTAATATTACGAGCCAAATGTCAAACACAATAAGGTATCCTCAGAGGGTAAACTGTGGCATATGTGTTTCAATATTATGCAATGTGTTTCTCTCTTTCAATAAAAATACAATAAAAAAGAAGTGCGCACCTGATGCATAAAGGCTAACATCACAGTTAAATGAGATGTTTTAGAACACTAATATCCCCAGTGTACTCTTTTGATAACCCCAAGAATGATAACTATATGAACAGTTTACAGATGAGCTGTTTCCACATCAACGTGTAAAGCGTTAATGACAGATGTCAAAACTGATGCATTCTGTGATAGATTGTTATTGCAGTCTATTCAGAGTGCCCATTAAAAAGCAGGTTCAGAAATTGATTTTTGCAGTGGAATTGCTTGAAAAGGTATTCCGATATTTTAGCGCAAACATCAAATTGATGCATTTCTTGGAATAAGCTAAACACTCACATTTCGAAGGCAGTTGTGAGTGATAAAAAATGAGGTGGTTCCGGCTAGTGACAAACGCGAATTACCATTTACGAGCAGAGACAGATGAAATGGTTTGCACACGATAGGTCCTGGATCCCCATTATGTTTTTTGAAAACTTCAACTCGACCTTCAGGCATACACTTCATTGAAACCTAGATAGACATTGTGTAGAACTGTGGGTCACTAGCATCTATTTTGATAAACTGCAATGCACGCACCTCTATAGGTTCTTTTGATCCTGTGCACATTTACAGGCAAAATCAAACATCAAAACTATTTTAACCATAAAACACCCTTTCTGCTAGTAGAAACGACAATTTTATTCATAAAACCAGTACACGTGGCTAATTTAAGCATGCTCTTTCCACCTAGGGTCTGGTACACGTACAAATCTAGAAAGTCGTAAACATCTGTGAGCTCCTATAAGGGCATGAAAGAATCATACAAATGGAAGTGACTCCTACATGGGAGCCATCTTTTACTTTCCAAAGGTTATGTAGTGCCACTCAAGCATACGCTATTCTTCCCTTGGTAAGACAAGGTGTATGAGCAGACGTGTCCCTGTGACGCCTGTTTACCTTACAGCACATATATCTATCAAGGACCCAGCACTGCATGAATGCTACTGGGCAAGTTTGATCATTTTGTCCACTTTTTTAGGAGCCACATGTGAACATTCACCGCTATTAAAGATGGGACCTTTCACATAAGCATTTTCTGAAATCCACCCTTGCCCTGGGGTGGACCTAGGCCTGTTGAGATCAGTAGGACCCCCAGATCTCTGGCAAAATGAGTAGCATGATGCATGCACAAATGAGTATTGAACACATATGTAGTATGTATTCACAGGGAGGTTCTTCTTGGCCACCTGGTTTACAGAGGTGAGATCACAGCAAAGCTGATACCTACAGTAGGCTGTGGGCATCAAGCTTTTCCAAGAAAATGTGATACACTACCAGAGAAAGTCCAGTGTGAAGGATATAAGCGCATCTTTCAGCTACCAAAATACACATGACAGCCTCATATGACTGGAGTTTGGCCTTACGCAGCAGAAATATGAATGCTTGGGCACAAGTGCAAAATATTACTATCAAACTTTGAAGGCTCCAGCAGGATCTCTGAAGGATGTGTTAACAATAATATGCAGTGAGCAGCAGACACCATGGAGTACTCACTTAAATAGAGCGGTGGAGACTCTAAAGCTGGCAATAGAAAATTGGTCTATGGAAGCAGTTAGCTATACGATTGTGAAGAACTGCATAAACAAACAAATTTGTAAGATATCACGAGAATCGGACATTGCCAGAATTCAGCATAAGCAAGGGCAGTCACCCTTAACTGCATCCTACGAGGCTCACAAAATATAGCCTTATTTAAGCCAGGCACTGGGGAGGAAATGCTTGAAAGAAATTGTTTGGACCAGACTGGTGTCCCTGCAGATAAAATAATTAAATCCCAACTGGAAAGCATGATCAAATATTACAAGGTGCAGATTATGCAATTATAGAAAGGAGTCCTTATCGCATTTGATAAGCGTTTGTCCAGCACTGCTACAGACTCGACAGAAACTACTAAAAACTGTCTTTCAGATAACGGAACATGATCATGTGTGGAAGCAGTGGAGGCGCTCTTCTGCGCTGTACCATTGGAACTGTCAAGATTTGACAAATTCATGCAGGTGGCAAGAACGGCCGAAAAGAAGCAAGGTGTCACTGTGCCAACAAAAACTCTGCCTCCCAACTGGCTCGATGTCAGTGTCATCCAGCTTGTTAGAAAGCATGCACATAGGCAGATTATTTGCTCTTTTTACGTCACTCAGTTTAGCTTCCAGAGAGGCTGATGGAACAAAATGACAGCTCCAATAAATTTGACATTTGTATTGAATTTGATTCTGCAACTTTCTAGATTAGATCCTCGCTGTCCTGCGCTATTTTGTACGTTAATGTCCCTGAATGTGATCCTTCAGAGAACAAGCCAAGACACTAATGATAAAAAGCCGAACCCCGCTTCCACAGGTTCACGGGGTAGGGAGAGTTCATTTAGTTTGTCTAAAATCACGCACATAGGCACTTTATTTGCTCTTTTGTATATCTTATGTTACTCAGTTCAGCTACCAGTGAGGCTACCTTTGATGGAACAAAACGAAAGCTTTAACGAATTCTGACACCACTATTGCACTTTAATCTGCATCTTTCCAGCTTAGATCCTCGCTGTCCTGGCACCTTATTTCTTGGGCTTTTATTGTACATCTTGCTGTCATTGAATTTAGTCCTTTAGAGCAGATGTCATGACATTATTGATGAAAAGCCTCAATACGCTTTGATAGGTTTAATGCATAGGGAGATCGCGGGCAGGGGGGTGTCACTCTTTTAGCACAGACCCCTGTCCATCCTGCACTTTCGCACTTTTTGCACAGTATTACAGTACCAAGCCCTTTAGAATAGCGCAGGAAAAGTATTAATGGTACCCCTCGCCAGTTGAGTTTGCAGTTTTACGTACAACTGCTTGTATACTATACATTGGATATGATCTTTTATTATCTTTCTATATGTTAAGGAGGGTTATATTACCCCCAGGTCCCTTATGTCCTCGTCCCATTCATAACTAATTGGAGATAACCATCTCCCGACAGAAAAAAACAAGAGGAATGCTGGGACCCTAATACTGCCCCTCCCACCGGGAGTACATAAGCAGTACTTACCCAGCATCCCTCCTGTTCTTTTTTCTGTCTGTCGACAGAATGGACTTGACTGTGCTGGTGCTGCTCCTGCTGGGCTGGAGTGGCGGTGTTTCTCTTCTCCCCCCGCCCGGCTGCCTGGCTGTGCGGGCGCGGGGTTCACTGGTCTGTCTCCTGGCCTGCCGGGCTTGCTGGGAGTCAGTCGCTGTTGGAGCCGGTGTCCTGCTTGCTCTGCATGGCCCTCCCGGCCCTTTGCGGCTGGGGCTGGAGTTCCGGGTTTCTTCCGGGTCACGGGCTCGTCTTCCCGAGCTTGGCCGGGTGAGACGTGCCACGTTGGATGGGCTCCTGCCGGTCTCCTGGTGTGATGGCGTTTGGGGTGGGGGCCTTGTTCCTGGAGTTGGCCCCCCCTCCGGGTGAGTGCCGCTTGCCGGTTTCCTTGCTTTGCTGGATGTTCACCATGTGCGCTGCTATGCGGTGCTTCGGCGCTGCTGGTGTGTTTGGCTGCTGGGCTTTTGGCACCCGGCGTGCTGGGGCGTGCTCACTCCACTGACATTGTGCCCTGGTTGCATGCTCCCTCTCGTGCATGTTTCTCTCTCTTCCTCCTTTCCCATGCGTTCGGTTGGAATATTGATTTCCTTTGCTGCTGCCTATACTGTGCTTCTCTGCGAGTGTGTGTGCTCTTGCGCAGATGCAGTGTTCTGTTCTCCAGGCTCGGGGCTGCTGCTGGCGCCCAGGTTCCGAGACGCTAGCTCTCGGCGCATGCCCGTTGCTGCCTCCCTCTTCCGGCTTTGAGGCTTGGCGTCGGACACGGGTACTATGGAGATGTCGGATCCGGTGGTAGGCTGGCTTCGGTGTGGGATTTTCGGGCTGCAGCCTGCCCGGTTCAAGGGCTGATTCGCGTCCCTCTGCACCGTGGGGCTTCCTTCTGTCTGCTTTCCGGACGTGGACGTGGCTGTACACTGGAGGTGGGGGCCTTGTTGTCTGGTGGCCCCCGCTTCCGTTTGGCGGCTTTCTTCCCCGGCCTGTGGTGGCCGTTGCTGCCTTTTTTTCCGTACATGGGGGCGTCTGTCTTTGGTGCTGGGGTGCCCGGTTCATGTCTCAGGATGCCTCAGTGCCGTGGCTCGCGGTTGGTACTCTCCCTGGGCGTGCCCTCTGGGAGTGTTCCTTGGGGTTCCTCTGGCCCGTTCGATGGGCCCCTGCTGGTGCGAGCAGTCGGGCACTGTTCCCGCCTGCTGTGGGGTTTTGCCCCTTTTGGTGCGCGGTCTCTGGTGCCTTCCCTCGCTCTTTTATCTGCGGCGTTGGGTTGCCCTGGTTGTGGCACTCCGTGGCGAGGCGGGGTGCACCGCTTTCTCTGCTGTTGGGGTCCTGCTCTGGTGTCCGGTCCTCCCTTGTTTCCTGCAGGGGGGGGGGGTTGGTATCGCCGTCTCCTGGCACGGTTGTGTCACGTTGGGCTCTCGGGCCTTGTGGGTGCTTTCTTTGGGGTGCTCCGGGGCTGTGCGCTGTGCAGGGGTCCTAGTGTTGTGGGCTCTGCTGCTCCATTTGGCGGCTGTGGCTCGTGTGGGGTGCCGGTTTTGTCCCGGGGCCTCCTGCCTGCTTGCGTTCTGCCCCCTGCTGCTTGCTCTGCGGGTTGGGATCTCCTCTCGCTTCCTCGGTTCCGGTCTGTTGAGGTGCGCTTCTGGTCCTCCCTGCTCCGGGCTCCTCCGCGGCTCCCTGCCCCCGGCTGGTGGTGGGCCGGTGTTCCTGCTCCTTTGGCTGGAGTCCTGTTGGCTCCCCTGGGTTCCTTTTTTCTTGCCGGGGTCTGCCCCGCTTTTCTTTGCTGCCCCGCTTTTCTTCGCTGCCCCTGTGCGTCCCTTTCGGGGTGTCGCGGGTGCGGGTGTTGTGGCCTGGCCCTGGGTGTGCTGGGTCCGTATGTCTGCCCGCCCTTTCTGGGGGGCCGTGCCGCCGCTGCGGGCTGCTTGTTTGGTTGTACAGCGATACAAAAGGGGATGATGGACGGAACGTTTGAGCCAATCAAACACTCACCCCCAGTCAACTGATCTGGGTTTAATCCATCATCATTCTTTAGCTCACTCCACCACCCCAGTTCAGACATGGCCATATGCAAATCAGTCTGACCCTGTGCCTCATGGGAACAGTCCAGCACGAACTGCCAAGCCATGTCTTCCCTGGACCGGAAACAAGCATCCTAGGACCGGTTTCTGGCATTCCAGCCGTCATCAGCCAGGCTTGCTTGAATCCAGTGGCAAAGTGAGCAAGGGACCCACGTCTGGGCATACCCCCGCCAACTTAGGGCGAACAAAGCGATACAAAAGGGGATGATGGACGGAACGTTTGAGCCAATCAAACACTCACCCCCAGTCAACTGATCTGGGTTTAATCCATCATCATTCTTTAGCTCACTCCACCACCCCAGTTCAGACATGGCCATATGCAAATCAGTCTGACCCTGTGCCTCATGGGAACAGTCCAGCACGAACTGCCAAGCCATGTCTTCCCTGGACCGGAAACAAGCATCCTAGGACCGGTTTCTGGCATTCCAGCCGTCATCAGCCAGGCTTGCTTGAATCCAGTGGCAAAGTGAGCAAGGGACCCACGTCTGGGCATACCCCCGCCAACTTAGGGCGAACAAAGCGATACAAAAGGGGATGATGGACGGAACGCTTGAGCCAATCAAACACTCACCCCCAGTCAACTGATCTGGGTTTAATCCATCATCATTCTTTAGCTCACTCCACCACCCCAGTTCAGACATGGCCATATGCAAATCAGTCTGACCCTGTGCCTCATGGGAACAGTCCAGCACGAACTGCCAAGCCATGTCTTCCCTGGACCGGAAACAAGCATCCTAGGACCGGTTTCTGGCATTCCAGCCGTCATCAGCCAGGCTTGCTTGAATCCAGTGGCAAAGTGAGCAAGGGACCCACGTCTGGGCATACCCCCGCCAACTTAGGGCGAACAAAGCGATACAAAAGGGGATGATGGACGGAACGTTTGAGCCAATCAAACACTCACCCCCAGTCAACTGATCTGGGTTTAATCCATCATCATTCTTTAGCTCACTCCACCACCCCAGTTCAGACATGGCCATATGCAAATCAGTCTGACCCTGTGCCTCATGGGAACAGTCCAGCACGAACTGCCAAGCCATGTCTTCCCTGGACCGGAAACAAGCATCCTAGGACCGGTTTCTGGCATTCCAGCCGTCATCAGCCAGGCTTGCTTGAATCCAGTGGCAAAGTGAGCAAGGGACCCACGTCTGGGCATACCCCCGCCAACTTAGGGCGAACAAAGCGATACAAAAGGGGATGATGGACGGAACGTTTGAGCCAATCAAACACTCACCCCCAGTCAACTGATCTGGGTTTAATCCATCATCATTCTTTAGCTCACTCCACCACCCCAGTTCAGACATGGCCATATGCAAATCAGTCTGACCCTGTGCCTCATGGGAACAGTCCAGCACGAACTGCCAAGCCATGTCTTCCCTGGACCGGAAACAAGCATCCTAGGACCGGTTTCTGGCATTCCAGCCGTCATCAGCCAGGCTTGCTTGAATCCAGTGGCAAAGTGAGCAAGGGACCCACGTCTGGGCATACCCCCGCCAACTTAGGGCGAACAAAGCGATACAAAGGGGATGATGGACGGAACGTTTGAGCCAATCAAACACTCACCCCCAGTCAACTGATCTGGGTTTAATCCATCATCATTCTTTAGCTCACTCCACCACCCCAGTTCAGACATGGCCATATGCAAATCAGTCTGACCCTGTGCCTCATGGGAACAGTCCAGCACGAACTGCCAAGCCATGTCTTCCCTGGACCGGAAACAAGCATCCTAGGACCGGTTTCTGGCATTCCAGCCGTCATCAGCCAGGCTTGCTTGAATCCAGTGGCAAAGTGAGCAAGGGACCCACGTCTGGGCATACCCCCGCCAACTTAGGGCGAACAAAGCGATACAAAAGGGGATGATGGACGGAACGTTTGAGCCAATCAAACACTCACCCCCAGTCAACTGATCTGGGTTTAATCCATCATCATTCTTTAGCTCACTCCACCACCCCAGTTCAGACATGGCCATATGCAAATCAGTCTGACCCTGTGCCTCATGGGAACAGTCCAGCACGAACTGCCAAGCCATGTCTTCCCTGGACCGGAAACAAGCATCCTAGGACCGGTTTCTGGCATTCCAGCCGTCATCAGCCAGGCTTGCTTGAATCCAGTGGCAAAGTGAGCAAGGGACCCACGTCTGGGCATACCCCCGCCAACTTAGGGCGAACAAAGCGATACAAAAGGGGATGATGGACGGAACGTTTGAGCCAATCAAACACTCACCCCCAGTCAACTGATCTGGGTTTAATCCATCATCATTCTTTAGCTCACTCCACCACCCCAGTTCAGACATGGCCATATGCAAATCAGTCTGACCCTGTGCCTCATGGGAACAGTCCAGCACGAACTGCCAAGCCATGTCTTCCCTGGACCGGAAACAAGCATCCTAGGACCGGTTTCTGGCATTCCAGCCGTCATCAGCCAGGCTTGCTTGAATCCAGTGGCAAAGTGAGCAAGGGACCCACGTCTGGGCATACCCCCGCCAACTTAGGGCGAACAAAGCGATACAAAAGGGGATGATGGACGGAACGTTTGAGCCAATCAAACACTCACCCCCAGTCAACTGATCTGGGTTTAATCCATCATCATTCTTTAGCTCACTCCACCACCCCAGTTCAGACATGGCCATATGCAAATCAGTCTGACCCTGTGCCTCATGGGAACAGTCCAGCACGAACTGCCAAGCCATGTCTTCCCTGGACCGGAAACAAGCATCCTAGGACCGGTTTCTGGCATTCCAGCCGTCATCAGCCAGGCTTGCTTGAATCCAGTGGCAAAGTGAGCAAGGGACCCACGTCTGGGCATACCCCCGCCAACTTAGGGCGAACAAAGCGATACAAAAGGGGATGATGGACGGAACGTTTGAGCCAATCAAACACTCACCCCCAGTCAACTGATCTGGGTTTAATCCATCATCATTCTTTAGCTCACTCCACCACCCCAGTTCAGACATGGCCATATGCAAATCAGTCTGACCCTGTGCCTCATGGGAACAGTCCAGCACGAACTGCCAAGCCATGTCTTCCCTGGACCGGAAACAAGCATCCTAGGACCGGTTTCTGGCATTCCAGCCGTCATCAGCCAGGCTTGCTTGAATCCAGTGGCAAAGTGAGCAAGGGACCCACGTCTGGGCATACCCCCGCCAACTTAGGGCGAACAAAGCGATACAAAAGGGGATGATGGACGGAACGTTTGAGCCAATCAAACACTCACCCCCAGTCAACTGATCTGGGTTTAATCCATCATCATTCTTTAGCTCACTCCACCACCCCAGTTCAGACATGGCCATATGCAAATCAGTCTGACCCTGTGCCTCATGGGAACAGTCCAGCACGAACTGCCAAGCCATGTCTTCCCTGGACCGGAAACAAGCATCCTAGGACCGGTTTCTGGCATTCCAGCCGTCATCAGCCAGGCTTGCTTGAATCCAGTGGCAAAGTGAGCAAGGGACCCACGTCTGGGCATACCCCCGCCAACTTAGGGCGAACAAAGCGATACAAAAGGGGATGATGGACGGAACGTTTGAGCCAATCAAACACTCACCCCCAGTCAACTGATCTGGGTTTAATCCATCATCATTCTTTAGCTCACTCCACCACCCCAGTTCAGACATGGCCATATGCAAATCAGTCTGACCCTGTGCCTCATGGGAACAGTCCAGCACGAACTGCCAAGCCATGTCTTCCCTGGACCGGAAACAAGCATCCTAGGACCGGTTTCTGGCATTCCAGCCGTCATCAGCCAGGCTTGCTTGAATCCAGTGGCAAAGTGAGCAAGGGACCCACGTCTGGGCATACCCCCGCCAACTTAGGGCGAACAAAGCGATACAAAAGGGGATGATGGACGGAACGTTTGAGCCAATCAAACACTCACCCCCAGTCAACTGATCTGGGTTTAATCCATCATCATTCTTTAGCTCACTCCACCACCCCAGTTCAGACATGGCCATATGCAAATCAGTCTGACCCTGTGCCTCATGGGAACAGTCCAGCACGAACTGCCAAGCCATGTCTTCCCTGGACCGGAAACAAGCATCCTAGGACCGGTTTCTGGCATTCCAGCCGTCATCAGCCAGGCTTGCTTGAATCCAGTGGCAAAGTGAGCAAGGGACCCACGTCTGGGCATACCCCCGCCAACTTAGGGCGAACAAAGCGATACAAAAGGGGATGATGGACGGAACGTTTGAGCCAATCAAACACTCACCCCCAGTCAACTGATCTGGGTTTAATCCATCATCATTCTTTAGCTCACTCCACCACCCCAGTTCAGACATGGCCATATGCAAATCAGTCTGACCCTGTGCCTCATGGGAACAGTCCAGCACGAACTGCCAAGCCATGTCTTCCCTGGACCGGAAACAAGCATCCTAGGACCGGTTTCTGGCATTCCAGCCGTCATCAGCCAGGCTTGCTTGAATCCAGTGGCAAAGTGAGCAAGGGACCCACGTCTGGGCATACCCCCGCCAACTTAGGGCGAACAAAGCGATACAAAAGGGGATGATGGACGGAACGTTTGAGCCAATCAAACACTCACCCCCAGTCAACTGATCTGGGTTTAATCCATCATCATTCTTTAGCTCACTCCACCACCCCAGTTCAGACATGGCCATATGCAAATCAGTCTGACCCTGTGCCTCATGGGAACAGTCCAGCACGAACTGCCAAGCCATGTCTTCCCTGGACCGGAAACAAGCATCCTAGGACCGGTTTCTGGCATTCCAGCCGTCATCAGCCAGGCTTGCTTGAATCCAGTGGCAAAGTGAGCAAGGGACCCACGTCTGGGCATACCCCCGCCAACTTAGGGCGAACAAAGCGATACAAAAGGGGATGATGGACGGAACGTTTGAGCCAATCAAACACTCACCCCCAGTCAACTGATCTGGTTTAATCCATCATCATTCTTTAGCTCACTCCACCAATTCCCAGTTCAGACATGGCCATATGCAAATCAGTCTGACTCCTTGTGCTCATGGGAACAGTCCAGTACCTAACTGCCAAGCCATGTCTTCCTGGACCGGAAACAAGCATCCTAGGACCGGTTTCTGGCATTCCAGGCCGGGCCATCAGCCAGGCTTGGCTTGAATCCAGTGGCAAAGTGGAGCAAGGGACCCACGTCTGGGCATACCCCGCCAACTTAGGCGAACAAAGCGATACAAAGGGGATGATGGACGGAATCGCTTGAGCCAATCAAACACTCACCCCCAGTCAACTGATCTGGGTTTAATCCATCATCACCCTTGAGCTACACCCACCACCCTGTGTCCAGACATGGCCATATGCAAATCAGTCTGACCCTGTGCCTCATGCTGGAACAGTCCAGCACGAACTGCCAAGCCGTATGTCTTCCTGGAACCGGGAAACAACGTGCATCCTAGGACCGTTGCCGGCATTCCAGCCGGGTCATCAGCCAGGCTTGCTTTGAACGAGCGGCAAAGTGAGCAAGGGACCCAACGTGCCTGGGGTCATTACCCCGCCAACTTAGGGCGAACAAAGTCGATTACAAAGGGGATGATGGACGGAACGCTTGAGCCAATCAAACACTCACCCCCAGTCAACTTGATCCGGGTTTAATCCATCAATCATTCTTTAGCTCATCTCCACCACCCCAGGTTCAGACATGGCCACATGCAAATCAGTCTGGACCCTGTGCCCTTCGGCGGGGAACAGTCCAGCACGAACTGCCAAGCCATGTCTTCCTGGACCGGAAACAAGCATCCTAGGACCGGTTTCTGGGCATTCCAGCCGCCATCAGCCAGGCTTCTGCTTGAATCCAGTGGCAAAGTGAGCAAGGGACCCATCGTCTGGGCACCCCCGCCAACTTAGGGCGAACAAAGCGTATACAAAAGGGGATGATGGACGGAACGCTTGAGCCAATCAAACACTCACCCCCAGTCAACTGATCTGGGTTTAATCCATCATCACCTCTTAGCTCACTCCACCACCCCGAGTCTGCAGACATGGCCATATGCAAATCAGTCTGACCCTGTGCCTCATGGGAACAGTCCAGCACGAACTGCCAAGCCATGTCTTCCTGGACCCGGAAACAAGCATCCTAGGACCGCGTTCCGGCATTCCAGCCGCTGGCTGTCGGGGCCAGGCTTGCTTGAATCCAGTGGCAAAGTGGGAGCAAGGGACCCACGCCTGGGCATACCCTCGCCAACTTAGGGCGCGAACAAAGCTGACAGCAAAAGGGATGATGGACGGAACGCTTGAGCCAATCAAACACTCACCCCCAGTCAACTGATCTGGGTTTAATCCATCATCATTCTTAGCCTCACTCCACCACCCCAGTTCAGACATGGCCATATGCAACTGGGTCTGACTCCTGTGCTCTCATGGGAACAGTCCAGCACGAACTGCCAAAGCCATGCCTTCCCTGGACCGAAACGGCAAGCATCCTAGGACCGGCTCTGGCATTCCAGCCGGGCCATCAGCCAGGCTTGCTTGAATCGCAGTGGCAAAGTGAGCAAGGGACCCACGCCTGGGCATACCCCCGCCAACTTAGGGCGAACAAAAGCGACACAAAAGGGGATGATGGACGGAACGCTTGAGCCAATCAAACACTCACCCCCAGTCAACTGATCTGGGCTTAATCCATCAATCATTCTTTAAATTACTCCACCTCACTCCCAGTTCAGACATGGCCATATGCAAACCAGTCTGACCCTGTGCCCTTCATGGGAACAGTCCAGCACCGAACTGCCAAGCCATGTCTTCCCTGGACCGGAAAAACAAGCATCCTAGGACCGGTTTCTGGCATTCCAGCCGTCATCAGCCAGGGCTTGCTTGAATCCAGTGGCAAAGGGAGCAAGGGACCCACGTCTGGGCATACCGCCAACTTAGGGGCGAACAAAGCATGATAGCAAAAGGGGATGATGGACGGAACGCTTGAGCCAATCAAACACTCACCCCCAGTCAACTGATCTGGGCTTAATCCATCATCATTCTTTAGCTCACTCCACCACCTCCAGTTCAGACATGGCCATATGCAAATCAGTCTGAACCCTGTGCCTCATGGGAACAGTCCAGCACGAACTGCCAAGCCATGCATGTCCTCCCTGGACCGGAAACAAGCATCCTAGGACCGGTTTCTGGCATTCCAGCCGTCATCAGCCAGGCTTGCTTGAATCCAGAGGGCAAAGTGAGCAAGTGACCCAACGCCTGGGCATACCCCCGCCAACTTAGGGCTGAACAAAGCGATGCACAAAAGGGGACGATGGACGGAACGCTTGGAGCCAATCAAACACTCACCCCCAGTCAACTGATCTGGGGTTTAATCCATCATCATTCTTTAGCTCTACTCCAACCACCCCCAGTTCAGACATGGCCATATGCAAATCAGTCTGACTCCTGTGCCTCATGGGAACAGTCCAGCACGAACTGCCAAGCCATGTCTTCTCCTGGACCGGAAACAAGCATCCTTAGGACCGGCTTCTGGCATTCCAGCCGCTCATCAGCCAGGCTTGCTTGGAATCCAGTGGCAAAGTGAGCAAGGGACCCACGCCTGGGCATACCCCGCCAACTTTAGGGCGAACAAAGCGATACAAAAGGGTGATGATGGACGGAACGCTTGAGCCAACCAAACACTCACCCCCAGTCAACTGATCGGGGCTTAATCCATCATCATTCTTTAGCTCACTCTACTCACCTCTCAGTTCAGACATGGGCCATATGCAAATCAGTCTGACCTCTGTGCTCATGGGAACAGTCCAGCACGAACTGCCAAGCCATGTCTTCTCAGACCGGAAACAAGCATCCCAGGACCGGCTTCTGGCATTCCAGCCGTCATCAGCCAGGCTTTGCTTTGAATCCAGTGGCAAAGTGAGCAGGCGGACCCACGCACTGGGCATACCCCCGCCAACTTAGGGGCGAACAAAGCTGATACAAAAGGGGATGATGGGACTGAACGCTTGAGCCAATCAAACACTCACCCCCAGTCAACTGGATCTGGGGTTTAATCCATCATCATTCTTTAGCTCACTCCACCACTCCCAGCTCAGACATGGCCATACGCAACCAGTCTGACCCTGTGCCTCATGGGAACAGTCCAGCACGAACTGCCAAGCCATGTCTTCCTGGACCGGAAACAAGCATCCTAGGACCGGCTTCTGGCATTCCAGCCGTCATCAGCCAGGCTTGCTTGAATCCAGTGGCAAAGTGAGCAAGGGACCCACGTCTGGGCATACCGCCTGCAACTTAGGGCGAACAAAGCTGACATAAAAGGGGATGATGGACGGAACGCTTGAGCCAATCAAACACTCACCCCAGTCAACTGATCTGGGCTTAATCCATCATCATTCTTTAGCTCACTCCACCACCTCCAGTTCAGACATGGCCATATGCAAATCAGTCTGACCCTGTGCCTCATGGGAACAGTCCAGCACGAACTGCCAAGCCATGTCTTCCCTGGACCGGAAACAAGCATCCTAGGACCGGTTTCTGGCATTCCAGCCGTCATCAGCCAGGCTTGCTTGAATCCAGTGCAAAGTGAGCAAGGGACCCACGTCTGGGCATACCCTCGCCAACTTAGGCGAACAAAGCGATACAAAAGGGGATGATGGACGGAACGTTTGAGCCAATCAAACACTCACCCCCAGTCAACTGATCTGGGTTTAATCCATCATCATTCTTTAGCTCACTCCACCACCCCAGTTCAGACATGGCCATATGCAAATCAGTCTGACCCTGTGCCTCATGGGAACAGTCCAGCACGAACTGCCAAGCCATGTCTTCCCTGGACCGAAACAAGCATCCTAGGACCGGTTTCTGCATTCCAGCCGTCATCAGCCAGGCTTGCTTGAATCCAGTGGCAAAGTGGGGAGCAAGGGACCCAACGCCTGGGCATACCCCGCCAACTTAGGGCGAACAAAGCGAGATAAAAGGGATGATGGACGGAACGCTTTGAGCCAATCAAACACTCACTCCCAGTCAACTTGATCTGGGTTTAATCCATCATCATTCTTTAGCTCACTTCCACCACTCCCAGTTCGTGACATGGCCATATGCAAATCAGTCTGACCCTGTGCCTCATGGAACAGTCCAGCACGAACTGGCCAAGCCACATGTCTTCCCTGGACCGAGTCAAGCCATCCTAGGACCCGGTTTCTGGCATTCCAGCCGTCATCAGCCAGGCTTGCTTGAATCCGTGGCAAGTGTAGGGAGCAAGGGACCCACGCCTGGGCATACCCCCGCCAACTTAGGGGCGCAACAAAGCGATACAAAAGGGAAGGATGGACGGAACGCTTGAGCCAATCAAACACTGCACCCCCAGTCAACTGATCTGGGTTTAATCCATCATCATTCTTTAGCTCACTCTCCACCACCCCAGCGCCCGTAGACATGGCCATATGCAAATCAGTCTGACTCCTGTGCCTCTATGGGAACAGTCCAGCACGAACTGCCAAGCCATGTCTTCCTGGACCGGAAACAAGCATCCTAGGACCGGTTTCTGGCATTCCAGCCGTCATCAGCCAGGCTTGCTTGAATCCAGTGGCAAAGTGGAGCAAGGGACCCACGCCTGGGCATACCCCCGCCTAACTTAGGGCGAACAAAGCGATACAAAAGGGGATGATGGACGGAACGCTTGAGCCAATCAAACACCTGCACCCCCAGTCAACTGATCTGGGTTTAATCCATCATCATTCTTTAGTCTCACTCCACCACCCCAGTTCAGACATGGCCATATGCAAATCAGTCTGACCCCTGTGCCTCTAGTGGGAACAGTCCAGCACGAACTGCCAAGCCATGTCTTCCCTGGACCGGAAACAAGCATCCTAGGACCGGCTTCTGGCATTCCAGCCATCATCAGCCAGGCTTGCTCGGAATCCAGTGGCAAAGTGAGCGTAAGGACCCACGCCTGGGCATACCCCGCCCAACTTAGGGCTGAACAAAGCGATACAAAAGGGGATGATGGATCGGAACGCTTGAGCCAATCAAACACTCACCCCAGTCAACTGATCTGGGTTTAATCCATCATCATTCTTAGCTCACTCCACCACCCCAGTTCAGACATGGCCATATGCAAACCAGTCTGACCCTGTGCCTCATGGGAACAGTCCAGCACGAACTGCCAAGCTTCATGCCTTCTCCCTGGACCGGAAACAAGCATCCTAGGACCGGTTTCTGGCATTCCGCTCGCTGTTTGGCTAGGGCTCTGCTCCGCTTTTGGGTGTGCTGGGTGTTCCCTTCCACTTCCTGGCTTCTGCCTGGTTGGTCGGGGCTGGTGCTCGGGGCTCCTGGTTCCTGGCTTTGGTCCTCCTGGTCTCCTTGGGCTGCGCCTGGTTCCCTTGGGGCTTCCCAGTGTCAGGCCTCGGTGCTCTTCTGCAACCGCTCCCCTCTGCCTGCGGGTCCGGTTTATGCTTTGTTTTCGATGCCACCGATTCCCGCCTCGCTCTGTGGGCTGGCCTCTGTGCTCTGGGTTCCTGCCCTTGCGCTCACTGTGCTTGCCTTCTTGGCTTGCTTCAGTGGTCGTCTGGCTGCCCCTCCTGGTTCTGCCGACACCTCGCCTGGTCTATGGGGTTCGGGCTTGGTCGGGCCTGACTTGTCCCTGAAGCTGCGGCCGCCTGGGGGTGCCTTTGTGTGGGCTTCTTCTGGCTGGTGTGGCTGGGCGCCTCTGCCCTTCCTTTCCTTTTGCGCCTCCCCCGGGTGTGCTCTCCGGTGGCGGCCCGCCTTGGTCCCTGGGGTTCGTGCCAGCTGCTGTTGGGCCTGGCTGTCTTTCGCTGCTGCCGTGTCTCTGGGCGTGGCGCCTGTTTCCCTCTTCTGTTCTGCGGTTCTCCCAGTTGGGGGTCCGTCTGGGCTCTGGGTGCGTTCCCTCGGGGGTCCTTGGTCTCGCCTGCCTCCCGTCATGGGTGCCCACGGCTGTGTCTGCTGGGCGTCTTCGCCTCCTGCGTGGTTTTGGGCTCCCTGCTGGTCGCCTTTTTCGGCTCTGCTTCCTTGCCTGTCCTCTCTCTTGTGTGCCCTGGCGGGGCGCCTGTGCGGCTGTCAGCCCCGTGTCCTGGCGGGTCCTTCTGGGCTTGCTCCCTGCCGGCCGGTTCTCTTCCCGGGCTTGGCTCGCTCTTGTGGTTGGGGTGTCCGTTTTTCGCGCATTGGTCCTGGGGTTTCCGCTGGCTTCTGATGGGCTTCGGTTTTCCCCTTGGCCCCGGTGCTCCTTCTTCGTCGGTCCTCCCTGGGTTGCAGTTCCCCTTCGGGCCTGTGGGGTCCTGGTGTTCGGGGCTTCACGGGTTACATGTCCTGGGCTGCCTCCTTATTGCCCGGGTCTGCCGGCTTCCTGCTGGTCTGGGTGGCCTCGGGCTCTGCCTCCCTTGGCTTGCTGGCTGTGCTGTCTCTTTTTCGGCCGGTTTTGTGGGGTGTGTTTTGCTGGGCGTTCCTGGTTCTTTCCTGGTTCTGGTGTCCTGGCCTCGCCTCCTGTCTTCCCTTGCTCCCCCGGGCTCTGTCCCGTGTGTAAACTAGGTTTGGGTGCCCCCCCTCCCTCTGGTTGGGGTGCGGTTCTGTGGAGCAACACGTAACTGAACGAAGCACA
>CAWUFW010017944.1:0-242166 GCA_963921515.1 Calotriton arnoldi
GTGGACTTCTGTTTCTTTCGACATTTCTTTTGCTTCTTTCTGTGCGTTTTTTCTTCTTTCTTCACATGTCCTACTTCTGTAGGCATAGTTACAAACTAGCATTTGAAAAACCTTTGAAATTCACTGAAAAAACCATAGATTTCAGGCACGTTATAGTTAGAAATTAGCATTTAAAAAACCTTTGAAATTCACTGAAAAAACCATAGGTTTCAGGCACGTTATAGTTAGAAATTAGCATTTAAAAAACCTTAGAAATTCACTGAAAAAACCATAGGTTTTAGGGAAAGTTATAGTTAGTTGGACATTGCACTCGTACAAAACCCGTGAAATTCCCCCGTTATAGTTAGTTCAGCTAACTATAACTCGCGCCCCCGCAATGCACTGCTGATGACGTCACATATTACATCACTCATGACATGGTCAGTGACATCACTGATGACATCACTGATGACATCTCAAATGACATCACTGATGACATCATCCAGTGACTGTGTGTTTCTGTAAAGTTTAAATATGTTTAATATATATAGGGAAAGGCGTATTGAAGAATGAGTGGGTGTATAAGTGTCTGAATGGATGATTTAGTAGGTGCGTGACTGACTCTATAAGTGAGTGATTAAACGTATCTTACTGAATGCATGGGTTAGTGACTAAACTGTGTGAATGTCTGTATCCGTCTGTCTGTTGGTGTGTAAGCGGCTGCATGGGTTTGTGAATAGCTACATGAGTGTCTACATGGGTTATTGATTGGTTGTCTGAGTATCTGTATGGGTGCCTGAGTGTTTGTGTGGGTGGGGTGTGTGTGACTGTACATAGATGTGTGAGGGGGTGATTCACTGGGTGCATGGTTTCAAGAGTGCATCTGTGATGGACTGTATGGGTGGGTGAGTGTGTGTATGGGTGTGTTAGTGAGTGAATTTATATCTCAGTGGTACATGTGTGAGTAACTACATATGTGAAAGGCAGTATATATGTGTCTTAGAGTATTTAAATGGCTATAAGTGAGAGTGTGTGATTGTGAGAGTGGCTGTATGGATGAGTGTGTGCTTGTATCAGTGATTGTATAAGAGCGTAAGAATGTGCTAGTATTTGTATGAGTAAGTGAGCTGGTGTGTGTATAACTGTATAGGTGAGTGAATGGGAGTGTGATTAATTATTTGCATGACTGACTAGGTGTGTGAGTACCTCTATGGAATAGTGGAGGTGTGTGAGTGTCTATATAGGTGTATGAGTGCATATGATAGTCCTGTACTGAGTGACCGTAAGTATGAGTGACTGTACGGGTGAGTGAGTGGATGTGTGTGTAGACCTAAGAATCAGTGAGTGGGTATGTAGTTATTGGTGTTGGAGTGTCTATGGTTTTGAGAATGGCAGTCTGTAATTTAGAGTGGGTGTATCAAAGGTTATATTAGGGTGTGAGAAGATGCATCAAATTAGCACATGGATGATGTCATCAGTGATGTCATCAGTGATGTCATTTGAGATGTCATCAGTGATGTCATCAGTGATGTCACTGACCATGTCATGAGTGATGTAATATGTGACGTCATCAGCAGTGCATTGCGGGGGCGCGAGTTATAGTTAGCTGAACTAACTATAACGGGGGAATTTCACGGGTTTTGTACGAGTGCAATGTCCAACTAACTATAACTTTCCCTAAAACCTATGTTTTTTTCAGTGAATTTCTAAGGTTTTTTAAATGCTAATTTCTAACTATAACGTGCCTGAAACCTATGGTTTTTTCAGTGAATATATATATATATATAAATACACATATATATATATATATATATATATATATATATATTTATATATACCTACTGGTGGTCACCAGGTTGCCAGTAGGTAGTTATATTTAGGACCTAGTTTCCATAGGAAAAGCATTTTTGTTTTGCCAATCTATTTGGGGTTGTTTAATGAATCTTCATGATATTTCCAATATATATATATATATATATATATATATATATATATATATATATATAAATATATATATATATATATATATATATATATATATATATTATCTACTGGTGGTCGCCAGTAGATAGTTATAGTTACAACCTATTATCCATAGGAAATCCGCGACATTCTATTTGAAATAACTCTCTTGCCGGTTGACGTATCTTCGCAAAATTTTCAAACTTTGTGGGGCGCTCCGGTCCGCTCCTACCCTGAAAGTCTCGGGGGATTCGTCAAGCGGGGGCCGAGAAAAAGGGGGGTCCCAAAACGCGTTTTCCCCATGCAATTTTCCATAGGAAACTTTAGACACGGCTACAGCCCGAACTGCTGAACGGAATTACACCAAATTTGGCAAAGAGTTAGTTCTTGGTTCAGAAAGAACCCTTTTTGTTAAATGGTGTAAATCCGTTCAGTAGTTGCTGAGAAAATCAAAAGTAAAAGTACATATATATCTATGGCCGCGTCGGATTCGCGCACCCTCCCGATCACGAGCTGCATGCTAATTGGCTGTCAACACTCCAAATCAGGAAGTATTGGCAGCCATTTTGTCCCTCGGTAGAACCGAGGGACAGAAACAAGTGCGCAAAGCGCACAAAGGGGGCAGGGTAGAAACACCCTGACCCCTAGGTCTGCTCAGGGGTCCCACAAGGACCCCCTGGGCAAAAATTTTTTTTTATTTTTTAAAAATCGGCAGGATGCGCTCAGGGAGCGCGAATCCTGCCGGAAAAAATCGAAGCGCGGTCTCCCGCGCTTCGATAGTTAGTGGCCCCGGGTGGGCCAAGTCCCGGGGGCATGCTGGGGGGTTAATTTTATGGGTGGGGGCCTCTAAGGGCCCCCAAGCCCCGGGGACCACCACCCCCGGGGCTTTATGTATAATGGTGCGGGAGGGCTCTGAACCCTCCCGCAGCCCCGGGGACCACCACCTCCCCGGGGCTTCTTTTTTTAAATTAAAAACCTGTGTGGGGGGCTCCAGCCCCCACACGCCCGGGGACCACCACCTCCCCGGGGCACTAAGAAAAATTAAAATGGGGGTCCGTTTTGGACCCCAAGCCCCGGGGACCACCACCTCCCCGGGGCTTTCAAAATGTAGGGAGGGGGCCGCGCGGCCCCCTCCTGAGCCTGTGGTGGCCCTGGGGACCGCCACCCCCAGGGCCGGCTCCTGCAGTGTCCCGGGGTGCCTACCCCCGGGACACTGCTGTTTGCAATGACAGGACGGGAGCCTCGCGGCTCCCGTCCTGTCATTGCAAACTTGCTTGGATATTGGAAGAGAGAGCAGGGAAACCTGCTCTCTCTTCCAATATCCAAAGCCGACAGCTTTCCACATGGGGAGCTGCATCTTAGCAGCTCCCCATGTGTAAGCATGCCGGCTCCCGTAGGACACGGGGAGCCGGCGGGACTGTGGGGGCTTGGGGACCCCCACAGTCCCCAACGAGAGGCCAGGCCCCGGGGATGGGGTCCCCGGGGCCATAGGGCCACGGAGGGGGCCACGCAGCCCCCTCCCCAAAGTAAAAAAATGAAGAAAAAAAAAAAAAAGTGCAAGGCCGGCCCGGGGATGGGGTCCCCGGGGCCTTAAATGGCCTGAGGAGGGGGCCAGGCAGCCCCCTCCAAATAAAAAAAGAGGCCATGCCCCGGGGGATGGGGTCCCCGGGGCCAATACAGGCCCAGGGAAGGGGGCCACGCGGCCCCCTTCCCGTTTTTTTCTTTTATTTTAATTTAAAAAAAGGGGTAAGGCCCTGGGGGATGGGGTCCCCAGGGCCTAAAAATAGGAAAAAGGAAGGGGGCTACACAGCCCCCCTTCAGAGGGGAAAATAAAAAAAATTAAAAAAAACGATCGGGCCCGTAGGCCCCGCCCCCTTCCTTCACCACTCTGCAAACGCGCCCCTGGCGCGTTTGCAGAGGGGAACGAATCCCCTTGAATACTGGGGGTCCCTGGGGGCCAACTAGCCCACCAGGAACCTCCAGTATGCGCCAGGGAGCTGCCTTGCAGAGAGGTGTACAGAGGCCACGCCCCTTTTACACCTCTCTGCAACGCAGCTCTATGGCGCTTTTGGAGGTATATGTTGGGCTAGTTGCACCCCAGGGACCCTCAGGATTCAAGGGGAGTTAATCCCCCGACTTAAAACGTGCCACGGGGCGTGTTTGCACAGTGGTGAAGGGAGGGGCGGGGCTTCAGGTGACATGTGTGCAAACAGGCCCCGTGGCGCGTTTTAAGATGGGGAATTAAATCCTCTTCAATCCTGAGGGTCCCTGGGGCCAACTAGCCCAACAGGTACGTCCAGAAAGCGCCACAGAGCTGCGTTGCAGAGAGGTGTAAAAGGGGTGTGGCCTCTGTACATGTCTCTGCAACGCAGCCCCTGGCGCATACTGGAGGTTCCTGGTGGGCTAGTTGGCCCGTAGGGACCCTCATGATTCAAGGGGACTTAATCCCCCAACTTAAAACGCGCCACGGGGCGCGTTTGCACAGATGTCACCTCAGGCCCCGCCCCCTCCCTTCACCATTGTGCAAATATTCCTCTAAAATCAGCCGAAATACGAATTCTGATTTACTCACCTGTTATCAGGAGAGACCTCAGTGCTGCATCTTTCAGCCCAGTACTGGTCCTGAAAAGTAATTTTAACCGTACTTACCGGTAACTTGAATTTCCTTCATAGGCTAACATTGACTGGTTTCACTTGGAAATTCTTCTAAGTGTGGAGTTTTGGAACTTTAAAATATTCCTCTAAAATCAGCCGAAATACGAATTCCGATTTACTCACCTGTTATCAGGAGAGACCTCAGTGCTGCATCTTTCAGCCCAGTACTGATCCTCAAAAGTAATTTTAACCGTACTTACCAGTAACTTGAATTTCCTTCCATAGGATATCATTGCCTGCTTTTTGCTGAAAAAGTTTCTAAGTGTTGATTTTTGAAACATACAAATATTCCTCTAAAATCAGCCGAAATACGAATTCTGATTTACTCACCTGTTATCAGGAGAGACCTCAGTGCTGCATCTTTCAGCCCAGTACTGGTCCTGAAAAGTAATTTTAACCGTACTTACCAGTAACTTGAATTTCCTTCCATAGGCTAACATTGACTGGTTTCACTTGGAAATTCTTCTAAGTGTGGAGTTTTGGAACTTTAAAATATTCCTCTAAAATCAGCCGAAATACGAATTCCGATTTACTCACCTGTTATCAGGAGAGACCTCAGTGCTGCATCTTTCAGCCCAGTACTGGTCCTGAAAAGTAATTTTAACCGTACTTACCGGTAACTTGAATTTCCTTCATAGGCTAACATTGACTGGTTTCACTTGGAAATTCTTCTAAGTGTGGAGTTTTGGAACTTTAAAATATTCATCTAAAATCAGCCGAAATACGAATTCCGATTTACTCATCTGTTATCAGGAGAGACCTCAGTGCTGCATCTTTCAGCCCAGTACTGATCCTCAAAAGTAATTTTAACCGTACTTACCAGTAACTTGAATTTCCTTCCATAGGATATCATTGCCTGCTTTTTGCTGAAAAAGTTTCTAAGTGTTGATTTTTGAAACATACAAATATTCCTCTAAAATCAGCCGAAATACGAATTCCGATTTACTCACCTGTTATAAGGAGAGACCTCAGTGCTGTATCTTTCAGCCCAGTACTGGTCCTGAAAAGTAATTTTAACCGTACTTACCAGTAACTTATATTTTCTTCCATAGGAATCCATTGTCTGGTTTTCAGCAGAAAAGTTTCAAAGTGTCGATTTTCACAAACTACAAATATTCCTTAAAAATTGCCTGTATGACTTAAACGCATTCTTTCAACTGTTTACAGGAGATGCACCAGTGCTGGATCCAGGATCCAACACTGAGTAAGAAAAAGTAACGATAACAGTTTTTACCTGCTAAGTGAATTTCCTTCCAAAGGATAACATTGGTGATTCTATGAGAAAAAGTTTCTAAGTGTCAACTTTTAAAATACAATAATATTCCTTAAAAATCACGACTGTAACCAAAACGCTTTTACTCAACTGTTTACAGGAGATGTACCAGGACTGAATCTAGGATCCAGTCCTGTGGTTAGAAAAAGTAATCCATAAAGTAACTAATTGCATTTAACTAGACATTCACATTGAGCTGAATGTTGCATTGTGTTTGAAAATGTGTTGCCCATTGCAACAACTGTAACTACTGTACTTAAAAGTCTATTGCCTATGTGCAAAGTATTTAAACTAAAGTAATTCATTCTGAGAAAGTATTTTTTGTAATGTAATGTATAATGTAATTACAATGTAATTTAAAAAATAAAATATGTAAAAGAAATTGTTTCTAAAAATGTAGTAAATCAGTATGAAAAAAATTAATATAAAAATTAATACATTTAAAAATTGTCATTTAAAAAACCTTTGAAATTCACTGAAAAAACCGTAGGTTTCAGGCACGTTATAGTTACAAATTAGCATTTTAAAAACCTTTGAAATTCACTGAAAAAACCATAGGTTTCAGACACGTTATAGTTAGAAATTAGCATTTAAAAAACCTTTGAAATTCACTGAAAAACCATAGGTTTTAGGGACAGTTATAGTTAGTTGGACATTGCACTCGTACAAAACCCGTGAAATTCCCCCGTTATAGTTAGTTCAGCTAACTATAACTCGCGCCCGCAATGCACTGCTGATGACGTCACATATTACATCACTCATGACATGGTCAGTGACATCACTGATGACATCACTGATGACATCTCAAATGACATCACTGATGACATCATCCACGTGATAATCTGATGCAGCTCCTCACACCCTAATATAACCTTTGATACACCCAATCTAAATTACAGAGTGCCATTCGCAAAACCATAGACACTCCAACACCAATAACTACATACCCACTCACTGATTCTTAGGTCTACACACACACATCCACTCACTCACCCGTACAGTCACTCATACTTATGGTCACTCAGTACAGGACTATCATATGCACTCTTACTCCTATATAGACACTCAAACACCGCCACTCATCCATAGAGGTACTCACACACCTAGTCAGTCATGCAAATAATTAAACACACTGCCATTTACTCACCTATACAGTTATACACACACCAGCTCACTTAATCATACAAATACTAGCACATTGTTATGCTCTTATACAATCACTGATACAAGCACACACTCATCCATACAGCCACTATCACAATCACTCACTCTCGCTTATAGCTATTTATATACTCCAATACACATATATACTGCCTTTCACATATGTAGTTACTCACACATGTACCACTGGGACATACATTCACTCACTAACACACTCTTACACACACTTACCCACCCATACAGTCTATCACAGATGCACTCTTGAAACCATCCACCCAGTGAATCACCCACTCACACATCTATACACAGTCGCACACACCCCATCCACACAAACACTCAGGCACCCATACAGATACTCATAGAACCAATCAATAACCCATATAGACACTCATGTAGCTATTCGCAAATCCATGCATCCACTTACACACCAACAGACGGATACAGACATTCACACAGTTTAGTCACTAACCCATGCATTCAGTAAGATACGTTTAATCACTCACTTGTAGAGTCAGTCAAGCACGTACTAAATCATCCATTCAGACACTTATACACCCACTCATTCTTCAATACGCCTTTCCCTATATATATTAAACATATTTAAACTTTACAGAAACACACAGTCACTGGATGATGTCATCAGTGATGTCATTTGAGATGTCATCAGTGATGTCATCAGTGATGTCACTGACCATGTCATGAGTGATGTAATATGTGACGTCATCAGCAGTGCATTTCGGGGGCGCGAGTTATAGTTAGCTGAACTAACTATAACGGGGGAATTTCACGGGTTTTGTACGAGTGCAATGTCCAACTAACTATAACTGTCCCTAAAACCTATGGTTTTTTCAGTGAATATATATATATATATATATATTCCAACTATCCTTACTGCATAAGGAAATGACGACGCCGTGTTCTGGCCAAAATATATCCTTTATTGTCGGCTAAATTGGACGCGTTTCGCCTGTCCCGCAGGCTTGCTCACCAACAAAATACATAAAGTTTCAACCATTTTTAAATACGGTGATTGTGCGACATGTCACGTGACAAACTACAAACAAAGTGCATTAGAAAACAGACTCGTAGTTTGTTTAAACTTTTTCAAATATTAACAATAAACACCAAATTTCCGTTATTGTCAAACTTCCGTTTTTCGAGCTCGAAAAACTGAAGTTTGACAATAACGGAAATTTGGTGCTTATTGTTAATATTTGAAAAAGTTTAAACAAACTACGAGTCTGTTTTCTAATGCACTTCGTTTGTAGTTTGTCCACGTGACATGTCGCACAATCACCGTATTTAAAAATGGTTGAAACTTTATGTATTTTGTTGGTGAGCAAGCCTGCGGGACAGGCGAAACGCGTCCAATTTAGCCGACAATAAAGGATATATTTTGGCCAGAACACGGCGTCATCATTTCCTTATGCAGTAAGGATAGTTGGAATTTAATCGGACTGGGCTTGGTGGGTCCGTAGCGATGACGCGCCCTCTGTTCAGGCGAGCGACGGACTGCAGCAAGCAACGAGTGGGCAATATATATTTATATATATATATATATATATATATATATATATATATATATATATATAACCTACTTGTACACCCATATAGCCACTCACACACCCATACACACAGGAACACTTACAGTTACACAACCACTCACATAATATGTCAGAAGTAGTATCACTCAGTGGTAGTGCACCTAGTATACTAATTTAACTTTTGTAGTGGGTTAGATGTTTAACAATCATAAATATATCTGTATTCACTGAAAAAGCCAAAGGTTACAGGGATGGTAAAGTTAGGCTCAGATGTCACTCGTACAAAACCAGTGAAATTCACAAGGTATGGTTACCCAAGCTAACTATAAATTAAGCCCCCGCAATGCATTGCTTAAGACCTCACTTATTACATCACTCATGACATGGTCAGTGACATCACTGATGACATTTCAAATGACATCACTGATGACATCATCTAGTGAGTGTAAGTATTTTCTAAGAGTTTATGAATATTAAACATATATGCTAACCTACCACAAAAGTAAAATTAGTATACTCGGTGCACTACTATTGAGTTATACTACTTCTAAAATATATTATGTGAGTTGCTGTGTGACTGTATGTATCCTTGTGTATATGTGTTTGTGAATCGTTGTACGGGTGTATAAGTGGGTGTTTGAGCAGCTGTGTGGGTGAATGAGTTGCTGTGTGAGTGGCTGTATTGGTGAGTAAGTGGGTGAGTCAGTGGCTGTATGGGTGAGTGAGTGGCATTGTGAGTGGCTCTATGGGTGGGTAAGTGGGTGTGTAGTGACTGTATGGGTGAGTGAATGGGTGTCTGAATGGCTGTATGAGTGAGTGACTGGGTTTGTAAGTGGGTCAATGGGTGAATGAGTGGCTGTTTGAGTGGGTGTTTTTGGTTGAGTGATTTGATTTGTTGTGGATGTATTGGGGAGTGAGTGTCTGTGTAAATGGCTGTATGGGTGAGTCAGCAGATGTGTGAGTGACTGTATGGATGTGTGAATGGGTTTGTAAGTGGTTGTGTGGGTGTGTGAGTTCTTGTATGGGTGAGTTAGTGGCTGTGTGAGTGACTGTGAAGGTGAAGAGGTGGGTATATGACTGGCTGTACTGGTGAGTGACTGGTTATATGAGTAGTTGTATGGGTGAGTGAATGGTTGAGTGAGTGGCTGTACAAGTGAGTGAGTAGGTATGGGAGTGGCTCTATGGATGATTGAGTGGGTGTGTGAATACTAGTATGGGTCTGTGAATGGGTATATGAGTGGTTGTGCAGGTGTAGGAGTGGGCATACATGAGGTTGTATGGGGGTGTGAGTGGGTGCATGACTGGTTCTGTGGAAGATGTCATCAGTGATATCACCAGTGATGTCATCAGTAATGTCATCAGTGATGTCACTGACCGTGTCATGAGTGATGTAATATGTCAGGTCATAAGTAGTGCATTGCTGGGGCGTAAGTTATAGTTAACTCAGATAACTATAACTGCTGAATTTCTAGGGTTTTGTACGAGTGAAATCTGAGCCTAACTATAACATCTCTGTTACCTTTGTTTTTTTCAGTGAATTTCTATGTTTTTAAAAAATTCTAATTCCTAACTAAAACATCCCTGTAATCTTTGATTTTTTTCAGTGAATTTCTACGAATTTTCAAGTTCTATTTCCTAGCTATAATGTCCCTGTAACCTTTGTTCTTGTGTTTTAAGTGAATTTCAATGGCTTTTTAACTGGTAGTCACATCTGCAGAGTGGTGGAGAAAGGGGGCGTGCCTTTGACCAGCTTTCAGTAATCCTGCTGTGTCAGGCTTACTGGAGGTAAAGGAGGGCTTCTTGGCCCCCAAGGACTCTCAGCAACCAAGAGGATGTTATTCCCCAACCAGTATTGCACCAGGATGTGTGGTTGCAGAGTGGTGGAGAAAGGGGGCGGGCCTTTGACCTGCTCTTAGCAATTGCACTGTCTGGAACTTCCTGGAAGTAACAAGAGGGTTTGTTGCCCCCCAAGGATCCATAGCAGCCAAGGAGACTTCATCCCCTAACCAGTTGTATGCCAGGAGGCCACTTTGCGGAGTGGTTGATAAAGGGGGCGGGGCTTCTGGCAACTTCTCATGGGCCCTCTGACTTTTTAATTTTTGTATTTATAATAGGGAAGGGGGGCTGCATGGCTCAAGGGACCCATCTCCTGGGGCAGGCCTTTTACAATGGGGAGAGGGGCCATGTGGCCTCCCTCCCCGGGCTGATTTCGGCACCAGAGACCCCATTCCCAGGGTCCTAGCCTTTTTTAAAACTATATTTTCTAATGGGAGGGAGGCCACGCAGCCCCCCTCCCTGGGCCAATTCCAGCCCCAGGGACCCCATCCCCTGCAGCCAGGCCATGTGACCTCTATTGGAGACCACAGGGGAGCTCGAGGCCCCCGTGGTCCTTGCTGGCTCCCCACCTCCTATGGGAGCCGGCATTGCTTTGACAGATGGGGGCTGTTGAAAACTCTGCTTTCTGCAAACCAGAGCTGCTTGACGGCTCTGGCTTGCAGATAACTGTTATGTTTGGTTTTGCTCAGTGGAAGCTGGCAGCTCCCACCAAGCAAAAGGAAACAGCTATGTCCCCGGGGTGGCCACCCGAAGACATAGCAGGAGCTGGCCCTGGGGTTAGTAAGCAGCCTGGGTAAGAGAATTATTCTTGTCCTAAGTAAGCGTGAAGCCATATTTTTTATTTTTACTTTCTATACTTTGACAATATACTAAATACCAAAGACAGAGGACGAAGAGCAGGGTTAGGCAAATAATGTGAGGGTCAGGAAAATGCATTCTTTTTGAGGGCCATGTGATAAGGCGAACCCATAGAAAAATCGATCTACAATGCTATCTGTCAATGTGTGGTTGTGCTAGATTAGTGGAAATTAATGGCAAGGGATGCTCATATGTGTCTTTACAATTATTATTATATTATTACTATGTGGGTTTTGTGCTGTATAGAGTAAAACCATAAAGGTGCATTAAGTGTGTGATAAATTAAAAGGAAAGAGAATAAAACAAAACAGCAACCCATGTGAAGGCAGATTTACGTTTTGTATGTGGTAAAGCGTGATTGTAACTATGATTTGCTTTGTGGTCCAATAACAACAAAGTATTCCTAAAACAATGAACCTACCATGCATTTCAGCAGAGAAAAGAAAAGCAATGAATTACCATGAAGAAGTACATCCATCTTTATTTCTGAATGTTCCAGGCCCAGTACTTAATTTGTTCCAGCAATGGCAGTCATTCTTGGGGAGCGGACCTTATTTTTCATCATATGACTTTGACCCAGAGCAAGAGAGGGGAAGGCAAAAGAACGGAGAATGAAGAAGGAAGAGAAAGATAGGAAAATGGCCACCAAGTGAGAATTCAGAGATACAACTGAACTTGCAAGAGGGAGAGCTAGAGAGACAGGAAGTGTAGAGGGGCATGAGGGGAACCAGGCATAGATAGCTTCGGTATTCAGCAGCCCAAGCATTCGGCAGTCTCCTGAGAAAAACGTTGGAAACCTGCACATATTTTTCTTACATATATATATATATTTTTTTTCCCTTTTTTTTTTTTTTTTACAAATTAAGCACTGCCCCTGCCTAAAACGTATTCCTAAAGCATGTTGGCCAATTTTCTACATACAAAATAGAATGGTTTTGTTGTTAGAAAATCCGACAAATTGTAATTGGTAATTTTGTCTCTGAGGATATATAGATATAAATGCTTGTTGCAGGGCATGAACCTATATTGATGGCATGTTTCTCAAGTGCATCCCTGCACATAGTATGGCTGAGAATAACAGAGTAGCAAACTCTATCAAATTATAACATGTATCAACAATTGTGCAAAGTCTTTCCTAGCCCTACAAAGGTACAGAGATTGCTACAATATAGGTGTTAAATACATTCTAAACCAATAAATCTTCCTGAAAGGGCTCACACAGAGCAGAAAATATACAGTAAGCAGAAACATTTATTCAAGCAGCCTTCTGCGAGATGATTTATAATATTTACTGCCGCAGTTCAAGAACTGTGCCTCCGTTCTCAGAGCAGAATCGTTTAGCCCAAGTGGTGACAGAATCGTAAGGAGTAGAGAGCTCTCACAATATGTACAAATTGTATAAAAGAGCGAGATTTACCACTTCGTCGAGTACTCCACAAAGAAACCTTTACACAATAATAAAACGGGAAAAACAGCCAATCAAACTTTTTTTTCTTATTATCTTCCCCTATTTAGGTTTTCAGTCTATACTTCATAAAATCCAAACAGTTAATCTTGGTCGTGGACAGAAAACCGACACAACGGAATGCAGACAATAAAATGCTATATATCCTTGAAGTGAACGATTCGAACTACAAAATTGACCACAGTCATTTATGATTTCTAAATTCTTCTATTTGTGTAGACAAATTATTTGTTTCAGGGTATTTATTGCATGTTTAGTCATTCAATTATGTTTTGGGCCTCGACACAGAGGCATGATCTGGATCTGAGATATGAGTGATTGATGAAGAGTCCTGTTATGTAATGTTTTACACATCTCACAAAGGCACAAACATCCTTGGGACATTTTAGGATGCAACCAGTGTTAAAATCCATGCTCAAAACATTGCATCTAGTTTCCAGTTAGAATCGCTGCATAGTTGAATACCCCAGTCCTTCTGGATTTTCTGGGAGCAGATATATCTATACATATAGCACATGAGTAATCCAACTTATTGAATGTTTTCCAGTCATTTCAGAACCAGTATTTCAAAGAAATGAGGTCTTAATTGTGAATTATTTCTCAGAATTCACAGTGCTGAATTAATTTTCAGGAAATTAAGCTTTCATATACAAATAAAAAAGCTAAATGGATGGTTAGCACAACATTTCATCTTTCACTATATAAGTGCTACTCTCGGATCGTTAATCAGTTCACCTGACAAGATCATTCTTGTAGGCCCGCCTTTGATGCAAGCATCTATCAATGAATCCTCCCCAGTTTTCACAAATAAACATTGTGACCTGTCAGCTAAAAAGTTACATTGTCCCATTTTGCACTTTATTTTCTTTCTTTTTAAGCATATCTTCTTAAACCTACTCCATAGTGTCAATGTACTACAAAACAAAAGAACATTATAGAATATATTAATTTTCTTAAAATGTGCTTTGAATTTAAATGTGTCTTATAATTATACACATTGTTGCATAAAACACATTTTAAATATTAGCATATTATCCCAAACAAAAACACTGAAAGACATACCTGCAGTCTCAGGCAAAAAATGACTGATAAGTAGATGATTATCAGATATTCCAAATCTTTCTAAAGAGTTCTAAAATCAATTCATGAAGTGATGTCATCCTTTGATATGTCATGAGTGATCCAATATATGAGATCATAAGCAGTGCATTGCGGGAGAATAAATTATGGGTTAGCTCAGTAAACTATAACCGGTGAATTGAAACTTTTTTTGTTTTTTAAACATTTGTTTTTGTATTAGTTCAACACTTAGCTATAACATCTCTTTAAGCTTTGCTTTTTCAGTGAATTTGCAGGGTGTTTATAATTTAAGCTAACATCTTATTACCATAACTAACTATAGCATCACTTTAACTTTGTTTTTTGAGTGAATTTCTAGTTTTTTTAAGTTAGACTAAGCTAGAATCTTAGGGGCATATTCACAAGGAGCTATCGCCGAATTAACGGCACTTTATCGCAGCCAAAGTCGTGATAAATTTTCCTCCCCATTCACAAGCCGGTGTTAACAGCCCACAGCACCAGTTTACCAGCGATAGCAGCCTCAAAAAACATCGCCACAGAGGACCGGCGCAACTATCGCTAATGAGATGCAGAGTGGGCGTTCCTGTGCCAAAAGGCGAGACAACATCACACCTCAACATTCACAACGACCAGCCACATCTGCGATAAAAGCAAAAAACCAGCGATAAGCCGCGTTAGCACCAGGAAATCTACACCTGCCCTGACCTGGTGTAAAGTCCGACCACAGCCTGCACCACAAAAGGGAGCACAGCCCAGAGCCACACATGAAGGACAACAGATGCCCACGAGCAACTGAACATGCAGCACGGACACCCAAGAGGGCCACAACACCCACCGACACCACACCCAGGCCCGCAACACCCCCCCCGGGACAACCCCCAACCCCGGACTAAGGAACTGCACACCAGCACCACGAATCCCAAAACAAACATTTTGCCTGATGTCGCACAAGCAGGAATATAAACATACATGCGTGGCCAGAAAATGGAGAATCACTTATACAGCAATGCAATCACCAACACAAAACACCATACAAACAAAAGCAGAAACAACCCTTAGGATGAGTCCTAGCGGCTCCTCACTGGACAATCCCTAGCACACAGCCAGGAAGACCAAATCCAAGAGAAGAAGGTGTGCCATGCGCCCAACAAAGGAAAGAGAGGGAGAGGGAGAGAGACGGAGTGAGATAGCACAAGCATCGCAAGGCCGCTTGGGCACCTGGCTCCACATGCCAACATGTGTGTGTGCATCGCCATCCGTACACCATGAGCCCAAGGCCGTGTCCCCAATCTCAGCGCCAAAGCCACATCACATTCTGAAAACGCAAGTAGTAGACAGACAAACATCAGGGATGAAAGCACCATTGTCCCAATGCAAAAGGCGGGAGGACACCTGCACCTCTGACCTTGGTCCAGAACGCGCCTGGAACACCCTGATAGAGATGCAATGGCAGATGGGGACTACTCCCACACCACGCATTCCGCAAATGAACCATCCGACTTATCCACAGCCCACACTCAGAAACCCCTGCCTGTGGTACCCCCGCATGGGATGCCCTTGACACTCACGGAAACAGCAACCCAGTACCCACAACGTTGCACACACATTCGAATCATTGCTCAGAGCTGTGGCATATCCTCCACACAACTGCCGTAGTTCAGAAGAGTGCCGGTTCACGAGACGCACCAACGCAATGGCAGGCCATACCGGGCACATGCACAACCCCCATCACGTGGAACAGTACCGTGCACGTATGCGGCAACTACTGAGCGCACTGCCACTGGCAGTGCTGCAGATCAGTTAGAGGCTCAGCTTCCGCATTGCCCACGTCACCTGCGTCCAGCCCTGGTTCCACTGCCGAACATGCACATTCGAGTGTCCCATGGATGTCTGCCTATCCAACACAACTGTTGATGAATTGGACTATGACCTGTGTCTGCGCCCCCTGTTGGATCACGAACAGGAGCGTAACCGAGACAGCCGTGCATGGGATGCCTTGACATACTGCGTATGTATTGGTAGTTGGGCATGGGAGATTGCACAATTCCTCGTGTGCAGTGACCACATCGAGGCGCTCCCCTATTGGGCTGTGTTGCGGATCGGTGAGACGGCGTGGGCTGAGCACACCTGCCCGGACCACCTAATGGATTGGCTCACCCTGGTGTTCCTTGAACACGACAACGACGTACTATTGGAACACATTGCACATGAAGCTGCACGGGCATTCATGGACGAGTAACTATGTTCCTGCAGCCACATCCGATTGCCACCCACAGCACATGGCCCAACAACTTGTTGCATCGTGGGGATTGCTCACATATCCCACGACAACAGAGGACACGTCTGCCTGCGTCGGGCTCTGGATGCATGTGCGTGGAACAACGTGTGTGTACACACACCTGTGCAAGGTGACGCAGGTCCATGGTCGGAGAAACACAGCGACGTTTGGCAACGTTGCCAATTCGGACAAACTGCTGGGGGAGAGTACACACATGGCAATGTAGCACGACATGTGAACCTGTCGGACCCTCACACCTGATCACGGTCAGCAGAGCAGACAATCGGCGCACTCCGGAGGCGGAGCACTATGCAGATCCCATGTGCAGTGAGTCGTGCCCCCTCACACGGGGCAATGGGCAGACGCAAAACAACACATGACTCATCCAGCAAGGCAAGGTGGGCTGTGATCGTTGCCATCCGTGGTGAATGTTGTCCATTTTAGCCCCCACATTGTCTGAACCTCGACATGTACCCATGCTGCGTGTAAGTGTCTTAAGCATGTCCCTGACTGCTGTGGCCGTTGCCTCGTCCGTACTGACACGCACATGCCAATAAAGTCCATGCCACTCCACTGGTGACTAACTGTGAGGTGTGTTGTTTAGAATGTCCACTCGTGTGCCACAATGAGCATCCTCCCTACACAGGGAGGAACTGACTGACGCATGTGCAATGTGGGTGTGTCCCTTTGGCAAGCTATACCTCTGTGAGCCAGACATAGTTTTGGATATGTGCCGAACGACATGTGCACTCACGTGACGTCAGCAATGTGAGTATGGTGTCCAACCACTGATCATGTGGAGCAATGTCATATCACACTACAGAATGTGTCCACACAGATGTGTGTGAGTAGGTATGCGACGTGAAGTTCTGTTGTCACATGTGGTGTTGGACACCACTCCTGGTCTGCTTTCGTTTGTGTCAGTCCTACACACAGCCCTATTCAACACATGGATGTGTGCCTACATTGGGGGGTTGTGTGATTGTTGTTGATGTGCAATGGGGACACAGCTAGTACACACCTTCACAGTCATCCAATTGGCCATGTGTCTCAGGGATACACATGCGCATAGATGTCAGTTACCAGGGTATGCCTTCATGTGCAATCATCGTCCCCACATCCAGCCATACTTCCATACGTGAGTGAACATAGTGATGACACATCTGTGTGATTTAGAATGTTTTATTCACATTCAGGTGATTGACGGAGCTGGAGCTGTACATGGCCATCCAAACCCACATCACATGGGAGCCCAGTGGTGGGCCAACCAGAGTCCTTTGGGGATTGCACAGTGATCAGGAAGAGGGAGAGTGCAGTCCACAGCTGGATTGCTGCGTAATTGTCCAGTGGTCAAGATATGGCAGTCCGTGTCGGGTCCGGGTGAATGTCGCAGAGTGTCCCGGGGTTCAGTAGGAGGTATTTCCCAGGGCATGATGCATATTTTATGCGTTTTTATATAGCGCGGACTTTACCCGAAGGTGTCAGAGTGCTTCACATTAGGAACAGTAACATTACTTGAGGAGAAAATTGCAAGTGACATAATACAAAAGCAAGCGTTACATTACATGAAGAAAAAGTGACAATTGTGCAAATAACAAAAACAAACAAAATACAAAAAGAGGTAGCAAATGATACGTTACAAGAGGAAAAGGTGACAAGTGTGCATGATACATAAGATACAAAATACAAATAGAGATATAATACTGCAATAAGTGGCAGACACTCAGAATACACTGGGAAGGCACTTCTATAGGCATGGAGTACAGAATTTCCTATAGTGGAAGAACTTCCTTGAGGGAGTAGAGAGGGCGTGAATTAGGTTTGGAAGTGTCTTTGGAGAAGGAGAAATTTGAGGTCAGTTTTGAAGGACCGGGAAGAGGTGGTGGTCCGGAGCTGAGGCAGAAGTGAGTTCCAGATTCTCACTGCGTTGCCTGAAAAGGATTGGGCCATCGATCTTTCCTTTTGAAAGTGGGAGGTTCAAGCAATAGGTTTTCCGCATTACGTGATGGTCTAGAGCCTCCAGAGAGTTTCAGTTTGTTCGCCAAGTAGCGAGGAGAGGAGGAATGCAAGGCTTTGTGGGTGATACAGGCAGTCTTGTAGATAGATCTTGCCTCGATGGGAAGCCAATGGAGGGAGGATAAAATGGGTGTGATGTGGTCGCTTCTTTTGGCCCCATATATGAAATGAGCTGCTGAATGGAGCACAGATTTGAGGGGGGACAGGTGGGATTTGGGGAGGCCAGTAAGAAGAGAATTGCAGTAGTCCAGCCTAGAGAGAACCAGCGATTGGACCAGGGTCTTTCAGTCTTGCTCGGGAAGAAGCGTCGAATCCCCCAGAGAAAGCGCAGTTGGTATCGAGCAGACTTTGCAATGGAATTGATGTGGGAGAGTAGATTGAGTTTTCTGTCGAGTATGACACCAAGGGATTTTGCGCTGTCGACAATGATAGGTTTAATCTTAAGTAGATTCATGTGATCCATCCATGATTGAACCGGAGGAGGAGAGAGTGAGGAGGAGAGGAGGAGGAATTCAGTTTTAGAGGGATTCAGAATCAATTGATGAGTTAGCATCCAGTTTTGAATGGAGTCGAGAGTAGAGTTTAGGATGGAGAGATCGTGTGTGGAGGACACCTTGAGGTAAATTTGAGTGTCGTCCGCATAGAGATGATAGGGGATCCCAGATTAACTTAGGAGATTTCCCAATGGTTCCAAATAAAGGTTGAACAAAGTGGGTGCAAGTATAGAGCCTTGAGGAACACCTTGACCTACCGCCAAAGGAGATGAAAGACTGTTCGCTATTTTGATCATTTGGGATCTATCAGAGAGGAAGGAAGCAAACCATTTAAGCACTGTGCCTTCCATGCCCATTCTCTGTTGAAGAGTGTTAAGGAGGATGTTGTGATTGACAGTGTCAAAGGCTGCAGAAAGGTCAAGGAGGATTAGAAGACAAGACTCCCTGAATCGAGTATCCGCAGTGCGTCATCAATCACTTGCAGCAGGGCTGTTTCAGTGCTGAAGTTTTGAATGAAGCCAGACTCGAAATTGTCAAGAAGATCATTGTCCTTGATATGACGGGAAAGTTGTTTTGCTACACATCTTTCAGTGATTTTCGCAAGAAAAGGTAGGTTAGTGATGGGGCGGAAGTTGTTGAGGTCATTCGCATCGGCAGTGGGTTTTTTAAGAAGAGGGGTAACCTGCCCAGTTTTGAAGGGAACAGGAAGGGAGCCTTGACAGAGGGAGAGGTTAACCAGAGCGGTCCAATAGGAAAGAGAATGAGTGTAGAAGTCGATTGCAATGGCACTAGGGATGGGGTCAAGAGAATGGTTGGAGGGCTTTGTTTCGAGGATGCATTTGAGGAGGGCATCTTCAGGGATGGAGTCAAAGTTCTGCCAAATGGCTAGGGATTTGCGTTCCTCTTGAGGGGTAGGATGACTGACCTGATCCACAAGTAGTTTCACTTTTTCGTCTACGAATAAAGCGAATTCCGCTGCTTTCTTTGTAGAATCCTCCAACTTGGAGGTTGGGGGAGGGCCGTTTGGATTCTTGATGAGGTCGAAAAGTTTTTTGGGTCTATTTTTGGCTGAGTCGAGGAGGGTTCTGAAGTGCGATACTTTTTCAAGGAAGATGTGCTTGTGGTACTTGGATCTTGCTGATCGAAGCGTGACCAAATTATTGGTGGAGGGCGCTTGTCTCCATCGTTTCTCCAGGATTCTTAGGTACTTCCTTTCTTCATAAAGGGATTTGTTGAACCAAGGTGCTGAGGGAGTGGGCCTTTTCCTTTTGCTTTGAAGAGGAGCGACGTTGTTGATTTCAACTGCAAGGACTGAGAGGCATTGGGAGGTGAGTTCATTTACATCCAGGTTCGGGTCTAGCCTTGGAAGTGATAGCAAAGCCGAATCACAGAGGGTACAGAGGTCGATATTTTCCGTGTTACGGAACCATGAGGTAGTCCTCTTAGGTTGGCCGAGTGTTATAGAGTGTGATAGGTGAAGAGAGAATGGGATGAGGAGGTGGTCAGACCAGTCTACATGAATAGGGGTAGCGATAGTAAGCATGTCTGCTTTAGAAATAACAAGGTCCAGGATTGAGCCCTTAGAGTGTGTTGTTTCTGTGCAGTGTTGGATAAGATCGTTTGCGGAGAGAAAGGTGGCCAGCATATTCGCAGAAGAGTCATCCAGCGAGCCCCAGTGGAGATTGAAGTCACCCACGATAGCCTGATTGTCACTTTGCGAGTATTGGTCGCTGATGAAGTCAGTGAGTTCCTCCATAAACGAAGGGCCGCTGCCAAGCGGGCGGTAAATGGCATGGAATCTGAGGGGTGAGCGTTGGTGCAATTGAAGCTCAAGAGATAGGCATTCAAAAGTGCGGAAGGAACTGTTAGGAAAAGCCTTGAGTTGAAGGGAGTTTCTAAAGATGACTGCAACACCTCCCCCAACTTTGTCTATTCTGTCATTTCTCAAAATAGAATAGCCTGTGGGTAATAGGAGATCAAACATAGAGTGAGAGGTATCGTTGAATAGGTCATAACCAGGCAGGGACAGGCCATATGGCGGTGATGGATGCTACTGCCTCCTTCCTCACACAGTAGTTCCCATCCCCTTCTCACTCCCCTGATACGGGTTCTGTGTCTGGTGTGCCAGGTGTGTGTGACGGGGTGATGGCTGCATTGCTGTGTGCCACTGACACATCAGACTGCTTAGGTGAAGGGGCAGCATCACAGTGTGCCACAGACACATCAGGGGTCGGAGCTGTGTGTGTCGATGTTCCCGCTGCAGTCATCTGGGGATGGCTCAGTGGCAGCAATGGCAAGATGAAGTACTGCAGGGCATTGAAGTTCCCAGCTACCACTCGCTGGTGTCCAGCCGTGGCAGACATACTTCCAGCCTGCATCTGCTCCATGGTCTCCATTGACCTCCGCATCTGTGCCAACTCTGTGCTGTCATGGCTGGTGCCTGTCTGACCTGACAGTTCTTGTATTTGATTCATGGCAGCAGCGAGGTCAGCCAAGGTCAGTGGCGGTGCATGGTGCGTACAGGGGGTGTCCGATAGGGACTGTACGTGGTCCCTGATGGGACTCAGACACCCACGTATGGCATCGAGTTTGGCTGCCACGAGCTCGAAACCCACTCGCAGCTGATCAGCCAACTCCACCTGGCAAGCCAACACACGCCGTAGGAATTCAATGTATTGGTCGGGGGGTCCTGGGAGACAGCCGTGGTGGTGTGTGTTTCCTGCTGTGTGGTCTGTGCAGGTGGTGGGGTCACCTCGAGGCAGCTGGCCTGCCCTGCTCCTGGGGTGGGGTGCAGAGGCTGTCCATTATCCGTTGGAGGGTGTCTTGACATATGTGCAGGTTGTCCGCTTCATCATCAATGATGGGAAGTGTGGTGTGCTCTGCAGGAGGTGTTGTTTGTCCCTCTGCAATGTAAAGGTGAGATGCAGGTTAACAGAGTTTCACATGTATGTGGATGATTTGCAGATGTTTACATTCAGACTGCATGCCAATGTACATTGTGACTGTTTTGGGGGGAGCTGGCTATTTGATGGCAGTCAGTGTGTTTTTCGACTACATGACGGATGTGTGGTAGTACCCGTACATTATCATCACACAGTGTCAGGCAATGCCAGATGTGAGTGGACAATTACTACGCACGAGCGGAACCTGTTGTGAGCTCTGTCCTGTGGTGCTGGTGTTGCACTTTGTACCACATTGCCGTCATTGCTGATGTTCTGTGATTGCTATGTGTGTGTGCTGCATTGTGGGGGAGTTGACCCTGCAGCTCTGATTTCGTGTAGCCTTCTCCCTTTGAGGCGGGGTGCCTTTGAATTGTTTGCTTCTTGGGGCCAGATTTGCTTTTGATTTGGGTCATATGTGCTCTCGGACAGATTTTGTGGCCTGGTGCATTGTTCGTCTGCTGCGTGTATTGTAAGGCATGGGTTGTGGGTGCACGTGGACATGTCGGAGTATGACCTGCTCCTTTACGGATGTGATCCGCACTGGACTACCTCCATGTCGATTGGTGGGCCATGTAATATTTTTATGGCTGCTGCCATGCTATCGGACAGGCAGTGTTGCTTGCATAGTCAGTGTGGGTCACAGAGCCACTGTTTTGCTGGATTCAGCACATGTGCATGGGTGGGTTGTGATATTGGTGATGGGGGGGCCCTCTGTGCACATTGTGGATGGGGGCCTACTTGGCGTTTCTATGTGTGCTGCAGTGTGCCAAGGCAATCAGGGACATGTTCCACGGTCATTGTGGGTGTGCTGTGTGCTACACGTAATTGTGCATGTGTGCCATTGTGCCCATCTCCCCCCCGTATCCCCCGTTCCTAGTCGTTACTCACCCTGTTGCTGTTGGGTCAGGTTATAACGTGCTGTGTCCAGGCCCCCCAATCCTGCCACCGTCTCCTCACTGCTGACTGTGGCCACCATTTGCTCCAGCTCATCCAGCTCCTCCTGTGTCACTGGACTCACATCTCCAGTCGCCGTTGCTGCCTCCCTGTTGGCGGCGAGCTTATGTTTGGTCTGCCTTTTCAGATCATGCCAGCGCCTCTTGACCTCCTCCAGTGACCTCCTCGACACTCTGACTGCATTGACGTTGGTAAAGGTGGCCTGCCATATTTCGGTTTGGTTTGCCGGTGCTGCAGTGGAGGTGCCGAACAGTTGTTGATGGTGTTCTATCACCTCCTTGACGATGATCTGGTCTTCCTGCGGACTGAACCCCGTCTTCCTCTTCCTCTTGTCCTTGCCCTTCCCCGAACGCGGGGTTCCTGGCTGGTCCTCAGTGGGGCTTGTGGTGTTCGGCTTGTCCTCTGCACTCGGTCCGGGTGCATCCATGTTGCTACGCAGTATGAATTGTTTTTGGGCTTTTTTTTCTTTCTTTTATGGTGCTTTTTCCCGTTGGACGCGTGGGATTTTCAGGCCTGTGGCTGGTGTTCGCTGATTTCTGTACCGCGATTGGCCTCATGGCATTTTTTTGGCGTTCGCGTTTCACATTTTTTAGGCGTGGCGTTGATTTTCACGCTGACATTTGACGCGTTATCTGGTGACTATTGCATGCTACCGCCTTGTTGTGAATTCCACGTTGGCACGGGGTTATTTTCCCGCGCTAGGCTGCGATATTGAAAGTTGCGTTACGCTACTCTTGCGGTAGTTATCACACATTCTTGTGAATATACCCCTTAGTACCATACTCTAACGTCACTTTAACCTTTGTTTTTTCCGTACATTTCTGAGGATTTTTTTAACATAAGGTAAGTTGTAATTATTACCATAATTAACTATAACATCACCACTTTAAACTTTGTTTTTTTCAGTGACTATTTATATCCATTGTAATGGTCCCACATTAGATTGCCATCACAAACTTGCCAGAGGTTGAATGCTCCTATGGGTGTGGAATGTCAAAAATTCGTATTCAACATCTGTTTTAGCCCATCTCCATCAGCAAATGAATGAAGCTCTTGTCTTTATTACTCAAGGTGCATTATTTATTGCAATATAACCATCACCCGAACCTGCCGGCGCATTTCAGCATGAAAAGTCTTGCTGATGGCCAACAAGAACATAGCATAATTATCCCCCATAAAACATAATAATAAGACAGGGAAAGTGAGCTAGTGCTCTAAGAGTGGCCGCCATCATGAAGTAGTGCAAATCATCATGCTATAACCTCGAATATGCCTCTTTACCCCGCATCCCGTTACCCCGCATGTTGTTACAACGCAGTCGTTACAACGACCGCGTTGTAACAACGCAATACCATTACCCCGCAAGTCGTAACAATGACTTGCGGAGGGGGGCGCTGGATGTTGGAATAGTATAATTTACTATTCCAACTCCAGTCTGTGCGGACAGTAGGGAAGGTGTTGGATTTTAAATCCAACACCTTCTCCCCCCTTCCGCAAGTCGTTGTTACGACTTGCGGGGTAATGGTATTGCATTGTTACAACGCGGTCGTTGTAACGACCGCGTTGTAACAACATGCGGGGTGAGGGATGCGGGGTCAAGGTTGTTTACCATTACACTCTCATCTAACATTCACCATCTAATCTCCTCTCATTCAAAGTTTGACCATCATATGCACAAATGTTAATTAGTGTTTCGGTTTGTACTCAATATGCCTTACTGCAGCTGCGGCCGGTGCAGGTAAGAGCGGTGGGACAGTGGGGCCCAGTGGGTGGGATTTCGACGGACAATGAAGAGGGAAAATGAAATAAATAATTCATTTTCCCTCATCATTGTTCATTTAAATCCCCCCCACCGGGCCCCATCATCCCACCGCTCTTACCTACACCGGCCGCAGCTGCCTTACTGTTCCATCATCATACTTAGTCAGAGTTAGGAATGCTAAGTATTGCATATAAGCTAATGTTTATACTTATGTGTGACATACTCAGCATTCCATATCAGCTCAATGTGCACTTAATTCATCATCATTGTTCTATGAAGTATGCTTCTTAGTACATCTATCTCTTTAATGTTTGTCTTGCGATTCATTTGCTTACTGTGTGTCACAGTTCTCAACATAGTGATCATTCTCTAACTTTATTTTAAGCAATCCAAGCAATTTATTGTAATGCCCCATTGTGCTGAACATCAAATCAGTCATGCTTACCCATACCTATTCATCATAAGGTGGGAACCAACCTTGTGTCACCCCCTTACAACCCCTTCCATATTTGGATTATATTTTTGTAGAACCCACTGATGTCCTGGGTAGATGTACCCAGATTTTCCCTCAAAACATAAACATAAAACCAATTTTGTGGTGGGAGAACATCCATTCAACATGTAGAGATGGCTTAAAAAACATGAAGAAGGGAAAGCGTTCATTTCTACATGCTTTGTGCAGAAATAAGCAAACAGACTAATTAAGAACCCACTGGGATAGAGACTAAGGGCCTGATTTTGACCTTAACAGAACTGGTCCTGCCATCACATTTTCAACAGTTTCTCCTCCTGCCAACTAGGCGGTCTGCCCGCTCAATTTAGATGCTGGCAGGTCTATGGACAATAGTCTGTCCAAGTGCCGCCGTCTCCACCAGAATTGTCCTCCCATGTTGACTGCGCTATAAGTCAAAGTGGCTGTCAGAGGGAGTCAAGCCAAGATTACTGCAGGGCCGATTTCGAAGTGCCTTTCCGTCGAGGAACCTGTGAATGGGAAACCTCCAAGCTTGAGTTGGAGGTATTGAAGAGATATGAGGTAGAAACGTACCTTTTTTTCTGTTCTCTACTTCTGTTTCCATCTTGAACCTGATTGTCCAAGTCCTTCCTTTGCTGCTGCTAATTGACCATGAAGAAAACCAACTTCATCGTCGCCGGGATCGAAGGAAAGCTTCTTTTTTACTTTTTTTCCTGTGAATTGAGTGGTTACATTTGCCCAGGACTTGTGCATTTTTACATTGCCCTTACATGCAATTCATTGTTATGTTTAATGCATGTGTTCATTTTACAACTTATTAAGGTAAAATCAACACACCTGTATTAACACTTAAAAAAAAATTGCAATTGTAAAATTCAAAATATGTGAAAATAAGTGTGATACTTCTATCATGCACTTTTTTAGAATTACCAAAACAAACTTAAGAAAAAAAGGAGTAAGTGTAGGAGGGGTGGTAGAGTAGTTGCTTTTGGAAGTAGAGGGAGCTGGAGTGGGTGATGTGCTTGTGTCTGTATGTTTGGCAGTTGCATGTGGGTCTGGTGCATGCTGTCTAGGTTTGCATGTGTGTTTTTGTCTGGTGTTTTATAATCTGGTGAGTGTGTGTTTGTTTTTGGTTGGTGTTGTGTTGTGTATAGGTGTGCTTTTGTGTAAGTGGGTTAGTTTTCATGAGTGTGTTGCTGTGGTGGCTGGTGTGATTGTGCTGCTTGTATCTGTTGGAGTGTGTGCCGGCAAAGTGAGCTTGCTTGGGAATGAGGTGAGAGTTTGGAATTGGGTTGAGGAAGGGTCAGAAGGTTGGGCTGGTTGGGAGGCTGGGGTGAGTGAGGAGGGTGCTATGCTATGTGTTAACATAATGCAGAACACATTAGCAACAGCTAATTCAAAACAAACACTACATGTCTGTTTAGTATGTTTAGTGACACATTAAAAGGTGTTACTTACCATTCTCCACTACACCAGGTATTCCTGTCAGGGCTTCACTATGAAGGATCTGCAAGACCTTATCCTCCCAGGGATATAGTGGTAACGGGGGCCGGGAGAACCACCAGCAGTCTTCTGGGCCTCCAGGTGATGCTTGGAGGTATGCAGGTGACAACAATTAGCACAAACACATCAGGTGTGTGATGCTAACATCCATCCAAAAGCCACAGCAATAGTACAATGTAGAACGCATCCCTTCCTGCACAAAAACAATCATCCCCGCAATGCAGGCACCCTTGCACCATAGTGCGAAGGTGCCTTCATTGGCACACAGCAGCCAATTGTGCACCGGTGCAGGGGAGAAGGACAGGAGTGCACCATATTTGATAGATACAGCACATTCCTGTCCTTTTCTTTTGCCATAGGGCAGCACAGCAGAAAGTCCTGTTTTAAGCATTTAGAAATCCCAACTTGAAAATCCAAGATAATTAATGAATTCCTAATTTGAAAAAAATAATACCAAATGACTCAGAAATATAACATTGAAACAAGATAGGCAAACACCACTCTAAATAAAAATATGAATTTCATGTATTAGAATTAAAATGATTGAATTCGCACATAATAAAGAAACAGCATTTCAGAAAACATTTAAAATTCACCAAACATACTTCCAAAGCATAATATATAATTAAACTTAACACACTACAGATTACTCCACATATAGATTACAAATTATTCGATAATGTGAAAAAATACTTATGTTTCTGTAGGAGAAAATCATCTTTATATCCCAACTTCCAAAAGCTCCAAAAACAATCCATATACAGCGAATCCATTTGATAAACCACATGTCCTTTAAAACTAATTTTAATTTTTAAAAAGTGCTGCAGATCGAAAAATAAAGGGATAGTGCTTACAATTGTTGGAATATCTATCTATCTATCTATCTATCTATCTATCTATCTATCTATCTATCTATACTATTCTCTTCTAGTTTCTTATGTAACTGTTCTCTCTCAAGTATTTATTGTAATGCTTTCCATTGTCCTGTGGCTGGTTCTGCAGTCTACTAAATACTTCAAAAAATGAAAAATAAATAAATAAACCCAACACAATTCCCTTAAAAATAAGAATACCAAAAAGAAAAATCATGAAGCAATAAAAAAAAACGGAATGTTTTCTCTTCACTCCTGTTAAAAGTTACTCAAAACATTTCCACCTACAACCTATTAAACTATGGAACAAACATAATTCCATAATCAGCAGCAACACCTTAATCGTTTCTCAACAAAACTAAATACAATAACACTGTGTAACTAATACAGCACACATGCAACCCAGCCATTCAAAGCCTCCCTCACCTTTGCATTTTAGTATAAATGCAAAGTAGAAATGGACTTGCATTACTTAAAGAACCAGGATATGGCTTTCATCCTCCTTGTCAACCACCGCTGTGTGTAAGAGACACAACACACCAGATCCAAAACTTAACATACTAATTATTTGCTGGGAGAAAGTACCTCTTTTTGGGCGGTCACACCACATTTTTGTAGACTGATGCTGTTGGTTTGTTGACTCTGTGCACTGTTAACCAGCCCACAGTGCATGTGCTCTGACCCCTAAAACATGTAAAAATTGGCATACTCCTAATTGGCATATTTAACTTTCCTATAAGACCATAGTATACTGTATTTCTAAATAAATTGATGGCTTGGAAAAATAAATGTTGCATATGGACTACAGCTCTCTTGTGCCATCCACTAATGTGACCATGCAAATATCACTACAAGGCAACTGCTGTAGCCTGGCTGCAGTTTAAAATGGCAGCCCGACCTATCAAAATGGCCCTTTTTGAAAGGAGAAAACCTCCCTTTTAAATGTCTATAACTCACCCTTTTTTTAGGCCTGGTGGCCCACAAGGTTCATGATACACAGGCCATGGGAGTGACTAAAGTTCACACCTGGATGTCAGCCATAGTTCTATATGCATCTAAAGATTAGCACAGAGCCCCTAGCACTACTCTTTATGGTTCTCTTATCAGCCCCTTCTCCTTACTGAGATGTGCCCAGGCCTCTTCAGTAACCTCTCATTGAATCAAAGAGCATCCTTTGAAATGTACAGGGGAGGCTTGGTCTTATTTTTCCCAGAATCGTTCCCACCCACCTTAAAGAATGCAGTAATACACAAATCTGTCTGGCGGATCTTTCTACCTCCCCTCCCTGTTTCACCATTGCAGGCATCGGTCTACCAAATTTGACCCTCCATGAACTGTACCATTCACAGGTACACATACATCTAGTGCATGAGTACCACAAATACTCACTGCACTGCATTGTATCCTCCATGTACTGCACCAATTGTTGACATACATTCATCCAGCATATGCATTCAATGTGCACACACTGCCTAGCACTATATCTTTTATGTACTATAGCATTCATAGGCACACATAAATCCAGCACATGAATTTACCATAGACGCACCTCACTCTTCGTATATTGCACCACTCACAGTTACACATATACCCAGCACATGTATTTAACTTACATGCACTGCACAGCACTGCATTATCCCTGTGTTGTACCCTTTCTAGGCACACATACACCCAGCGCAGATACACCATCTCTGTGCTTCACAGCACTTCGCACTAAACCAATGTAGACCATGCGTGAGCTAAATACACAGCTGTGGAACTTTAAAAGTGAGTGAGCCTGTAGGCCTGATCCCTATGACAGAGGTTAAAAAGGACCTGATCACTACCACTGATCACTAAACGGTATGTGGCCACCATCGTGCTTGTGCACTTAACTCCTGGTGAAGGTGGTAGCCTTCCACCACTACGTTGGTAACGCTTTGGGCGCCCCTCCTGGTCCAACATGTCCGCCATGTCATGGTGTAACACATGATCTGTGTTTGTCTATTACCATGCAGAGGATTTTCCCGTCCCAACAGATGAGCTCATTATTTTGGAATCAATGTCTGCCTCTTTTTGGATAACACACAAGCGCTATTTGTTCCAAATGAAGAGAATCCACATTTTTAGTGTTCGGCCTTATGTCAAAAGTTAAATGCAAAATTTACGAGATTTTAAAGGCTTTAATTGCACTTGATTTCATGCCAGTATTCATATTTTGCTGCAGATCTAGTAAATAATTGATCTTTTGCTGCAAAAGTACGATTATAAATGCTTGGAGGAAATGTGCTCAGTTCTAGATAAACAGATTAAATGGTGTTTCTTATAACCGGATTTTCTTCATGTTTTGCTTTTGAGAGGTTCATTAGAATGTTATCTTTGCACTGCTGCACCGTCAACACAATATCAATTGGCAGCTATTTTACAACACAATTAGGTTTTTACCCTGATTTCTACTCGCTCTCTCCGCAGTTCTAACAGTTATGGGTGAGCTGAGCCCTGTCCAGTAAACAGAAAGCACCACAGCTCATTACAATTGACAATGTTCTTGTACCCCTTCTCATGTTCTAAAGATGTGAATACCTGACCTCTTACCTGGAACTGCTACTTGCAGTACCATAACAGCCAAAATACACACTAGAGAGGATGGAGGAGAAAATGAAAGACTGCAGCAAGGGATAGTAGGACTCTAGGGCTATCGATAGATTTTCAGAACATTACCACTTCTTCCCTCTTTCTTGTCGCAACTCTTAACAGTATGATAATATACCAGATAGTTAAAAGAAGCTGCACCCAATAAGAGAGGGCTAGGCATTATTATCTTTTTTTTAAACAGGTGGCAATACAAGTTCCAACCCACCCTCACCAAAAGACTGCTGAAAGAACCAGCAACCTCATAGCATAAGAAGATATGCCATTTAACCCTTCAACACTGTGCTGTGAGAACTCTATTGGCCAAAATGTAACACATACCCAAGAAACCAGAAATATGAATCAACAACCATGTGAATTCCAGTGACACCCATGACCAAAAGAGGAAATATCCCTTTCTTCAGCTAATTAACATATAGAAATAAAAGAGAGATAACACCTCCTTTAACCCTTACATTGCATCATTCCAGTTGGGATACTCTCATTATCAACTCAGGGGAATAATATCATCTCATAAATGAGCCATATCTTAGGCTGCAAGGGTCCAAAACAAGCTACCACGGTGTCATATGTTAATATCGCTACTGAACATCAGGGGAAACAGGTTGACAACGAATACAACTGTAAAAGGATGCAAGGTTTAAGAACAAACTAAATGAATTAGAGTACTTGGCAAGGAGCAAGAAACGCCAGTGCCAAATGGCCATCTCAGCAAGGCAACAGTATTGGAATTGTTTCTTAATATTATATCATTAGCTCGAAAGAATATATTAAACTTCTCATGGCAAAATGCTGTCATATCAGCAATAGCACAGGGTTACTTTAAACAACATCGGCCATTCCTTAGACATAATAAACGATTATTAGAAAGAATATTGAAAGAAAACGTGGGGAGGGGTGGGGAGGTGGAACACTTAGAATTATGTGTATTGAATTGGAGAAAAAGGAAGGCAGGAAATTGGATAGCCTTGAGCATGTAGGGTCAAGTTCTCCACATATATTGTATCAGTGCATGAAGCATGACTGTCCCACATAGCCAACTTTCCTACAAACCGTAGGCAATCACTCGTAGATGACACAGGTTAAGTTATCAAAGCAGATGAATGACCACTGAATAAATGAGAGCATAACACACACACTAAAGGAAGAGTAGACCATACCCCTGCTAAGCAGTCATTAAGAAGGAACCACAATCAAATGGTAGAAAAGCCTTGTCAAGAAAAGAGCGACATGTCCCGTCTTTGGAGACTCGGGGATATTAGATCCTAGAGGCCTAGGCGTAGTGCAATAAAGCAAGCCCCCCTTCGGTGGCACAAATTGGTCCCAATTTTATGAAGGGTTGCAGAGTGACCATTTAGCCTGTTGTCAGGATTCGGGACCTGCAGGTGTTTTTTATGGTTAAGTCAAGTTCGAATGTGAGGAAGAAGTACCTAGAAGGAATCTGTGCTGAGTGCCTTTTAGTGAAGGAAAGGCTGGTGCTTATTAAAGAGAGATGGTGCTCAATGAATTCAAGCTACTTGCACACTGGACAATGGAGTACCTGCAGTGAGCTACATTTACCAGTTAGTGTGCTGTTGGTGGGGGACTGCATGGCAATAACGCCTCAGGAGAGGGCAGTGGTCTGGAGGTGGGCCCAGCTGGAGAGCGCTATAAAGTTAATTGATTATCCAAACTGCGCGGGACGCACTGTTGGTGGGGGACTGCATGCCCCATAATCTTTCAGGAGAGAGCAATGGTCTGGAGGCGGGCCGGGCTGGAGAGCACTATAAAGCACATTGTTTATCCCTGTGACATGGGACGTGCTGTTGGTGGGGAACTGCATGCCTCATAGGTAGGCCTGGGCGGTAAATTCTGTTCCGCTCGCGGAATTTGCGCAATTTGGGTAATTTCGCGTTCCGCAGAGAACGCGGAATTACCAAAATTCCGCGATCCGCGGCTTCGTGGAATTTTTTGCTTGTTCGCACTTTCAAAATGCGTGTTCGCGAGATATTTCTCCCCGAGCACACAAACAGCGTTCGCGAACAGGAAAAAAGCATCGCGAACGGGCGGAACAAGCAATTCCGCGTGTTCGCGGAACTTTTGCGTGCTCGCGGAGATTTTTTACCGTTTCGCGGACCTTTGCGTAGCTCGACTACGCAAATTCCGCCCACCCATAAGCCCTCAGGAGACGGCAATTTTCTGGATGCAGGCCCGGCTGAGGAGCGCTAGAGGGCGCAATGAGTTTCCCCACTGCACAGGACGCACTGTTGGGGGAGGCCTGCATGTCCCACAACCACTTAGGGGAGGGTAATGGTCTGGAGGCGGACCCAGGTGGGGAGCACTATAAGACACACTGATTACACTGTGGCGCGGGACACATGTGGGCCATGCCTGTGCAAAGCCCAGGCCAAGGGTGAGCCCTTCCGCGCCCATTAGCAACAGGAAGAGGTTGGGCAGGATTACCCCTGTTGGTCTTGCATTTGTAAAAAAACCTCAGCTATTTGTGGTAAGACCTTGTTTGCACTTGGAGCACTTTGCGGGGTGGCGCTACTTGATCTTAGCCTTTTGATCTGGAGTGTGACCTTTTCTTTCTCGAACCTGTGTCCATCAATTAAGTGGAACAGTGGATTTTTTTATTTATCCATCTACTGCACATTTGTGTATAAGGTTGTGTATGAGCATGTGGAAAAGGAAAGCGGTTGATCACCCACCTGCTGTTGAAAAAGATCTGAAGTCTGTAAGAAGACACGCACCTGAGAACCGAACTTTACAGAATATCGAAGATTTGATTGTGGAGGAGGACATTCTTAATGAAGGAAGGAAACAATCTTTGGACCAGTCCCCTAAAAACAAAATAACGCAATTTTGTAAGGGCAAAGCTAATGATGAATGTCTTAAAACAAAACCATCTCATCTGTTGATCATCTACAAGCCATGGCTCCCAATCCACCTGAAGCTGTTGGCAAAAAAGGTTCAATTGCAATTAACCCATCATGTGCCCAACTGATTCCTTCTTCTTTGAATAAACTCAACCACATACGGAATCTTTTTTGAGTTCCCCGCAAACTTATGTGGCCCCTTTAACTTGCACTAATCACTATGCTTTACTTGCAAGTCCTGTTAGAGCAACGCAATAGCCAATTGCTTCCAACACAGAGGCCACCATTGAGAGCAAAGTTGATATTGGGGCTAATATTGATTGCATAAGAAGGGACCTTAAGGAAGTTAAAAGAGCAGAAACATAATTGAGTACAAGGTTAATCGACCTTTTGGAAGCTAATAAGAAATTAATTGAGAAACTTTCGACCTATGAGGAAGGTAGAACCACCTTCTAGTCAAAAGAGATCAGGCTCATTAACAGATGCTGTCGTGCCACCCTCAAATATTTATTATTTATTTTATTTTATTTATTTAATTTATAGAGCGCTACAGCTACCCAAAAAGGGTTTCCCAGCGCTAGGCAAAGAGAGACCAGATAATAAAAATTAACAGCAAAAGATTACTTGTTAAATAGCCAGGTCTTCACAGATTTGCGGAATTGGACGTAAGCTGTTTCGTTCTGAATGGCTATAGGGAGGGCATTCCAGAGTGAGGGCCCAAGATAAGAAAAGGATCTGCCACCCATCCGAGACAGCCTGAATCTTGGCACGGAAAACCTCCCTTGGGTGGAGGAGCGTAGGCATCGGGAAGGCACATATGGGTGGGTTAGAGCACATAGGTATTGAGATGCGGTTCCTGCTTTAGTTTTGAACATATAACACAGAGCTTTAAACCGAATTCGATTTTCCACCCTGAGCCAATGCAAATCTCGTAAATGGCTGGAGACCGTAGCGGCCCTGGGAATCCGGCAAAGAAGTCGAGCCGCAGAGTTTTGAACCATCTGCAGCCTATGAATCACCTCCTTATTAGAACCAAGATAAAGAACATTACCGTAGTCCAACCTTGAGATGATTAAGGCCTGAACTACTGTTCTATGGGTGGGCTTTGGTAGCATCCAGATGATCTTCTTTAGCCACTTAAGAATGGTAAAACAAGTGGCAGCTACCTTGACGGCTTGGTGATGCATTGTTAGTGAGTCGTCAATAATAAAACCCAGGTTACGAACTTGACAAGAGGGTTGAGGCAAAATCCCCATCTCACAGGGCCAATGTTGTGGGCCCCATAGACCCAGGTCTTTGCCAAGTATTAGCACCTCAGTTTTTCCCATTTAGCTTGAGAAAATTAGATTGCATCCATGATGCAATTTTCCTCAAGCCCAGTTGGAGTGGGGACAGCCCATCTGCTTTTCCTGCGGAAAGAGAGAAGATGATTTGGGAGTCGTCCGCATAAGAAAATAGGGACAACCCCGCATCTTCCGCTACAGTTGCCAAAGGCCTCACATATAAGTTGAAAAGCAGAGGGCTAAGAATGGAACCCTGAGGTACACTATAGGGAGATGAATAGATATCAGAGCTGGCCGTTGAGGAGAAGACTTGGAAAGTGCGATTGGTCAGAAAAGAAATAAGCCAATTGAGAGCAGGGCCGCAGATACCTAATGTTCTCAAAGTATTAGTTAGAATGGTGTGAGACACTGTGTCAAATGCTGCACTTAGATCGAGTAAAATAAGGGCAGCTGTATCTCCGGCATCCAGATGGTAACGCAATCTTTCCGTGACCCCCAATAAAGTTGTTTCAGTTGAGAAGCCAGCTCTGAAGCCTGATTGAGAGGGGTGGAGAAAACCTTGAGCTTCAACAAAGAGTGAGAGCTGAGAATGGACGTGTTTTTCTAGAATTTTCGCAAAGGCTGGTAGTAATGGGATGGGTCGATAGTTGGAAAATACAGCAGAGTCTGCATTTGGCTTCTTAAGAAGTGGAAGCACCATAGCATGCTTCCAATTTGATGGAACGGACGCTTCTAGTAATGAAAAGTTCAAGAGGTCCATAATAACAGACAAAGATGAAGATTCCAGTTGTTGGAGCACAGAGATAGGTAAAGGATCCTTGGGTGACCCTGATTTGATACTATGTAGAAGTTTGTTAAAAGAGTCAGGGTTTAGTAGGGGCCATGAGTGCAAACTATTTGAAGAAGCATTAAGTATAAGATTCTGTTCAGGGAGGATGAATTCCGTTGATAGCAAAGTAGATATTATTTGAGAGGGAGTGACAAGTTGCGCTGAGAGAGGGGCATTATTTTGCATATTTTCTATTTCCAAATAGATTTTCTCTACTTTTTGGACAAAAAAGCTAGCCAGTTCATCACATTGATGTTTGTTAAGTGGGAGTGGCTTTGCTTGAATTTTAGATCCAGCCAACTCTTTAACCATATTAAACAAAGTTTTGGAGCAATTTAAAGCATCAGTAATAGTGGTTGAGACATAGTTCGCACGAGCTAACCTGCAAAGCTTGTGGTAGGCTTTTTTTGCCTTTTTGTAAATTATTTTGGAGTCTGGAGCATAATCCCTTCTCCATATTCTTTCCAGCACCTTGCATTTGGCTTTCTCTGTTTTCAGTTGTTCATTATACCAGAGTGCTGGAGCACGATGATTAGTGTTTCTTTTTAAGGACAGCGGGAGACAAGTATCAATGGCACTCAAAATCCATTCTTGCACTGAAAGAGCAAGTGTGTCGATCGTTTGTTTCGAAATAGGTGCTTGAGAGTGTAGAATTTGATTTAACACAGCTACATCAAGCTTTTTCCAGTTCCTAGCTAAGGTTCTCGGAATAGGAGTAGAGGAGCCCGAGATGTCTGGAAGTTTCAATCCGAACCTAGTGATAAAGTGGTCGGACCAGCATAGTGGAAGTGCTGGAGAACAGTGGAGGTTAGGTAAGCTGGAAAAGATGGGATCCAGTAAATGACCGGCTTCATGCGTGGGTCCAGAATTGTATAGATGAATGTTTAATGCTTCCAGATCAGAAATAAAATTAGTGCTGATCTTACATGTCGGATCATCTAAGTGTATATTGAGGTCGCCTAGAATTGAAAAATTGGCGGTGCTCATAAGAAAAGGGGCGATAAGTCCAGGGAAGGATGTTGCCCAAGAAGCAGCCGAACCCGGAGGGCGATATGCAAGAATGCCAGAGAAAGTAAAGTTAGGGGTCAGAATCAACTTAAATAGCGCAGCCTCGCAGTTTTCAAAAGGTAAGTTTTCAAATTTACATTGATAGTCTTTTTTGAAAATAATGGCAATGCCGCCCCCCACTTGTTTGCCTCTATCTTTCCGGAATATAGTATAATTTGATGGCAGGGCGATAGCAACGTCTGGATCAGAGCTTTCGTTCAGCCAGGTTTCGGTAAGAAATAAAGCATCTGGTTGGTCATTGACCAATAGGTCAAAAATGTCAAATTTATGTTTAGGGAGAGAGCGACAATTTGTACTCAGAAACTGAAATTCCTTATTCATTTGTACAGCATTGTTCATAAGATGTTTTCTATTGTTGGCCTTTTTAGGGGGCATTGGTCTAACAGTATCATCATAGATTTTGGACCTACTTTGTAATACCTTGTTTGTAAATTGACATGACCTAACCTTTTGAGCTAATGGTAGTTCAAACCCGCATGGGCAAGCGGAGTTTTACCGTGTGCCGCTAAGCGTGCACAGTGGAAGTCCGTATTTTTGGTTTATTTTAAGTAGAGCTTCTTTCGAGTAAACCAGGACACCTACTGAAAAAGGGTCAGGGGTTCTGGCCCTCGGCTCGCACCAGGCGCGGACGGGCGCAGACGGGCTTGCCTTAGGCGCGCCCGCTGCGTGCGTCCGCTGCGCGTCCGTGGCATCAGCCCTAATGAAGCCCTCGCCTACCGCCTTGCGTGTGACGTGGCAAGGGGTGTGTTCAGGGAAGCAGGTCCGCCCTCCACACAAACAGCGAGGCTGCGGTGGACCGGGGTCGGAGTGCAAGTTAAAAATCAGGTAAAAGCTTGGAAGTTACTAAAAAAGTATTCTATCTCTTTCCCACCACCCCGCAATCACCACACTGCCAAAAAGCTGCCCAGAAGCAAAAACGGAACTTACAGACGTCCGCTGCTCGTCCGTGGCAACAGCCCTAATGAAGCCCTCGCCTCCCGCCTTGCGTGGGACGTGGCAAGGGGTGTGTTCAGGGAAGCAGGTCCGCCCTCCACACAAACAGCGAGGCTGCCGTGGACCGGGGTCGGAGTGCAAGTTAAAAATCAGGTAAAAACTTGGAAGTTACTAAAAAAGTATTCTATCTCTTTCCCACCACCCCGCAATCACCACACTGCCAAAAAGCTGCCCAGAAGCAAAAACGGAACTTACAGACGTCCGCTGCGCGTCCGTGGCAACAGCCCTAATGAAGCCCTCGCCTACCGCCTTGCGTGTGACGTGGCAAGGGGTGTGTTCAGGAAGCAGGTCCGCCCTCCACACAAACAGCGAGGCTGCGGTGGACCGGGGTCGGAGTGCAAGTTAAAAATCAGGTAAAAGCTTGGAAGTTACTAAAAAAGTATTCTATCTCTTTCCCACCACCCCGCAATCACCACACTGCCAAAAAGCTGCCCAGAAGCAAAAACGGAACTTACACTAACTATGTGATTCAAAACAGAGGCCAATTAGACACTAATATTCAATCACCACCAAGGGATTTTCTTGACCTCCGTTATTGTAGGCTTTGGGGTGCTCTTGGTAGGGATTAGTCAATGTATTCTAGCCAGATATTCCGCAGCCAGTTAGACCCTTGTGCCACCAATTCACATAGTAATAAAGTTTTCTCAGAACAAATGAATAACATATATGGGGGCAGGTTCTAATAAGTGGGGAATTCTTTGTCAGGATAGTATGTTCTAACTACAAATGCAATGTCCCACAGCCAGGAACCTACAGGGAGCCAATAATTTATTTATATGATGAATATACCCAACTAACGGTGCGACAAAAGGAGAACACAGGGGCATTAATAAATACGGTATTCCATTGGATATGCTTTCAGCGTCATTGGTTTTCACTAATTCACTCTGATATTATATATGCACAGAGTGTGACTAGTTGTCACACTGGGCTTGATGCCATTAAGTTGTTTTTGAAAAGTTCTGATATAGTGGATGGCCTATTGGCCCTGGATACTCAGGCCATTCCATTCTCAGGCTCCAGTATACAGTTTAAAAGTTGTTTAAGACTCATGGGACACATAATATTATCTTCCACAAATCCATGCACGCCCAGTACCACTGTTTTAAATGCTCTCCAAAATCATTCTTGTGCATTGGGGTATGCCTAGAAAGATTTAACCACAGAAGACACAAGCCCATATAAGTCCATCCTCCATCACCCTAGAAGAGGTTGATTGACTGTGCAGCAATAAATCTGAGAACAGTTGGGATGCTGATTCTCTCCCAACTGAAATATTCTTGTCGCCCAACAAAGATCATACTTTTATTCTATTATTAGAACCCTTGATATCACCACCTATACCTGGAAAGAGTAGCCAGTATAGCGCTCATGAATGAGAGTATCTATCGGACGAGAGAGTTCTTACCAGGCGGTTCCTGTTTCACCTCGCAGAATTTATCACTTGCTGAGAATGGGAGTTCATCTCCGATTCAGCTTTTATTGTGAAACATAGCAGGCTTGCATAATAACATTTTAGATCCAGAATGGGGTATCTTCACTGATCAATTTGTCACTATATTATGCAAGAGACTTGGGGCCCGATTCACAAAGTTAAAATGAAACAAAAGTCGAACTTTATGACTTTTGGTATTCACAAAGGGCATTTACTACTCATAAATGCCCTTTGTGAATACTGAAAGTCGTAAAGTAATTATTATTATTATTATTTAGCTTGTAAAGCACCTGGTTACTCCAACGGAGTGTCCCCGCGCTAGAACACCATCAAAACCCCAACAACTGACCTAAGCTAGCAATCTTTCTACGCCTCTGACTGCCCGGCAGTCGGAGTAGAGGCACTACTTCCGTCCTCCCAGCGGGTGTCGGAAAAGCCAGGTTTTTATTTTTTTTTGGGACAGAGTCTCCGATACACACATCCGTAGATCCACAGGCAGATCATTCCATGCCTTAGCTGCCAAGAAGCTAAAGGATCTGCCTCCCGCTCGAACCTTCCGCACCCTGGGCACAGTCACTTTGGCTGTGCCCAACGATCTCAGGTTCCGAGCAGGCCGATATGCAGTGAGAAGGGGGAGCAAAAATCTTGGCCCCTTCTGATTGAGGATCCTATGGCCAAAGCATAGGGCCTTGAAAGTAACTCTGGCCTGTATAGGGAGCCAATGAAGTTTCATCAGAGCTTCCCCCACCGATGCCCGCCTGGGGATATTCAGAATCAGCCGAGCTGCCGCATTTTGGACCTTCTGCAAGATGTTCAAATTTCTGGCGGTCACCCCTAGGTACAATATGTTACAATAGTCAAGGCGAGATGTAACAAGGGCTTGTACAATAGTTCTTTTAGCGTCAGGTGGAAGTAGGTCCATGATTTTTCGTAGCATTTTAAGAATGCCGAAGCAGGTTCCAGCCACAGCGGATATCTGCTCTGAAAAAAACAAATTGTCATCAAACCATACTCCCAAATTCTTGACCTTAACTTTCGGGACTTGAGTAGGTCCCAGTTCCTCCGGCCACCATAGCTGAGACCAAAGAGAGGGCTGTTTCCCAATTACCATCACCTCAGTCTTCCCTGCATTCAGCTGAAGACAGCTGTATTTCATCCATTCCGCAAGCGCACCCAAGCAGACCTTAAAGTCAGATGCCATTCCAGACTCCTTTTGCTTCAGAGTAACAATCAGCTGAGTGTCATCAGCGTATGACACCAGCTTTACCCCATGCCTCAATACAATATCTGCCAGGGGGCGCATGTAGATGTTAAACAGGGTCGGGCTAAGGGCCGAACCCTGCGGCACCCCCTGCGACAGAGGGCAGACTCTAGATTTAAAAGGATGTTGTATGACCTGGAAGGATCTGTTCTGCAGGAAGTTTTTCACCCACTCCCAGATGCCGCCACTGACCCCAGCCTCCCGCAGCCTCTCCAACAACAGGCCGTGGGAGACCGTGTCGAACGCAGCGCTCAGATCAAGAAGGATCATTGCAGCTGTCCTTCCTTCGTCGGTTGCGGTTCTCAGCGCCTCCGCAGCCAGGAGAAGGGCCGACTCCGTGCTATGAAGTGGCCTAAAGTTAGACTGGGTGTCGTTGAGAACCTGGCTTTCTTCCAAAAACATGGACAGTTGGCGATTTAGATGTTTCTCCGCAATTTTTGCAACAAAGGGGAGCAGAGAGATCGGTCTCAAATTTTCTGGGAGGGCGGGGTCTAAAGAAGGTTTCTTCAGCAATGGTACCAGCATGGCGTGTTTCCAATTGCTGGGAACCTGCCCCGAGCTGAAGGACATATTCAGTAATGTGGTGAGAACCGGAGCAATGACTTCCTTCCCTTGCCGCAAAAATATAGGGGGAACTGGGTCCAAAGGCGACCCTCATTTAACAACGCCCATCAACCTCAGGATCTCACTTTCCACAGGAGGGTGAAAGACAAACCTATCCTCGGTCCAAAGGACCTCCACGACAGGAGCAGGGACAAAATTCCTGCTACTTTCCGGAAAGGTGGCATATATTTTATCTATCTTGCCCAGAAAAAAGTCTGCGACCTTATTGCAGTGATCCGTAGAAGCAGGAAGTGCTGCTGTCACACGTTCCAAAGAGGACAGTTGTTTGACTACCTGGAAGATGTTCTTTGTGGAATTTTTTGCTAGCTCAATTTGCTCCGTATAAAATTCCCTACACACTCTCCTAATCTGTAAGTGATAAAACTTCAAGGCCGCTAGGTAATTCTGCCTATTTTCCTCCAGGTAGTTCTTCCTCCACTGGCGTTCAAGGCGTTTGCATCCCGTTTTCAACTGCGCCAATTCTTCTGAGAACCATTTCGCAGATGCAGTCGTACGAGTGCTTTTGCATGGTTTCAGGGGTATCAAGGAGTCCACTAACTCCTTGATCCATAGGGAGACTAGATTCTCTGCTATCTCAGACTCGGCCCCTAAATCAGGGGTACTTGAGGCCAGTTTCTCCTCAAAGATGTCCTGGGTTAACGCGCCCCATTTCTGAATCATTATGGGCTCAGGCTGCTTTCCCTGCTTGTTGAGGACCTTTCTAGGATTCAAAATCCTGAAAGGGAGAATATAATGGTCGGACCAAACTACAGGGACCGAAGTTCAACTTTTGGTTCTCACAAAGGGCATTTACAAGTAGTAAATGCCCTTTGTGAATGCCAAAAGTCGGAAAGTTAGACTTTCGTCTCAGTTTATCTTTGTGAATCGGGTCCATGGTCATTAGAACCTCTAGTTAGATCTGCTATATGAACTATAGCATTGAGGCTATCCATCCACAGTGGCTGCCCTTCCTGCTGCATATAAATTTGGGTCAGGAATTCCTTAAACTAGATCATTATAAAATTGGCGATTGATAGCATTGATATCATTGGGGTGACCATTGTGGTAGTAATGATTAAATGATGAATTTGGATAATGTTTATAATCGTTCTGTGCAAAAAAGATATAGAATCCCCAATGCCATTATCCATTCAACATTTGACCAATAAACTAGGCAAATGTCCCCTTTTGATTGCTGGTGATTTCAATGTAACGCTCAAACCAATAGATGGCATTGACTCGGTTACTAACATGGAACATGAGACTAGAGGTGTACAGAGGCTGGAGACTGACCCGCTTCCAACTTGGTCTGCTGCAGCTATACAACTATTGTCATAAACCCTAGCCTATGGCTTACATGCTTTCAATTGCAGAACTAAATTTGATAGGCATCCAGCGTACACCTTTTCTAGAGGGGTTGTTTCAGCAGAATTGATTATATTATAATGAACATAGAATTTTGGTATGCTGCAGTAGATTTTGCAATAATGCAAAAGTCTGATAGTGACCGCAATGCATTAAATTTAACATTGAGGGTTAACATGTTTTAAGATAGCACTGACATATGTAAATTGGCTGGGGAAGCTCTGTCTAGAGAGATCAAAGAAGCATTAATTGAGGCCATTAAATCAGGTGGATCAGAGGGCGTTAGGGCTGCCAGATCACAGGATAGGCAAATAGTGGCCTCTTCTAAACAAAATTGGATTGACTCCAACTGGCTTGATTTTTTTGAGGCCTCTAGAAACAAAGTTAATGTAGCATTTTCGCAAAATATAGTATTGACAGCTTAATTAATACCAGTCCTTTAGAGTAAACATTTTACAGAATTCCATACAGGAAACAGCTTGGAAAATGTTGCACCAATTGTTACTATGGCAAATTCCATGAGATCTGAGAGTGATTTTACGTTGACCGATAATTGGACATCAGGATATGACTCTCTCTTTTTTTTCTCTTTAGACAACAATAATAGAGCCATTAAAATGTTGCAACCCGGGAAAGCTACTGGCCCTCAAGATTTTTGGGAATCTATTTGATTCTGAACCTTCCGTTTTGGGCCCCTACATTAAATTATTGCCCAATATGATCATGCAGGGAAAGGAATCCTGACTCCTGGCATGGTGCTGAAATTATAACGTTATTTAAAAAATCGGACAGGACTAGCACAGGCAACTATTGACCCATTAGCCTGGTAAATAACCTGCAGAAGGTGTTCTGCCATAAAGTTTTAGATAAATTGCAGGACTGGATGACATAATCTGCAATCTGTTCCCTACTAAGGGCTAGTTTTCATACAAAAGTCAACACAATAGATCAGAATTTTCATTTCACTCTAATTATATGGAAATACTTAAGGCTCACTAAGGACCATTTGTATGTGGCCTTTGTCGACTTAACAGCATCATTTGACCAAGGCCCCAGGCAATGCTTGTGATCTACCTTACAGTAAATGGGAGTCTGTTCTGATTTGCTAGGAATTCTCATCAGGCTTTATAAGGAAAATGTTGTCCAAGTGAGATGGGGGGATGGGGCAAGCTCACAAATCTGGGTGTGTGCTAGCCCCTGTCCTGTTCTTTGTTTATGTAAATGATGTTATAAACACCTTAGTGATTGCACCCATGTCTCCCCTTAATTGGGAACCCAATACCAGCTCTTTCATTTGCGGATGACACTCTTCTAGTTTACCATACCCCAGTTAGCTTGCAGAATCTCTTAAATAAATTCACTGACTATTGTGACCTTCAAGGTTTGTACCTGAACACGTCAAAAACAAAAGTAATGGTGCTCAATCCTCATGGATCATTCAGAGGCGGTTTTATGGTGAAAGGGATTGTTGAACCATTTTATACCAGGACGCTGATAAGGATAAATAAATATATTTATTTATTGATGCCAAACATAACAGTATCTCTAGAAAGCTATGGGGAAGGAAGTCAAGCCTACCACGATACACTAATTCTTGGGGACTTCAACATTCATCAGTGCAGCCTCAATTGTATTCCCACAATGGGGAAGGATGACGGGCATGATGATCTGTTTAATCATTTTGAGCATACACCATCGGGTATTTATTTAGAAAGTTTTCTTTCAGACCACAATTTGTTATGTCTACAGCAATCAGATCCCTCAGCACTGGTCCCCACCTATGCAGGCAGTGGTAGTTTTAGTGTTATTGACTTCATTATGATATCTGTATCACTAGCACCAGTTGCCAACAACCTAAGTGTCACGTCGAATTGCCTTAGTGATCATAATCCCTTAACATTGGATGCCTCCCTTTTGGCCGCATTTGAGGGGCGGGCCACAAGTCAAATTGCTAACGAAAATATCAGCATTAAACACCAAGCTAGGAGACTGAAGTGGGAAAGGATTACACCGGTGAGTTTCTTAGATAATCTATATTTAACCTGTGAACCGGAGTTCCAAGTGTGTATGGACCCTGCTTCACAAGACAATGACACTCTCGAAGCTTTTGATAGTATTATTAAGCAGGTGGCAATTGACCTAACCTCTAACTCTAGAACAAGTTCCCCAAATATCAAAAGGTGGTTTGACAAAATGTGCTCAGTTACTCACAAGGAACTAAAACAGGCCCTGATGCAAAAGCCAAGGGACGCTATATCGATTAGGCGTTGCAGGAAGGCCTATAAACTTGCAATACAGGCAAGGAAGAAACAGATAAGGGAACAGGCCTGGGAAGCACTTACTAAAGCCAGCGTTTTGGCTGACAGTACTAGATTTTGGTCGGTGGTTAATAGCCCTTACTTCTCAGACACACCTAATTCCAGCAGCGATTGCACAATACCAGCTGAGCTCTGGGTTCAGCATTTTAGTAACATCTATAGCGATACAAATTTGGAATCTGCCGCGAGACAATTAGTTCCCGGCTTACTTAGTAACCCCCTTAATTTTAACATAGATGAGGTCCAAAAAGCCATTGTTTCAACCTCAGCAGGCAAGGCGCCTGGGCCAGATGGTGTTCCCGCTGATCTTTATAAAGCTGATCCGAATGTTTGGGCCAAGATTGTAACCCATGTTTTTAACGCAGCGTGCACTAAGGGTTTTCCCTCATCATGGGCCAAGGCGGTTATCGTCCCTATATTTAAAAAAGGAGCTCGGGACGATCCCGCCTGCTTTAGACCAATTTCTCTTTTAGATTCCGTGGCTAAAATATTGGGGAAAGCAATTCTGGATCGACTTACAGGATACCTCGACCAGGCCAATATCATCTCTGACCTGCAGTATGGTTTTAGGCAGGGGAAAGAGACCCTGGACCAGTGCCTAAACCTCCATCTAGTTATTGGAAAGTACACCATTGCCAAGAGAGGTACCTTACATCTGGCCTTCATGGACCTAACCTCAGCCTTTGACTATGTCAACAGGTCTAAGCTGTGGTTAGTGTTACGTGATCTAGGGATAGATGCGGAGTTAGTGTCCTTTCTGTACACTGCCCATGAAAACACCACAGCAGCAGTAAGGTACAACACAGATGGTAGTTTGACTAATTCCTGGGAAGTAAAAAGGGGGGTCAGGCAGAGGTGCATTCTGGCACCTCTGCTGTTCACACTTTACATTAATAAACTGGGTGAAACCCTAACAGCTTGTTGTGCAGACATCCCCAGAGCGGGCTCCAAAATGATACCTGCACTTCTGTATGCAGATGATGCAGTTCTGCTGGCCAGAACTGCATCGGGCCTACAATGTCTTTTAAACTGTTTTATAAGTTTTATGGAGTCATTAGATCTAACTACGAACTATAAGAAATCGCACAGTATGACCATAGGTTCAGGAAAGGCAGCAAAGGTCAAATTTTATTGCAAAGGGGCAGAACTGACTAAGGTGCCCACGTTTCCTTACCTAGGGGTAGTTTTTGATGAAAAAGGTTCCTGGGGTCCGCAAATCTTACTTAAAAGGAACACCCTGGCCAGAGCCGCGGGGGCTACTTTGAATTTTGCAAAAAGATTGGGGTCTAAACCACTCCCTGCTCTATTAAAGATCTACAACGCAAAATGCATCCCGATGGCTACGTATGGGAGTGACATTTGGGGGTATAAGGATGCGAAGGGGATCCAGGTAGCTGAGAATAATTATATGCGGAAACTCCTTGCGGTTCCCATCGCAATACCTGTTTTTAACGTGCATGAAGAACTGGGAGCTGGATATATCTCAGACGAGATTGCGGTTGCACCGTTGCTGCGCTGGCTCAGAACTTGGGCGTCCCCAGCACCAAATCTGGGCCAGCTCATAATTGACGACTGCTCTAGTCTGGATGGGGCCTTGCGCATCCCCTGGCTGAACTATATAAAAGAACAGACCGGATGGCTTGGCCGCCCGGATCTGTTCCTGAACCCAGGGGTACTGAGCAAAACTGCTATTAGAGCTTTTAAAAGCAGTTTTTGGACAAGCGGCAGATGCTTAGGGAGGAGGCGGAACTAGCAAAACCGTCTGTGAGGAGTTTTGTTATATTGAGTATGGGCCCACAGATGCAGCCTTATTTAACTTATGTTAACAAAGCATATCACCGCTTTGTATTGACTAGATTTCGCTTGAATCTGGTCCCTTGGCTCTTGGCATTTCCCCTAGGCTACTCGAAGCCTGATTCGCTCAAACCCTGCCCCTGCGATAATTTTTCAGACCAGGATACATTACATTTTATGATTTTCTGCACTTTTTATGACCCTCAGTGCAGGTTTCACATTCTACCACTGTTTAAAGACCGACAGTTTGCTCAAGTGAGGCCGGCTTTGACCTATCTTCAAATGTTATCTTCTCCCAAAGTTTGTTTGGGGGTTGCAAGCTTTATAATAGCGGCCATCAGATACAGGAAAAGCTTGCCGGCTCTAGAGTCAGTGTGCTCGGTTATTTAATGTGTATTTTACGAGACAGATTCAGTATACTTTGGTCATTTATTTATTGCTTGTTTGTACCTTATATTGCTGCTCTGTTTGTATACCTATAGATGTTTGATGAATTTGTAAATTGGGATAACTTTTTATCTGCTCTGCATATAGCATTTTTAGAATATAATTTTTGTAAAAGTTTTTTAAGGTTTTATGTACTAATGTTTTGCAATGAACTGTGCTTTTATGACTCTTAGCTGTCGAATAAAGTATCTTTGACTTGACTTGATAACAGTATCTCTGGCGGAGGGAGCCCGGGCCAACCGTCTTGGCTGGAATCCCGATGCACGGTTTCACCTCGAGCACACCTCGGAATTCCACCCAAGACACCATACATCTCCCTTTGTTACAAACAATTAATAACAACCATTAAAATAAAGTAAACATGCAACACAATTGTACAGAAAATCTTACAAAGGATTCATACTACTACAACAGTGTAGAGACAACTCCTATTATTACTACTTGAGCTCAATATACATTAAATTTGGTGAGGGTCAGTATAGAACACGGATGACCCTTAAACCTCACCCCTGCATAAGCCCCTTACTTTACCTGGTAATCTTTTAACTACCTGGGACTATGTCTATTTCATTGTGAACGGTGCGAGCACTGATGTCCTGTTGAATCCTCACCACTAAAATAAGGTGAGCTCTTACCTTTATTTTTCAGAGAACATCCATCACTCCCCTCCTTACCATTACCAAAACATTTGAACTTGCCTTTTGTGAGACACTCTGGAACTTTAACTACTTTACTTATACTCCACACATTTCCATCAGCCAATTCTACCACCTATCTACCCACTCTTACAATTCTCAAGGGTTCTGAAAACTTGGACTCACCTGATCTAACCAACCTACTCTTCTTTACTCATACCCATTCCCCCACACTCAACTCATTTTTAGATTTGTCTGTGTAGTCCTTAGCTGTTTCTCTCTCTGAAAATCTTTAGTCCATCAGACTACTACTTACATCTTTCTTGACACCCTTTTTGAAATCTAATATCAGAATTGTTTCATATTATACAGAGGAGGCCTAACTCTCATTTTCTCAAATGGCGTCTTTTCACCAGGCAATCTAGGCGTGGTTCGATAACTCCACAATAGTTCATTGATTGCGGACCAACAACTCTTTACATTGATAATGGCCAACTGCAGACCTTCCTTTAATACTTTTATCCACCTTTCCATAATCCCATTACTTTGGGGATAATATACTGATGTCCTGACATGTTCTATGCCATGCCCTTCCAAGAATAAAGCCATCTCCTTTGATGACAACTGAACGCCATTATCTGTTACCAGACTCCTAGGAAAACCCTCTCTTTAGAAAATTTCTCTCATTAAATCAATCACACATTTGGATGTCACATGGTTGACCACCTTAACCTCTGGCCACTGAGATAACTGATCAATTAACACCAACCAATATAATTAGCTTTTAGACAAACAAATAGGACCATCTATGTCCAAAGAAATCCTTTCCCATACTCTACTTGGTCTCGACATGAGACCCTTAACATAACCAATGGTTTTCTGAGACTTGTCACTTCTTGCACACTCAATACAAGACCTTACCTTGCATTCAACAGCCCTGCCAATGCCAGGACACCAAAAATCACTTCTGATCTTTCTTTTCATAGTACTCATTCCTGGATGTCCCTCATGAGCCATTTCCAACACTGTTTCTCTTAGCGACTCCGGAACCACCATTTGTTCCCCATGGAACAACACACCATTAACTTCCGAAAGTTCATCAGCAACGTGAAAGTAGGATAAAATGTATTCTCCCAATTGCTTCTTACTAGGCAATTTTGTTTTAATATACCCTAAAACCAACTGCATGTCTGCATCGTTTGAGCATGCATTCCTCCATTGAGACTCAGAAATACGCCCACATGACACTTCAAAAATAGAAATGACCTTCTCCAATTCCTCATTTTGAACCCCACCATTCTCTGAGTCACTCACCAGTAGTCGTGACAAACAGTCAGTTAACACATTTCTTGCCCCTGGAAAGTATTCAACATGAAAATGAAATTCTTGAAGTTTGTACTGTCACCTGGCTACTCTCGGTGTGGCCCTCCTACACCCACTAGTTGTGAATAACTCCACTAAAGGACGATGGTCTGTCTTTACAATGAATTTAGTTCCATACACATACTTGCTGAAGTACTCTATTCCCCACCAACATGCTAACATTTCTTTTTCTAATGTAGAGTACTTTAATTCTGCACATCTCAAAGGTCTTGAAGCAAATGCCACACTTTTCAAACTGCCCTTGTGATCTTGCAATAGGACTGCACCAATGCCCACATTACTCGCATCTGTCATGATAACTGACTTATATTTGGTGTCAAAAGCCACCAAAGCTGGAGCCTTGACAATGGCCTTTTTGATCTCTTCAAACTCCAAAGTACATTTATCATCCCAAATAAACTTTACATTTTTATTCATTAACTCTCATACATTTGGATCTATCAGAGAATTAGGGAATGAACTCAGCGCAGTATTCAGCAAGGCCCAAGAATGACCTCAGCTGATCTTTGTCACATGGTTGTGATGCACATTCTATGGCCGTAACCAAACTTTGCTTTGGAGAAATTCCATGTTTCCCTATATTATGGCCTAAATATTCTACAGAGTCCGTTTCAAATTTACATTTGTCCATACTTAACGTTAAACCATTTTTTTCCAAAGTAGCCAAAACTTTGTATAATGTTTCCTTGTGCTGTGCATTTGTCTTTCCAAATAGAAGAATATCGTCTTGAAAGTACAGGACATTTTTTTATCATTAAATAGTTTGTGCATCACTCTTTGGAATATGGCCCAAGCTGAAATTAAGCCAAAAGGCATTCCTTTATAGCAATACGCACCCTCCAGAGTAATGAACGAGGTGTAATGTTTACTGTCATCATGCAGTGCAATTTGGTGATATGCACTGGACAAGTCCAATGTGGAAAATACTGTGGCACAGTCTGTCATTACAAACATTTCCCCAATGTTCAGAAGTGGATGGCGAACAACCCATATACAATCATTTAAATCTCTCAAATCCACACAAAGTCTTATATTGCCATTGGGTTTGTGTACTACTACCACAGGGGATAGCCAATCTGACGGTTCAATTTCCTCGATAATGTCTAATCTGCACAACCCGGGCCTACCGTCTTAGCTGAAATCACTATGCGTGATGTCACCTCGAGCGCACCTCAAAATTCCACCCAAGACACCACAATTGTCTCTGAAAAAGTTGATATATTTGACCACCTGGGGTTTCGGATAGATAACTCACATTCCTGGAAATTGCAAGTTAAATAACTCTGCTAGAAGGAGCCTCTGTAGTCAGCAAGAGGTGTAACACCACAACTACCCGGTTATTGAGGTTTACCATGCTAAGGCACAAAATGAAGCTCTTTACAGGACTGAAATCTGGAGCGTGGGGAACTCTAGTGGGCTGACTATCAAGTAGAATAGTTTCATAAGGTCCCTATTTAGCCTACCTCAAAGTACACCTTTGATTCCTCTATTTTTGATACAGGACTCAAAAGGGTAAGAGATATAGCTGCCTTGATATCCCTCCTTTTTTAGGTCAGGCTGTAGTCAACCCCTGAGCTATTGCAATACAGGTTAGCCCAAATAGATATTATGAACAGGGAAATGCATATTCCATGCATTGGTTATTACATATAAAATCCCACTTCCAGGTTTTAGGAATGGCAAACTGCTGGAGAGACCCCACATCCATAAGCAAAGGCACTAAGGATTCGGTAAAACTGGCATTTTGGAATCATAAAATTGATTTGTGCTATAGTAGTTCTAAATTTAACAGCCTTACAAATGGAATCTTGTGTCATAAGCCCACACCCGCTTTGGAACCATATATGGATACATATTATACCTTGTCAAGCTAGAACCTTGGTTATCATGTTTAGCCTGGACATGTTGATGGTTGGTAGGTTTACCACCACCTGGCAGCATACACCAGAAGAATCTGCCCTTTGCATGTTTTGCAACAATATGGTTGAAGATGTTGACCATCTAAGATTTTTTTGCACATTGTATAAAAGGGCAAGAAGGGCATGGATTAGGCCGCTTTGTACAAATTTGGGTGGTAGGCGCTATCAAGTTGCTACTAGAATTTTCTGGACAGATACTAGCCCTTTTACAGTTTTTCAGTAAGCCACTATTTATACCTGGATCCAAAGGAAGTATTTGGGACTATCACTATGAACTTTGGAGTGAATGATTGATTTCATCTCTGCGTGATGTAGTACATTAGGTATTGGGGTTCCCTTTTTTGGGTTTTATTATTTAGAGAGGGTTTGATATATTACAATGTGTTATTCATTTTTGATGGATTTTTGGCAATGGGTCTCTATTAATTACTGTTTTCTTAAGTTCACTTTGAAATATAATTGTGTTAAGATGTACTGTACTTTTTAGCTTGTTTTTAAGAGGCTAATTGCTAAAACAAACGTATTTACTTACTTACCAGTAGGCTGCAAACTCACACATTTCTGAAGAGATGGCAGCAGTCTTAGCTCTACTGGTATGACTTTCTTCTTCTTGCATAAAGTCCTTGCTAGGCAATAAGGCTACAGTATTTCTACAGCAAGATCTGACTTCATGGATGTTAGATTTCAAGTGTCAAGCCCTCTTGCTTCCTGAAGGATTGTGCCAAGGACACTTTAGGTTAAAGAGAAGTATCCTGAAGTTGTGTGTGTTTGAAAACAAACTTTGATCTATTTCTTGCACATATATTTTTGAACTCCAAAGGCAGATTTTTAATTTCCTGGACTCTTAAAGCATGAGATTGTGTGTTCTGCGAAGGGGCCATATAAACAAACAGGATGGAGAACATTGCAGATGTATATTTATTAATGCTCATTTTGTATAAGGTATTGAATATCCAGTATGTGTATATATTACTAAGAGTAGGGAAACACAGGATGTTAATGGTGTTCTTTATTTACAGTCAAGTAGAAACTGACACAGCTCGAGGTAGGTATTCCACACACATGGAGAGGTTTGCGTGTATATGTATTTTGTTAGATATTTATGTTCCCTTGTGTTTAGCCTTCTGAAATTCCCAGTTGCCTTTTGAAGCTTAGAAAGCTGGTTATACTGAGATATGATTAAGGCATGTATATTCACAATTACAGTCACATTTAGTGCTCCAATGACAAGCAACTTAAGACATGTCTTTATCTTGTAGAGATCCAGTACAACTTACAGACATTCCTGACCCTGGAAGTGATAAGGCATAGTGTGGAGTCCTGTGGCTCTGTCTTCGTTCTTATACCATTCCTTTTCCCATATTTTACCACTCATTTTAGCATATGTGGTCATTGGTGAGGATGGTGAGAAACAGAACAAAACAGCCCTTCTGTTAGATTCTGCCCAGTCCTCACCATAGGGGGACAGGGTAGTTTTCCACCTTCTAAATATACATTTCTTTGCTGCAGCCAGAAACGTTGCAATCCAACCTCTCCAAGAAGAGGTCATGCCTGCAGCTTTAGAGATGTCAAGTAGCATGATCACGAAGCCATCACCTGGAAATCATAGCCACTGAGAATCTTCATGGCTTCATGGATCTGGGACCAGAATTGAGTTAATGTCAGGCAAAACCACAGATTGTGTAATGCATCACATTCTGCTTGTCTCAATCTCCAACAGTCTGAGGGTGGGCTCAGATTGCGTTGCTCTTATCAATGCAGAGACTAGTGCCATTTATGAAGTACCTTAAAGAAGCTAAGTTTTAATTATCCTTCCCTGAGGCACGTCCCTTGGTGAAGTTCAACATTAAACTACTTCTCATCTGTAAACTCCAGAGTGAGCTTCTGCTGTCAACATAGTCCTACAATCAGTATTATTCAATGTTTGTTTTCTGTCTCATGGTGGAATCACCACCATGAGAAAGAAAACAAACATTGAATAATTGTCCAATACAAAGCAGAGACCACCCCTCTAAACTGTCCTCAAGTGTGAAAAGATGCCCAGTTTGGAGAAAATGGCATGTCATAGGATGGGGGTCCAATGGAGAGTGCAAGCAGCATGATAACATGCATGCATCTTTGGATTTGGGTAAAACCCAAAATAAGTTTGTACTTCAGCAAATGTTTGAGGGGAAACATAGATATAAAATCATTTATTCGTTTGATACCTGTCATTGACCAGTATGGGCAGTAAAAAGATGTTCCTTCAATTCTGAGTTTTGTATTCCTCCATATTGTTGCCTCTGAATGTATATATCTGTGTACCTTGAGTAACTTACACACTGTTTGCCACATTACTGTTGTGGAGCATATGATAGATTACACAAAATATCCATCTCTACTGTCACAGACAGTATTTTTTTCCACCTCTAATTGTGTTGGGACATAGCTGGAAACATGGAAAACATGTGAAAGCTGTGTAATTCATGTGCTAAGTAGTAAAAATGCATATGTGGCAAGCAGAGGGGAGGAATCTTAAGCCTCCGGCTTGCTCCAATCAATATAAACTTGTTTATCATAAAATCAGTTTCCTGTATGAAGGACCTTGTTATCACCAATGGCAGAAAGGTAATTACATAATTAAATCTGAAAACAATGTTCATATTTAATACTTGGACCCTCCCATAGAGTTATAATCTCAAAGAAGACCATTTTGAGAAGCTAACTGAAGTTTTCTATAACAGCTGCCTCACATTGTTCTGCAACATATATCCTTCAAGGCCTGATTAACCAATATTCCTATGCTTTTTAGGTTCGTTGGTAACCATGTTAACAGATACACATCAATCAACCCCATCATTTCTGTCAGCTACGATGGGTAACATTTTGATCCTGTCCCAATCAACACAAGAGAAGGATAAGAACCTTGATATGATTCATGTTAGCTTCAAAGTTGAGGATGGTGGATTTGAAAATGTAAGGAGACTGTGGTCCACATGCAAAAGTAACTTCAGCGGGTATGTGTTGTAATCTCATCAGCATCTGCAGCTTGACAAATTTCTGGGGCAGGAGGCCCAAGTGCTACCAGTAATCGCTGGGGTGATAGGAATTAGTCCCACCAAGTTTCCTTTTTGATAGGAGAGGGTTTCGGCTGAAATCTCCCACAACTGATTCTAGTCTGCACTTAGTTTGCTATAGTCCATATTCCACATGGACAGCATTTAGATCATACTTAGCCACTGGCAGTTTCCTCAGCAGCTGTGCAAATAGTGTTCTGTTGTATCTTAATGTTTGGTGTAAGAAATGAGGTTATTGGTTGAGGGGTGAAAACACTCTTAGACAACAACCACAATCCTTGCCAGCATGAACCACAAAAAGTCACTAAATTAACCTGTGCTTAAACCTCCGGTAACTTGGCACAAAGTAGTCAAGCTTCACTTAGAAGCAATGTGTAAAGTATTTATGAAGCACACAAACAATAATAAAGTGAAAACACAACACAAAAATCCCAGACCAATTAAATAATAGGGTAAATTGTAATAAATAAAAGGATGCCAAAATGAACAGCCAGATAGCCCTTGGAGTTACATGGTTCTGGGTTCAAGAAGCAGGTCCAGTCTTCCTTCCACAGGCAGCAGAGAAGTCATCCCGGCAGCATGGCAGTTGTGCAGTCCTTCTGCTGAGTCTTGTGCAGGTCAAGGAGTGATCTGATTTTGGGTCTGGGAGTGCCACCTTTTTATCCCCAGTGCCAGCCGTTTTGTGAGGGGCAACACCTGGCCCATTCCACTGCCCTTCCTTGGTTTGACTCCCAAATGTCTGGAGTGAGAAAAGGCTAATGTTGGATTTCTTTGTGTGTGCTGCAGACAAAGTCTTTTGAAGTGTAATTCAGGGCTGGGCACAACTCCTCCCCCAACCATCCTGCTAGGATGGCCCATCCTGTTACACCTCAACCCCTTTTGCCCTATGTCTGGGAAGAATATACATCCCACAGCTTGAGAGCTATTCACAGTCATGTGACCGAGGATACTGGAAGAAAGGCACACTGCTTTAGGCTGAGGGTGGGTGGAGCTCGCGGAGTTGGACTACGCGGAATTCCGCGAAGTTGCAGGAAAACTCCGTGGAATTCCAGGGAGTTCGCGAGCAGGCGGAGTTGCTCCACTTGCCCCCTCTAGGAGATAAATTTCTGTCTGGTTAAACGTGGTTTTTACCTCCTGTTGTCGGTGAGTCGGTGTGTCACGAGAAAATCAGCTCTGCAGTCCGCGGGAGCCTTCAGCGAGGCACGAGTCGGCAAGCAGCTTCTTAGCTGGAACGCTTTGTGCTGTTCAAGCCTCGTTTTCAGTCTGCAAGAGAAATTGGAAAATTGCAGATCAGCTTCTTGCTCCTGGACTAAAAACGAGGCTTGAACTGCACAATGCGTTCCAGCTAAGATGTTTCTCTGCTCCTGCAGCCCACCGGACAGTAAGGGAAGCTGGCCTGCGGGTCCTCCTGAGGAGATGCCACCAGTACCGGCCGGCGGGGGGGTCACCATCGGGCTGCGCAGCCGCACGGCTGGTTCCGTGGCAGCCGTCACTCTGGGCCTGGAATCTGCCGGGCCCTTCTGACTGTACAGCGGGCGGGTTACCAGAGAGCGGTCTGGACTCCTGGAGGACCTTGTCGGGACTCGGGACAGGCTGCTTCATGCCCGATGGTTTGGCACCCGCAATGGTAAATGCTCTTCTGCCTATTAGAACTGGGTAACCCGAGTAATAGTTCTTCTGTCTGAGCCTGAGAACTTAGATTGTTAGCAATGGGTAACCCCAGGGAGAGTTCTTCTAGCCGCACACAGACACCATCATAACAGGCATGCCTAGGTTCAATACATAACAGCGCTCTCATGGCTAGACCCCACAACCTGTCTAGTGTGGGGTCGGGGTCATGGTGTGTGGGTGTCCTATCCTTGACCAGGCTGGAGGTCTCTGTGGGTGTGTGTTGCCTGCCCTGGGCCAAGATGTGTTTGGGCTCCTCCGCCAGGCTGGGGAGTTGGGCTTGTTTGCGCCTTTCCTTGGCTAGTTTGAGGGGTGGAGGGGGTTAGTGGTCTTGGTCTTCGGGCCCATGCCAGGAAGTGGGGCTGGTATATGACACAGCCCCTATGTCAGGGTGGGGATCTATGATTGTAGGTTTCTACTCCACAGCAGAAGGGGGTCTGGTGACCTTTAGACAAGCCAGGCGGTGGTTTAGAGCCTGCCACATATACAAGCCCAGGGCCACGAAGGGCCCTAACATGAACAGGTACGTTGCTTCAGGACAGAGCCGAATGCCTTTATTAGTACATGTGCACTGTCTTCTGTGCATACATTTAACTCAGACATGAGAGGCTACCCTTGCTCACCATTTTCGAGCTGTGCAGTCTGCGGGTGCTGCACTAACACTAATGGTGGGCGGTGGCCTGGGGGCAAACTCGCAAAAAATCTGCAAACTCCGTCCGCGGAGCAGAGTTAACCGCCCACCGTTAGTTTAGTCACAGAAAATGCCAACTATCTTAAAGGTGCATTTTCAGAATTGTGAATTAAAATCCAACTTTACCATTAATTTTAAAATTACAATTCATTTGAGTGCAAACATTATTTTTCTACCTGCGGCCAAACTTAGGTTCTCACTAATTAACTTCAATAAGCTAAACTAATATTAGTCTATGGGGGAGATAGGATTCATAATAGTGAAAAATTACTCTAGGAGATTTTCACTATCAGGACATAAATACTTAAACCCACATGTTCTAATTTATTAATTTCATGCAGCTTGCCCTAGGAGCTTTTAGGGCCTACCTTAGGGGTGACTTATAAATATTAAAAAGGAAGGTTTAGGCCTAGCAAAAGGTTTATTTTGATAGGTCGAAATGGCAATTTAAACTGCACCTCAGGATGCTGTGTCAAGCTTGAGACATGTTTTAAAGTGCTACTTTATTGGGTGGCACAATAAGTGCTGCAGGCCCACTAGTAGCATTTAATTTACTGGCCCTGGGTGCATGTGGTACCATTTACTAGAGACCTACAAGTAAATTAAATGTGGCAATTAGGTTTAGGCTACTTTTACCATGTTTTAAGAAGATAGAACAAGCACTTTAGCACTGGTTAGCAGTGGTAAAGTGCAGAGTCCCAAAGCCAACAAAAATGAATTCAGCAAAAATAGGAGGGGTGAAGATGTATGTGGGATTACCACCCAAGGCCTAACATTTGGTCTCAAACTTGTTCCTCCAACATTGATTGCTTGTCCTTATCCCCTTTACATCTCAACGCAGAGTTTCACTTCATTTTACCCTTTATTAAGGCTTTTCCCGCTCACCATAAGACCTTCAACAATGATTCTGAGCCCTCTCTAGCTGATATGATGGTAGGACTGTAGCTTATGCTTGTCTTTTAGTTGCTGACGATTGAAAGTATTTATCCTCTGTAGATTTACTGGTGGTGCTCTCTGTTTTATAGACAGCCTAAGAAAAACCGATGTGTGGGTGAATATACCACCCTCTAAAATCACACAGGATGACACATCTGTTAGCATATACAAAAGAAACAATTGATGGACGGAATGCTGGACAATGCAAACATTCCTCCCCAGTCACAAGGATCTGGGTTTAATCCAACATTCTTTTGCTCACCACACCACCCCAATTTGGACCCAGCCATATGCAAATCAGTCTTGACCCTGTTCCTTATGGGGACAGTCCAGCCCAAACAGCCAAGCCAGGTCCTACCTGGACCGGAAACAAGCATCCTGGGACTGGTTTCAGGGCATCACCCTTCATCAGCCAGGAAAGCTTGAATCCAGTGGTGTAGTGAGCACGGGATCCATGTCTGGGCATACCCTTCCCACTTAGGACGACATATGCAAAGGAAACAATTGATGGACGGAATGCTGGACAATGCAAACATTCACCCCCAGTCACAAGGATCTGGGTTGAATCCATCATTCTTTTGCTCACCACACCACCCCAGTTTGGACCCAGCCATATGCAAATCAGTCTTGACCCTGTTCCTTATGGGAACAGTCCAGCCCGAACTGCCAAGCCAGGTCCTCCCATTGTATAGATCATGTAATATCCCTACCATAGTAGAAATCCGTTTGCACACAGGACAATCTAAGGAGGAAGTGCACCTTACTACCGTTTGTGGGCATATCCAGAAACTACTACTAAAATCACAATTGCTACAATATTAGCTCACACGTGGCACCATCGCTGGTCCCACCAGGTCCTAATCATAAGAATTGTCACCTCTAATATATGCAGCTTCATTCACATCAGTAGAGTGTGCATCATGCATGTTAGAGACAGAGATCACTTTAGCCACCCACCCTTTCTTCATTTTATCAGATCCTGTAGAGGACAGATGCATTTCCTGTACTAAACCTATGTTCATATGCATTAACATTGAGAGACATTATTACACGTTCTTTGGAACACATATTGGTCCCCTGTATGCCATACTCTCTTCTTTGGAATGTAGTAAGGTAGAGCAAGTTACCGGGCCTAGTGATATGGCACACAATCTCCACAGAGCAGAAGTAAACAGTGATGAAACATAACATTGGAGAAATATACCAATAAACACTACGTGGGCAGTAGTGAAGGGGAGGAGATGGGAATTAGTGTCTGTAAGGTAAGTATCAGTAAGGGAACAGGGAATGAGGTATGATCAGCCTACAAAGGGTACGACCCTCAAGAACAGTCTGCACTGTTCAAACTCTAAATAAGGAATATGTAGCCAAACGTTTCTTTACACAGATGAGCTAAATCCTCAGCTCTGAACACCACAGGGGTCACACAAATGAGGACCTCATTTTAAACTATACTCAATGAGTAAAGGAGTCCACATTGCAGTGAGCATTTAATGTGGGTGTTACCCCAGGGTGCAGCCAGAGTGCCCTGATGCATACTTTATAAGGAGTGGACCCATTTAGGCCACTTGAAATTACCTGCAAACTGTATCAAAATAAGCAGGGAAGTACAAAGGTAGGTATTTTGAGACATCAAGAATACAAGGAGATGTGAGCCCCTATTAAGAGGCTCTACAAACGTAAGCAACATTTTATAACTAATGACTTAGACAGTGATTTTGATTTCCCTCCGCTGTTTGCACTCCATTTCCCTCTATTCTTTCTTTGTCAGCCGAGCGCCTTGTCACAAATTGCACTTGCTCACTTTCAGCAAGTGGATCGTCTTCTGTCATTGTGGAGATCCCCAAGGCTAGAGGTGCCATCAAGTAATTCCCACAGTGGACATCCAAATGTGACATATCCTAGGTAGAGCCTTCAATGATTCCAGGAATATATCCTGGACTTCTGGCTCAGAGTGTTCTTTGTTCCTCTCATCCATTGTAATCAGTATTGTGGTCAGTTCCAGCAATCCATATCTGGTATCCTATTTGATATGCTGCAGTGCCTGATATCTTCTGCATTTTAGGACTTGTCAGAACAAATTCTGTATGTCCTCTGAAATGCCAAAGGGGGTAGAATCTGTACTGTAATAAATCCAGGTGTATTGACAAATAAAGCAGCACATCAGACTTCTCTGCCCCATCAGGCACTTCCATAAATCTGTTTTTGTCCCAAGGGCTTCTGTCTTGAAGTTCCACCTGTTTGCTTCTGTATGTTCCAGAGCTCATGTCCCAAATCTACCAAAGCCTCCAGGTTTCTGTCTGATGCATCTAGTCTACTGGAACTTTGCAACATCTGCTCTGATCGGCTTCACCACTATAGAGTTTTCTGCATCCCATTGCTTCTTTGATAGACTCGAATTCAGTAATCAAGGTATCTAAAGTGTTCCACTATGTCTGGATGATGGCTTAGACATCTGGTGAGATTTCTGCCTAGGTTTCTGTCCACCTGCACCAAGAATAGCAATTGTTGCTGAGATTTTTTGTTTGGACATAAGTGATAATAGCACTTTAGTGCAGTAGTGATCAAACAAGATTATTGATGAAAGATCAATTTCTTCCTAGTGTCCGTGCACATCCTAATTCAGTAGAGGTGCATTTTTCTTGTGTAATGTATAGAGGAAGGCAATTTCTTGAACTTTCAGTGGTAAAATTCGAGCTGTTATCATGGTCATTAGCAAGACATCAGGCATTACCGGAACTCTTATACTAGAGTGATTCGATGAATGAGCCCTAATAACGTGGGAGTTCCACTATCACTGTGCTTACATCAGTGATCACAATACTTTTCTCCACTCTGTTGCTGCATGCACTTTCACCAGTAGTGGCCCGTGGTGGGAGTGCTGCAGGGCAGTGACGCAGGGCGGGGGAGGGGCAGGGTGGGGGGTACTAAACTACGGATTTCGGCCGCACTGAGGTAAGTAAACAAAAAAATAAATAAAACGAATTTCGTTGCGCGCGCTGCATCGCATTTGGCGGGCAGCACTCCCACCACGGGCCGCTACTGACTTTCACACAGTCTCTAGTTGTACCTACCCCAACTGACTGGGCAAACGTATTTCAAACCTTGAGTCTCCATTGCCATCGACCCTGCCTTTCCAAGGCATGTGCAATTTTTAAATGTACTTCTCAGTAGGCTGTGGAAAAAGCTGTGCTTGGGAGCTAAGTGCTAACTTATTAGAAACACAACAGTTTCAGAACTTGATGTCCCTCATACAGTTGGAATAGATTTTAACACTATTACCTAGCAAGAGTCATAGTTACAGGTGCGGATTCATGTCTTCTATTCAGAGCATGGCCATGACTCTTGATTGTCAGGGAGTTATTTGAGACCATGGTGGCTTATTCGAAATTTTAACAAGCTTCCTTTGCCGCCCCTCCCCTTCCCACTTCTCTCCTCCCCCTTTCCACTTCTTACCCTTCCCTTCCACCCCCCTCCACTTCCCTTCCCCATCTGCCCTCCCTTCCCCTCGAATCCCATCCCATCCCATCCCATCCCCTCCACACGCCCCTTTCTCTCCTCTTGATACCAGTTGAACTCAAAAGACATAGACAATACATATGTAGAATTTGACTTTTAAAATGAAAAGTCTACTCAGTTCCATTGCAAACACAGCCTGGCTTAAACTTTAAGTGTAATTTAACAAAACATTACTTTTCTTTCATCTGCTAGATTAGCTTTTCCAGTGTATTGCCAAAGCCGGTTTTGAATAAGTTAATGGAAAGCTGTTACCAGTGAATGGAAAATTAATTACATTCTGATTGATGCACACGACTAAAAAAGAAATAATTATACATTTATGACATTGGCTCGGTTACTCATTAGGTGAAAAAACATATTTAATTAAATGAAGCACAAATTTGTAAAATTGAAGAAAGAAAGCAATGCAATATTAGCTATGAGAGGACTAAAGAGTCACCATTTGAATATCAGTATTTCAACACTACAAATCGATCTGCTTTTTAAATCAAAAATCTTTTATAGTTGATTTTTTTAATAATCACACTTGTACAACTATGTTTTAATAGTAAAGGTATATTGATTTAGCCTGTCTTCTGTACTTTTTACCTTTATTAAAATAGGTCAAACTGTCGGATGTATAATGGAACAACGCATGCCTTTATAACGTGGTTACTACAACAAACCTACCAGTTCCATGCACGTCTTTATCACGCATTTCACTACCACAAACTTTCATAGGGGAGACAGCAAAAGTGCCCTTACCATGCATAGGGTTACCACGCGTATCATTATCACGCATACCGTTACAACGCATCTGTAAATATATCAAAATATATAATTTTACATTAAAAATGATAAAGAAATTATTATAGTTCCGAAACGTATGAGCCAGCACAGTAGTATTTCACAAAATACGTTTTACACGTAAACTTTAATAATACATCATGTCGCAATATACCTAATACTTAAAGAAATGCATTTTCTCGTATCCTGTTTCTACAGTAGTCCTTACTTTATTTTAACCCTATCCGTGCCGCTAGTCCCCAATCATAATGACTGTCGTAATATGTGAGAAAGCTTATAAAAATGTGTATGTCTTTTTTCAGCAGACGAAATAAATAAACATTTAGGGCCCTATTACGAGTCTAGCAGTTTGAGGACCGCCAGACTCGTGGTGGCGCGGTAGTGGCAAATCCAGCGGTCTGACCGCCCTATTATGAGTTGGGCGGTCTGACTGCCTTAGGACCGCCGGCTCCACCAGGGAACCACCAGGAAACCACCGTTCCCTGCCATGGGAGGTGCAGTCAGAGGCCGCAACATGCTTGGCAGGACCGCTGTTGTACGTCCAAGCATATTATGAGTTTTCACTCCTCTAGTGTTTACATGGAAGTTCTTCCTCCATGTAAACCTTGGAGGATACAAAACAAAGGGGGCCCTGCAGAGCCCCCCTGTGCTTCAACCACATGTGGATGCCCCACCTGTGTGCATGCACATAGGTTCCTCCACAGCATGGACTTTCGAGACCATGCCATGCAGGAACCTTATAAAGCGGTCCCATTGCAGTGCTTTTTTCAAAGGCATCAATGCCTTTAAAAGAGGCACCCCCATGCAACTGCCACGCTGCCCACCTGCCAGACTACTGAATATTCGTAATCTGGCTGGAAGGCGGTGGCAATCTACGGTGAAGTGGTGGTGCAGCGGTTGGGACCGCCGCGCCACCGCTCCGCCAAAAATTCGTAATCGGGCCCTTAGTCAGATTCCAACCCAAGTTAAAAAATACATCCCAAAACATATTTTCTTTTAAATTATGGGATTCCACCAAAAAACGTATAAATTCAGCTGTCCACCATTTTGTGCTCAGTGGTACACTGACTTCGCTCGACACAGAGAGAGGAGGAGACCAGTGACTGTTTACTTCCACACAGTGCTATCCACTCTAGTAAGTACAACAGTTACAAAATGCACCTTTGTATTACCACCATAAATTCTAATAATATATATTAATGACATTTTTTTAAATATCACAGATTTATTTTGTTTTATTTCCCGCCTATAATTTGACAGCAATAAATGGAGTCTTAACAATGAAAATTACTATTGTAAGCATTCTTTATGGAATGAAACTCTGAATCAAATTGGTCCTTTAAAGTAAAATAAATCCTTTTAAAAAAATGTTTTAGACGAAGTTTGGAGTACATTACTTACCACAGTGCAGGTGATGGGCAGTGGCTGGGGGGCAAAATTGCTATTCTAATTCCGCTGGGTTCTTACCTCATGGCAGGTGCTGGACAGTGGCTGGAAGGCAAAATTACTATCCTAGTTCCGCCAGGTACTTATCTTAGTGCAGGTGCTGGTTAGTGGCTGGGGGGCAAAATAAACTATTCCAGCTCCGCCAGGTACTTACCTCAGGGCAGGTGATGGACAGTGGTTGGGGGGCAAAATTAGTATTATAACTCTGTCGGGTACTTACCTCAGTTCCAGATGCTGGACAGTGGCTGGGGGACAAAATTACAATTTTTACTCTGCCGGGTACTTACCTCAGGGCAGGTGCTGGACAGTGGCTGGGGGACAAAATTATTATTCTTACTCTGCCGGTACTTACCTCAGGGCAGGTGCTTGTCATTGGCTGAGGTGCAAAATTACTATTCTTGCTCCGCTGTGTACTTACCTCAGGGAAGGTGCGGGAGAGTGGCTGGGGGCCAAAGTGCATTGTGAGCAAACAAATCAAAACACATTTTTGGAACATAATTTTTTACAGCAAAATTATTTTCTGTTTTTTTCCCAACACATAACCTAAACAATTCGCAAAACAGACAAGTGAACTTTGTAAAATTGAGGAGAGGCAATAGGCTACTGAACTATGGTGACTATCTTTACGGTGAAGAGAGGTTATCTGAGCCCAGGAGTAGCTGGAGGTGTGTGCAGTATTTTTCATCCTATTGCAAAGGCAGAGCGGTTACTCTGGGTGATAATATGGAAAGGACCACTGTCATAACCAGTATGCCGCTGCAATAGAGATTGAAGTGTGTGAAAATATAAAAAAAATATAATGCTTGCATGCACCTCGAATGAGCCCCGTGGCTCAGTTTTGAAGGAGGTATCCCAAAAACATTACCATGCATGTAGCTAGTAGTATTCCCACAATACCCAGTCTGAGGAGGATGGTACAGAGGCAAAAACAGGAAAGTAATCCCCAACGTGTAACCCCTCAAACCTATTGTGGCATTAACATTTCCCCACAACTAACAGTTACTTTCACTAATTAATTAACCTTTCCTTTTGCATGACAATGAAAACCGTCTCAAAAGAATACTAATATTTAGCACAGTCCATAACCTGGTTACCCATGAGAATAGTAAAATTTGGATGATGGATGTGACTTTTTAGTCCACACCCCATCCGTTCACCCACATTTACACTTGTCATGCTAACATAAATAGCACAACGGTCCCTTTAGTTTACAGCTCATTCCCTGATAAGCAATCCTCAACCTAAACTGAATATTTAACAGTGATAAAATCCAAAATAATGAATAAAAGTCTTAGGAAATTAATAATTGACTTTGAATTAACAATAATTAATACCATTGCAAAATGTTCCCTGACACCCACATTCAAGTATGTTTTTTCCACTTTTTCCAGGTATATTGGCAGAAAATTGAAAAACATCCTTAGTTGAGGATTGCATGGCAAACAGTAAGCTGCAGTATGAGTTAAAGAAACTTGCAGCATTGTGCTTTGTATCTCCTGAGTGTGTGGATGAGTTCTACACATTAATTACTGGATCAGACTACTTTACCCAAAATGAGGACAAACTGTCCCCACTCCTAAATTGCTTTGAGGACACATGGATTGGCCATCTAAGCACGTCGTCACAGGAGATAGCCAAGGTTTCCCATTGACTGGTGGAACTGTTAACTCGACCTGCTTAGATGGAGTTGCAAAGACAAACAATGCAGGAGAGGGATGCACAATTACTTCAACAAATCAATTGGCAGGCCTCACCCAAACCTTTGTAATTTCTTTGAAATTTTGTAAAAGGAACAATGTTTCCAAGAAATGAGAATGGCACAATTGTTGTCAGGTAGCCTGAAACCGTGTGTTTCTAACAAAAGTAGAGAGATGTCTGAGTTACTCTTGGGTAAAATCAATGAATTTTCATTGATGGGTGCTTCAGACTACCTGGACATTATTGTGTGCATCCTACACTTCTAACACACACTAACAACCTGTAATATTAATTGCCTGTTTTAACTTCACTTTCTAATAAAATTGACATTTTTCGAATTATTTTTTACAAATTACAGGAATTTTGGGGTTCCTACCTGTAGTTTTCTTCTTTCTTCAACTCTTGGTGACTTGTTTAAACCATCTGTCACTAAGAGTCTTTAGTACTCCAATAATCCAAACAGGGAAACCAACTGACTTTTTTTAAAAAACAATCTCTGACATAGAAAATGTAAATCCATAGTCTGCAACGAAATTCCATGTAAAAAATCTACTAGTTATTCATCCACATTGAGAACCAACAGACACAAAAAATTAACTCTCGAGAAAAAATGTAAAGCAAAAATCACAAAAAGTTAAACCATTCTTCAACATGAAATTTTCAGGTACAAAATCCAATTGCAATCTATCCCAAATCCCAGTGTGTGTCCTCCAACGATGTAGGGGACGATTCCGATGTCGGTAGGAAGGGCTCCGAATTGGATGCCAAAACCGATCCGGAGCCCTTGTTTCCGACCGACTCGTTCCCAGTTCCGAACGACTAAGTACGATGCCTGGAAACCATTAGGGCTGACCGAATCGGTTCCGAAAGGCATTCGGATGGGACAAGCCTTTCCGGAGCCGATTTGTACAGCTCTATGGATTTGGTTTCCGAACGAGCGAGTACGATGACTGATTCGGACAGCCTTTCTGATTTGTTTGGCCCGGAACGAAAAGGCTGCCAGAATCGGTCTTTGGGGGCCCGTAGCAGGCCCCCCTACCCAGGGGCCTCTGCATTGGGCTCGTGGGGGTACCCAAGGGACCCCTCTTTCCAGCCATGCACAATGTGGCAGGCACTATGGGGTGCCCACCACAGGGTGCACGATTTTCCCCAGCCACCCCTTTCTTCAATGGGAGCCTACATTCACGTTCGGAACACATGCTCCCATTGAAGTCAATGGGAGTCCAACCAAATTGTATCCGGATGCATAGTACTCGCTCGGTTGGACTCCCCTGATCCGAGTCGTACGGAAAGCATTTAGGAACCGAACGAGATCGGAATCGGGCCCGTAGTGTCGCTCCAGAGAAACTCACCAATGTGATGAAAAAACATGACGCAAAAAAATAAGAATCTTTTTTTCAAATTAAATAAAAAAGCAATATCTTTTTTTCTTATAACTTTTTTTAAACCTACTTTGAAAAAACAAAAACCCGGCCCAATAGGGGAATACCAAAACAACCTGCATGGGAATGGAAAAGTGGTAAAAACAGCAAAAATATACAATACTGTACTGCCTAACATCTAACTAACTCCCCCTCTCTTCTTACAGTAAAGTTAGCCACCTACATGTTTCAAAATGTAAAGTAAATTGTTCTTACCTGACCACAGCTCTTCCTTGCTTCCAATCTTGATTGCAACACTCCACCGACTATAGAAACAGACGTACAACCCCGAATGTCAAGCCTGAACAGAACAGGGAAAAAGGACAATTTATCCCATTGAATCTAGTGGTGGAAATGCGTGAAAAAATACTTTAAAAATTGTAAAGAATTGCATTAGTAATGCATGTTTTCATATTTTTATAAAATAAGATATTATTTGAATTGTTTATTTAATATATAGATATATATTTTATTTTTAATAAATATTTTAAAATAAATACATGGTGTGTTTTATTGTCTATAACTATAGAATTATTACAATTTATTTTTTGTGTCAAAAACTGCTTTACATTTTTGAGCTTTGGTTTAAAATTATTTTACCAATCTTTTTGTTTAATTCACTATGGGGCCCATTACGATACCCGGCGTAAATAAATCCGCCAGGCATGGAAGCGGCAAAAATCCGCCCGCACACACCGCCTGAACACCGACCACGCCATTACGATTACACAAACCGAAAACCGCCATCGGCGAAAAAGCACACAAAATACCGCCCGCCAACGTCCGAGTCGGAGTCAAACCGCCCGCCACGGACGGAAACACGCACGACAACACAAAACCGCCCGCCCTCACGGCCGACACACCGCACGTGACATTACGATCGCACCGACATGAGCGCGGAAAAACCACAAATATACCGCCCGCCAGCGCAAACAACGCCGATGAGAATCGACACGGCAGAAGCCATGGCGCCAACGTACCTGCACAGAAACCATCCGCACACAAAACCAATAGCACACAACATGGCCAACAAGTCCACACAGCAAGGCACGCACAAATACACAAGCACAGTACACATCCCGAAAACACCCCCCGGACAAACAAAAAATACAAAGGCCAGAACCCCAGACACAACACACCTGAAAACAACAGACCATGAGGACACACCCACATAGGTGAGTACAAAAGCAGCACTCCCACAGACCACAACCCCTTGCTACATTGCAAACCAGAGAGGAGAGGACACAGTGACACAGCAAGGACAGCAGCACACCACAGAAACGCACACATCACAACCACCACCACCACCACCACCACCACCACCAAACACCACCACCACCACCACCACCACCACCACCAAACACCGGCACCACAAACCCCCTGCACATTACACAACACACACCGCACCAGCACCACAAACACCATGGCACCACAAAGAATGCCCAAGTTCACGCCCATGGAGCTGACGGTCATGGTCGACGAGATCATCAAGGTGTACCCACAAATCTATGGGAACATGGTCCAGCACACACCACTAGCCACCAGAAACAGAATGTGGAACCGGATCGTAGACCAGGTCAATGCAGTCGGGACCCTGCCCAGGAACAGAGTCGAGATTAACAAACGTTGGAATGACGTAAAGAGCCTGGTCAAGAAGAAGGAGGGCAAAAACAGAGAGCTGGCTGCCGTCACTGGCGGAGGGAATCCCGCGCTCTTTAAGACCTTCAAAGCGTGGGAGGAGAAGGTGCGAGTCGTAATACATCCGGAGATCCTCGCCGGATTAGCAGGGGGAGTGGAGGCTGGTAAGTACAAACTAATGTATACCAGCACACCGCTATGTACTCACATGCACTACCACCATGCCACAGCTCCCAGGGACAAACACCCCCATGTCCAGCACACAATACACAACACATCACACACACATGCAACAGACACTACCACACACAGCCCAAACTGAACAACTGTAAGATGCGTGGGGACATGTGTACACTAAGCCAGCCACGTAACCACCAACAGGTCCCCAAATATGCCAGAAGCGCCACAACGAGCACCCACCACACCCATGTGTCCGCCACAGCTGCACTAACCGACAAGTAACAGGTAAGTGGCAGGAACACAAAGTGCAGTGGGTGGGACGGTGGACAACCCAAGTACAACACACACCAGGCCCCAGTCCCACAGCACAGCAAGGAGGAGCATCCCCCACACCCCACAGCCACGTGTCAGCCACCGCAGTGCACAACGACAGCCGAAAGGCAGACATCACGGTCCACAGCAATCGGTGTCAGTGGGTGTCCAGCCACCCCCACGACCCACAACACCCCCCACCCCCACAGACCTGCAACATGGAGCACCCCCGCTTAGAGCCATGTGGCATCCAGTACAGTGCACGCACGAACAACTTGCAGGTGGGAAACTGGACAGGGCTGGATTACTGGAGGCATGAGGACCATAACACGACCAACACATGGGACATGTCACGTAGCAGACGAACACGCAGCACCGCCCACCGTCACGAACAAGTGAACAATGTGCACACGGACATGAACAACAGACTCACACCCCACATGACCCATCACAGACATAGCAACACCCAAGGAGCCACGTCTGCATGCACAAGCCACACTGAATATAGTACCACACGGCAGCCACTGTGCAACTCATCACACACAACCGAAACACCATTGAAGTCCTGTCCATGTAGCCCCTACTGCCTGTCAACAACACACCCCACAACTACGCCTATGTAAGACAAACAACACTAGACGCAACAGAGCGGAACAACATAAATGCACACGAACACCACTGAACCCATCAAACTCACAGACACACCATGCACATACAACATACCATCCGTCAGCCCCAGTCTCATGAAAGGCATGTCATCCGCACAGCTGCCACACATACAGCAGTCACGCTAAGACACATGCCCATGACCAACCATGTGCCAGAAGTCAATTAAGCGCACGACACACTGTGAGCAACAACACACAACATGGGCCACACCCCCCGAGCACTGCAGTGATGCACATGGCACAGGGCAGCACGCACACCAAGGAGATGGGACAACTGCAATACGTTGGCTGGCACACAACTATCACTCACTCATAACGATGCGTCCAATGCCATGTCCAGTAATCACAACAGACAGCAAATATGCAGGCCATGTCAAGCATGCACACACCTCAAACCATGCACTGTCATGCTGCCACAACACATGTCACGTTCGGCACCCATGGCTCACAGCATGTACCCCAAAAGCATATCCCCTCCCAAATGCGAATCTGGGGCATAGCCCCCATGTTGCCATATGCGTTCCTAAGCGTTCCATTTGAACCCCAAAAGCATATCCCTCCCAAATGCGAATCTGGGGCATAGCCCCCATGTTGCCATATGCGTTCCTAAGCGTTCCATTTGAACCCCAAAAGCATATCCCCTCCCAAATGCGAATCTGGGGCATAGCCCCCATGTTGCCATATGCGTTCCTAACCGTTCCATTTGAACCCCAAAAGCATATCCCCTCCCAAATGCAAATCTGGGGCATAGCCCCCATGTTGCCATATGCGTTCCTAACCGTTCCATTTGAACCCCAAAAGCATATCCCTCCCAAATGCGAATCTGGGGCATGGCCCCCATGTTGCCATATGCGTTCCTAACCGTTCCATTTGAACCCCAAAAGCATATCCCCTCCCAAATGCGAATCTGGGGCATGGCCCCCATGTTGCCATATGCATACCTAAGCGTTCCATCTGAACACCAAAAGCAAAGTACAAACCAGACCCAGGATGGGCCAGGAGCCCGCATACACCAGAGTCACAATAAGTAGGGGCACAGCAACACACCCATCGGCATGGCCAATCCGTCCCATGCCACATGTGCACAGCACACAGTCCCATTGCCAAGCACACACAACTACAGATGCTACAGCCACACACACGCCTCCGGGGAAACCCATGTACGAGATTGCACGGACTGTCAATGTCAGACGACAAATACATACTTCGCCAGGTGCAACACAATAACAAATCTCATTCTCTCCACAGGTGACGAACTGCTGGATGCTGGGGATGGAGCCAGCAGCCAGCACAGCCAGCCTACAAGCCCCCAACGAGGACACACGGATCTGGAGGATCTGTCCTCCTCTTCGGACACGGACAACCAAGCAGGCCCATCTGGTGTGGCAGGGCCCAGCCGCTCCCCAGGACCCCTCCTACCCACCAACCCATCATCCAGGGCTGCTGAACATTCCCAGCCCCCTGCTGCCACTGTCGTTGCGGCCACACCCACGGTCATTGTGGCCACTACCACTGCCGCAACCGCCACCATCGCCGCACCGACCACCACCGCCGCCACCACCGCCACGTCTTCGCTGGCACCAGCCCCAGCGCAGGTGGTGGCCCGGACGACTGGATCCACCCTGGGAGCCACAGCGAGGACCGTGGTGAGCAATGTGGCTAGTGGGCAGGCCGGTGGCAGCAGGACTGGTAGGAGGAGCAGGGTCAGGGAAACGCCAGCCTCCCCTGGGAGCCATGCCCTGCCTCACATGGCCAGAGTCCTTGGGGCCTATGAAGAGGCCCAAGGACAATGGGTCCGGTCTGCTTCAGACACGCGTGAGGTGCTGGGGGTGCTGAGGTCCATGGACGCCCGTATGGGCCAAATCGTGGACCTCATGGGACAGCTGGTGGTGGCGGTGAGGTCACAGCCAGGGACAGCAGCTCCCCTCCGCCACCACCTGCCGGGGCGCAGGGTGGAGCAGCAGTGTCCAGTTCCCCTGCGTCCACAGCCAGTGATCACACCTCAACCACCAGCATGTCGCAAGCAGGCACCCCCTCGCAAACGTGGAAGGGGCCGTCCGAAGTGGAAACAGATCTCCCGGGAGGACTTCGCACGCTCCAAACGCAAGTGAGGCAGCCAGCCAGCCTTCCGCCAGCCTTCCTTGACCAGCCACTGCATTGACTTGGACTACGATCCCACTCCACACAGCCATCTGGATGGCATGTGTGTGTTGGACTATGGACATAGAACCAGTGGGTACACCCTGATCATCACGCAGCCATGACCGACAGCTCATTGTCACTGCACGCACCACTTTTGTCATCACCTTACACACAATCACATGTCACAGTTTGTAATAAATGCACCTTTTTCACTAACTGCTGTTTGTGCCCTGTGTCTTATTTGTACGGAATACAACGGCCACCTTGGGCGGAAAGGCACCTGATGCGTGGCATGGCATTTGAATCCGGAGGGCCTGTAGGGACCTAGGGGTGGGAGACAGAACAGGAGCACATTCAATGAGTGTGTCACACACCCATCACACAGTACATGTCAACAACTACAAGCAATGTACACACATCGCACAGAGCAATAGGGCACAATGCCACAGCCACCAACAGTGGCATACTACCCTGGCCATGGAGCGTTGACACACAGCACGCAGTGAACAAACGGCCACCCTGACACAGCACACACACACCTGCACAGATACAGCCACATCAGCCGTCGTACATGGACACTCACCGTCAAGTGAAGTAGCGGGCGATGAGCTGCTGCCGCACATTACCAGCTTCCTCCTCTCCGCTGTCCTCCTCACTCGAGCTGTCCTGGTCTGCGGGCTGGGGCCCTGGTTGATCTCCGTCATCCACGATGAGGGGGATCTGCTTCCGAATGGCCAGATTGTGCAGCATGCAGCACGCCACCACTATCCGGCACACCTTCTGTGGGGAGTACGCCAGCGCACCCCGGTGCGGTCCAGGCACCTGAACCTGGACTTGAGGAGGCCAAAGGTACGCTCGACCACACGTCTGGTCCTCCCATGTGCCTCATTGTAGCGATCGTCTGCTGGGGTGCGAGGATTCCTCAATGGACTGAGCAGCCATGCCCCATTCGGATACGCAGAGTCACCTGGGAGTGAGGGACACAGAGAACCGTTGCTAATCCAACTGGACAGGGGACAGCATCGCACAGCCAGCACGCTACACCACTCCACATACTCACCGACAATACAGGCACGATCCTGTTGCATATTGGACATCAGTCGTGGCAAGATGCTGTTGCGCATTATGTGTGCGTCATGGGCCGAGCCTGGGAACTTTGCACACACGTGGGTGATCACCATGTCCGCAAGGCACACCACTTGCACATTCAGGGAGTGCGTGTGCTTCCTGTTGCGGTACAGGTGCTCAGTGGCCTGTGGTGGAACAAGGCCGACATGTGTGCAGTCAATGGCTCCAACAACGTGTGGGATTCTGCCAAGGGCATAGAATGCACCCTTCACTGCCGCCAATTCACGAGCCCTGGGGAAGCGGATGTACCTGTTCCGGTACAGCATCATGGCTGCCAGTACATCCCTCAGCACCTTGCTGAACATGGGCTGGGACATCCCTCCTCCACTGCCCACTGTGTGCTGGAATGACCCAGTGGCGAAGAAATGCATGGCGGCCATCACCTTAGCCGTGGGGGTGACAGCAGTCGGATACACCCTGCGGGGACGGAGATGGGGTTCTAACATGGCACACAGTCGATGCAGGGTTGGCCTGTCCAGCCGAAACTTCCTAATAACCTCTGTATCGTCCATGTCCGCCAGCAATTGGTATGGGCGGTCAATGTTCGGTCTCCGCCTAGGGACAATGGCAGAGGACACATGTCAATGCAACACGACACATAGCAATTTCGCATACACATCACTGACATGACTGAGCAAGCACATGAGCCACAGCCCAGCTGTCAAGCTGGGACGGCACGGCCACAATACACTTACACAGGTCTCCCAACAATGGCAATGGCTAGTGATACAAACCACTGCCATGTGCATGCACATGGGGATCTAGGCCCCAATGACTTGCGGGGCGTGCTGATGGGGACTGACTGCATATCCGTCAAGCGGCAACGCCACGGCAACATGAATGTCTGCTGAGCATGGAACTGCTTCCGCGGCTGGATGAGTATGGCACACGACGACGACGATGTGGGCACAGGCTGAGCGGCCAAAACAAGTGGGACCTGTGGCACGAGGGGATATGAGACAGTAGTAGGTGTCAGCACTGCACCCTATGTACAGCACTGTACGGATCACACCTCCCGAAACATTGACAGGTGTCCACATTGACAGCCCCATGCCAAGACGGCTGTGTGCTTGCAGTCACACGTCACAGGTGAGAGGTTACATTGCACGTGCCAGGTGGCAGTCGTACATAGTGGGAGCTGGCATGTGTGTGCATGTGTCTCCTGTTCAGGATCCACCAGATGGGCGCTGACTCTGTACTGACCATTGGACACAGCATGTTCCGTGGAAGGCTTGTGTGTGTGGGATGGTGGCACTGGATGTGCCTCCGTTGGGTGGGGGGCCATGCACAGGGCGGGTACGTCGATGATTGCGCATTGTTGGTCACGGTGGGTGCACCCACTAAGATGTGTTGCCCTGTGTTCAATTCCTATGTCCGCATGATGATGGACTGTAGATGTGGGCAGACTACACATTGGTCGATGTGCTGTCTATATGCATGTGCCTTCACACCAGGCACAGCTGCCCCTTTACATGTGACCCCTGCTGGACTCGCTGCTGGGTCTGTGGAGCTGATGCACCTTCTGCGCGTGGGGCGGGCAGCTCTCCTCACTTCCCTCATTGCGCATGTCATGACTTTGCCGCAGGTGACATGGATCATGGAGGGCCCACATGTACGCGTGGGTAGGCTACACATGATTGTACACTGGTTGCCACCCCCAGTCAGTGTTTCGAATGGGAAGGTTGTCGTGCTGGTGGTATGTTCGATGTGGCGGATGGACGGGCCTAGGTGCGGGCTTACATTCCGGACATGGGGGGGTAGTTGGATTGGCGACTAGTTGCAGTACACACGGGACACGTCTCTTCCTTTCCACATCTGGGTCATCCCTTGTACTCACTGACAGTGATACAGACATCTTCGCCCCAGCCCTCATGTCCTCCCCTCGCTCCCCCAATATGCATGCTCACCTGCGAGGCTAGCGCTTGCACAGGCAGCCCCAAGCTCGCACCAGAGAGGGCAAGGAGTGTATGTGTGGGTCCAGTTGCACGAGTGGGCTGTCTCAGGGTATGATGTGTTGCGGGACGCCGTCCACCTGCGTGGTGCCCCAAATGGAGACCCGGCCTGCATGGACTATGCATCACAGTCTTCGCCTTCCGGATCCGCCACCTGCGACACCCAGTGGCTGTGGCTGCCCTTGCGGCCAGGCCGCGTCCGTCTGTGGCTGATGGCCCACACATTCACTCTTTGGCCTCTCTGGGGAGGGCTCGGGGGTGGTGGCGCACGCGCTTGCACTTAGTCGCAATGGCATGTGGCGTGGTTGGTATGATGGGCAATGGATGGGATGGTGCGAGCCACCTCCCGTGATGTCAGTGCTGCTCGTGCTGTGGTGCGTCCCCCTACACTTCCATGTGACTTGTGCCATGCTAGACGTTGAGGTTCTATTGCCTACGTGATATGACCAGGAGGAGCGCGAGGAGACCTCTCACACACCATGCTCCACTGCCATCCCGTGCCCTGTATCGCCTGTGCGGATTGACTATGTTGGGGTTACACCTGGTCGACTGGGGCTGTGTGTGCCTTGTCAAGGGGCATGGCGGGCGCACAACAGGATCCAGCTTGTCCACAGAGGGTGGGCTGAGGTGCGCCTGGTACCGCTTTGTACGTGTGCCCGGCTGCTGTGCACACACGTGTTCACTCCCCCCGACAGGTGTCCTCTCACAATGCCCAGGAAGCGGTGGTGTACTGTTCATGACCCCTCCCAACACGGCGTGCTCCAACTTGGCATGTGCGCATCTACCCGTCGCACCCACCCACCTGAGCACTGCGTCCATACGACTTCACACGACACATGTGTGTCTTCCACAGTAGTGCTACTCATTTGCGTTGACATCCAATACCAGTGGACTACATGGTCATGTCACGACTGCCGTGTACTTCACATACTCTCATCCTCTCTCATTCGTACTTGTGAAATGAGTCAGCGGAGACAGTTTTGGTTTCAAACATTATATTGAGTCTTCTGTCCTCTGTGATGCAGTATAGTGGACACTACTGGCAGCGGAATACATGTTGAGGATATACTGAGCATGATTGCAAATGGGATAGGGTGTGGGGTTACATGTGATTGGCTGTTGCATGTGGGATGTGGGCTTCAGAGTGACATCTGCTTGGCCAAGGCTGTGCTAATGTACATTTACGTATAGCTGCGGAGCTGCGGACTTTGACACAGACGGTATACATGTAGCCTACCAGACCGCTTGGCATCATGGGCACAGTCCATCTCAGTTCCATGTGACAGGTTTGCTGCGGTTGTTCCTCATGCACGCGTGCATGTGAGTTGACATCAGGGCATGTGCTTGCGTGCATGCAGCGGCGTGCCACTTGTTGTTGCACTGTGGTGGTTACTGGACATGTCACAGTCACTGGGGTCGTGTTGTTGTTGTATGCACTTGTCGTCCATGCAAAGGTCCTGGTATGGGATTCCCGGGGCGGGGGTGGGAGGGGTGCAGCACCCACAGACTCCAGGCGACCTATTCATGTCCACTGAGCGGTGTGTGTGTCCATGTGCGCTGGATCCATGTCGTGTCCTGGTTGTTCGTGCAGTTCCGTCCATGTGGGTGCGATACACAGAGCCCATGCCACTGCCTCCCACGATGCATGCGGTGTTCCTGAATGTGATGGGGAACAGTGTGCATGTCCCGGTCATATCCGATGTCATGGCGATGTCGTTGATGGTGTGGTTACAGTTGCCGGTCGTTTGGTATGGCTGTTGTGGTGGTGACTGGCCAGTCCGTGCGGAAGCTAAGCATGGGTGCGGGGTTGGACATCATAGGTCACTCGGGGAACCTGCGTTGTGGTCCGACGTATTTACAGGTTGTCAGGTATGCGATGCCGTCCAGCAGGGCTTCCATGTCATTGGTGGTGTACATGTTTGCCAGCCAATGTAGCGGATGGTGGCTGTCAAGGTGTTGTTCGTAAGTTGTCCCTTGGAGGACCATGATGGGGCATGCTGGGTGACATTCGATGTAGCTGTTCTCGATGATCCGTCGTGTGGAGGCACAGTGGTCCCATTTCAGTGCGGGTGCGATGTTGGCCACATACGCCATGCCCCCATAGGCAGAGCAGGCCCTGTCGTGTGCGTCCAGAGGGAGGAGTAGTGGTAGCAGGTCCGCCTTCAGACATGCCGGGTTGGAGAGGCATATCTCGACGGGATGCTGGTAGGGACACCTCCGACAGTAGAAGACGGGCATGACGCAGCTGAACAATGTGATGCGGTAAGTCAGTCGGTAACTTACGTTCAGCAGGGACAGGAGATCGCATCCCAATGTATGTAACAGGTTGGTTTTGTACAGCTTGAGCTGTTCGGCGTAGTTGGGTAGGTGTGTTGCGGTTGCCATTTCGCAGCGGTTAGTTGAGGTGGCGTGCTCCGGCTGTGTGTGCAGTCTGCAATGTGCACGCTCCGGGGTTGCTGTGAGCTCTGTGTAGTCGTAGGGAGACAGGACTTGTGTTCTGTTGGCTTGTTTGGAGGACACGGGCCCTCTTCCCACATGGTTCTCAGACAGTTCAAGGTCAGTGATGTGTGACTCCTTCCAATTAACTTGCATGTGGCCGACATGGGGGAGTGTTTTCTTCTTTCTTCCCCGTCCGTTGTGTGCTTCTGTGATATGCGCTATCTGCCCTGTGGTCGGTCTCCTCGGCATGCCTGTGTTGGTCTATTCTTGGACAATGGCTGTATTCACCGGCTTCTGTCGTAGGGCTGTGGTTTCGGAGTTGGAATGGAAGGTCATTCAGTGCTGTCTGCTCTCCCTTGTGTGGGCGGCAGGCTGCCTTTCCGCTCTGCGTTGGGCCTTGTGTGTGAATGTTATTCTTGGGCCACCTGTTGTCGGTCCCGGGCTCTTTGGTGTTCCGTTTTATATGTCTTGTTCATATGTGCAGGGTGGTATGGGTGTTTCTGTGTGGTACTGGCGTTCCTCTTCCCGAAGGGGCCCTGCTTCTCCTAGTTGGTGTTGCCGCCGCTGTGTGCTACGCCATGTTTGTTACACTGGGGTGTGTCCTGCTGTTGCGTGTCTTCACTGACATGTGTGCGTCGGTTGTGTGGCGTTGGGTGTTGTCCGTGAATTGGGCGTTGGGGACATGTCTGTGGCCGGCCTGTCACGTGTCATGTGCGTTCGGGGTGGGGCTGATGTGTGTGCTGCTTGGTTGTGTCCCTGTGTCTGTGTGCGACGCATGCATGGTGCTGCGGTTGGCCTCTGCGTTGTGCGCATGTGTGGCGGCGTCATCGGCGCTTTGGGGCCGTGACGGGGTGGTTGGTTCCTAGTCCCAGGTGGTGTGTACACATGTGTTCTGCGATGTTACGATTTGGCCTGTGTGTCATATGTGGATGCAATGGTGGATGTGTAGTGTACACGCGCTGGTGGGGGTTGTCCGCTTTTCCGCCCTTGCACTGTGTGCGCTGTTTGCGTGCACTTGTTGTGTGTGTGCCTACCTGCGTCTCCGCGATGCGTTGCGTCCTTGGTGGTGCATCAGCAGAAGCATGGGGAGTGCCTGCAGTGCTGGATTCATGCTCGGGGAGCCGCTTCTTCGTTGTCCGTGCTCGGCATCCGTGTTACCGCTTCGGTTTGTCGTACGGTATCTCTTGGCCGTGGGAGCCGTTTGTTTGCGGCATCGTAATTTATGCGCCGGGCGGGACGTGTTTCGTCGGACGGTGTGTGTCAGTTGGGCTGCGCCGCTACATGTACGGGCGCACTTTGATGGCGGACGGTGTTGCTGGCTTGCCGGCGGTGTTTGGCCTACTTTTCGCATCGTAATTGGACGGGCGTGTGGACTGCTGCGTGCCGGCGGTAACTGGTGGTTTTTGCATCCGCCAGCACGGCGGTGGTGCTTCCGCCCGCCATCGTAATGTGCCCCTATATTTTTAATTTTCTTTCCACTTTTTGGAATCTTACATTTTATTTTCCTAATTAATTCTCAGGGATTAAAATTAATACCTCAGTATTAATACACTACCCCACCCAATACACCGATATCCCTTGCATCCCATCCCTAAAGGTGTGTGATTCCATTTTTGAAATAATTATTAAAAATAAATATAAATTTTTAAATCAGATATATTTGCATAACTAAATATTAATTCTCAGGTATTAAAATTAATGCCTAGTATTAATACGCCTCAAACACAAAAGAACCCCATGGTCTACAAGGTGCGGATGAGTGCTAACAGGGTGTCTTTTTTAAAGGGCGGTTTCCCTCACCCATCTGAAGGTTGCATGCTTCTTCATAGGATAACCTCCTCGCATTATGAACCTCATCATAATGCGGGCTACAGACCCTCTCTGAGAAAATTGTCGATATACAAAACCAGTGCTGTAGTGCCAACCACTGGTTTTGTATATTCACAATTTTCTTCTACTTTACACTATATTTGGTTACCCACATTTTTGTAGTAGCACACTCGAGGTCCTGAAGAAGGCCACCACACCTCTTATGAGGTACAAGGCTGAAACATGTCGACCTACTCTTCACTACATGACAGGTTTAATCCCCTCCTGTTATAGCCTGGTTTGAATCGTGGTCTAGGGATACCCTAATGAAGTCTGTTGCGTACCTTGGAACTAGTTTTACTTCACACCCATTTTTGTTTTGAACTCCTCACCACACCCAGTTCACCTAAGGTACCTCTTTCCACCAAAGAAAACATCCCTGAGCTCCTTCTCTCAGAGAAGGGGTTGTAGCTCGCATTATGACTAGGTTCATATTGCGAGGCGGTTACCCTATGATGAAGCATGCCACCTTTGGGTGGATGAGGGAAACAGTCCTTTAAAAGTGACACTCCGTTAGCACTGATCCGTACCTTGTAGACCCAGGGGTTCTTTTTGTGTTTTTTGGTTTCTAAGTTGGGGAGCTAACCCCTGCAGGTCTATAAACCTCCTCTGGCCTTCTTTGTGTTTTGATAAATCCCTTGCCTACTGTCCCTAACAGTTCTGTTACAATTTTTAAAAATATTATTAATAATTAATTGTTATATTAAATAAAATATATTTTATTATTTACAATATTACTTCTTAGATTTAAAAATGAATACCTGATTATTAATACATGCCCCCATCCAATACCACTATATCCTTTGCATCCCATCCCTAAAGGTGTGTGTTACAATGTTAATTTTTTTTTTTACAATTAATTGTAATATTAAATGAAATATATTTTAATATTCAGATAATAATACTCAGGTATTAATTTCAATACCAGAGCAGTAATACACTTCCCCACCCAATACTCCTATATCCTTTGCATCTCATCCTTAAAGGTGTGTGTTACATTTAAAAAATAATTATTAAGAATACATTTTAATGAATTCTCAGGTATTAAAATTGATACCGGAGCATTAATACACTTCCATACCAAATACCCCTATGTCCCTAAAGGGGTGTGTTAAAGTAATTCAAATATTTTCTAATTATTATATTAAACTTTTTAAATTACAATCAATTAAAACTATACCTTAACATTAAAACTAATGTATAAAATACATATTAAAACAGTTTAACTTTCTTTACCTACATATATACTTATATACTTACCTCCATAGTTACCCTATAAACTTACCAATTAGTGCGTAGGAAGCGTAAAAACCTGTAATGCGTGGTAATGACATGTGTGGTAGTGACATTCTTGGTAAGATTATGCATGGTAGTGACATGCATGGTAAAGACCATGTGGTAAAGGTGTTGTGTGGTTCAGACTTTGTGGTAAAGGTGGGTTCCCCATATTGCCCCTTGGTTGTTCAAATGCAATGTGTCAATAAAGTAGGCCCTGTATGTTTGGACTAGATACAGATGTGTTTTCAAAGAAATGGCTTCCTTTTATAAGTATTATTATGTATTTTTCCCATGGATTGTTCGTTTTTATCTTAGGAGTTTGGGTGGTTGATGGAATATAACTACCAAGGTGTATATATATTACCTACTGGCGGTTGCCAGTAGGTAGTTATAGTTAGGACCTAGTTTCTATTCAAAAAGCGTTTTTTCTTTTGCCTATATCGTTGGCGTTGTTTACGAATCTTCGCAAAATTTCAAAACTAATGGGGCGCTCACTTGAGCTACTGTATTGAAAGTTTCAGGGTGATTCGTCAGGAGGGGGCTGAGAAAAAGGGGGTGGTCCCAAAATGCTTTTTCTCCATGTTAATTTTCATAGGAAACTGCTGATGCAGCTACAGCCCCAACTGCAGAACAGAATTACACCAAATTTGGCAGAAAGGTAGCTCTTGGTCCAGAGTGCACTCTTTTTGTTAAATGGTGTAAATCCATACAGTAGTTCCTGAGAAATGTAAAGATTTCTCAGATATACAAATAGGGACGCGGAGGATCCGCAAACCCTCCCAATCTCGAGCCTGCGATCTGATTGGCTTTCAACACTTCAAACCAGGAAGTGTTGTCAACCATCTTGTGACTTGGTTGAACCGCTTCACAAGAAAAAAGGTAAAAAAACATTTCACAATTAAGAAAAGGGGACAGGGTAGAAACACCCTGACCCCCTAGGCCTGCTCAGGGGGTCCCACAGGGACCCCTAGGCCTGCTCAGGGGGTCCCACAGGGACCCCCAGGGCCCAAAAAAAGCATTGTTTTTTTTAAATTTTCAGCGGGATTCTTGTTGGATCCGGGGGCAATGACTACAGAAGATGCAGGGCTGCCACCTCCCCAGGCTATGTACATTAAATGCGTGCCCCCCGCAGCCCTGGGGATCGCCACCTCCCTGTGCTTTATTTTTAAAATAAATGCGTTGGGGGCCTGCCCCCCCACTCAGCCATGGGGACAGCCTCCTCCCCGGGGATAATTATGTTAAATGCGGGGGACAACATGGCCCTCCACAGCCCCGGGGACCACCACCTCCCCCGGAGCTAAATTGAAAAGATGCGTGTGGGGGCTCTAGCCCCCCCACGGAGCCCCAGGGACCGCCACCTCCCAGTTAGGGATTGTTGGACTTGGCCCTTTTTGGCTAAAGTTCCTTAAACTTTTTGCTTTCCCCTAGACCTTTTTTCTGACATGGTGTTGCCAACTTAGATGCTTTGGGCACTTTGCCACTGCTGATCAGTGTCAAAGTGCAAGTGCTCCCTGTGTAAAGTGTAATGGTAATTGGTTGTCCATGATTGGTATGTTTGCCTTGCTAGTAAAGTCCCTAGTAAAGTGCACTATGTGTGCCAGGGCTAGTAATGCAAATGCTACTAGTGGGCCTGCAGCACTAATTGTGCCACCCACACAAGTAGCCTTAAAGAGAGAACTCAGGCCTGCCACTGCAGTGCCTGCGCTCAGCTTGTTAAGCTGCCTTGTTGTCCTGACAAGTGCACCCACTTGCCAGACCTTACGCTTTCTATGCACATGAGACACCCCTATGGTAGGCCCGAGGTACCCCCCTGGGCAGGGTGCAGTGTATGTGAAAGGTAGTACATGTACTGAGGTGTGTACCATGTCCTAACAGTGAAATACTCTCCATTTCATTTTTCACTGTTAAAAGGCCATCTTGCCCAAAGGATAGAATGGGGAAGGCTGTGTAATATGTTTCCAGCCTATCTTCCCAAAGGCTTAAGATGGAGAGGTGAAGTTTAGTGTGCCTGAACTCACAATTTAATAACACATCTTTTTGTGAAGGTGGTTTTTGAATTGCGTGTGTAGAAACCACTCTTTTAGAAGTGGCTGGGTTTTTGTGCTCTAACATTTCTGTGTGTCTCTGCCTGGTTGTGGATTGACTGTCTGGATTTAAATGTGATAGGCTCTGGGAAATGTCTTGACCCAGGGGAGGAGGTGAGACAGCAACAGGCTGACCTGCAACTGGAGTGTAGGGGGGAGGAGTAGCCCCTGGAGGTGAAGAGGCCTGGGTTGCTGCCATAAAACAATGGCTCCATCTCCTGCTGAGTGATTAAGGAGCCAGGCCCCCACTATCAAAGGCAGAAGGTGTCACTGGCAGGGAGACACCCAGAACTGGTTTAGACAGGGGTCAGTGCCCCCCTGAAAACAAAGACTTCAAAGACATTTAGGGGTATAACTATGAGAGCTGAAACCCCTGGACTTTGGAATGGAATGGAACTGTTCAAGACTGTAAAGGATTGAACCTACTTCGTGGTCAAGAGGAACCTCTGAAAAGGAAGAAACAGCTGAATAGACTGAAGGAAAGGACTGACCCTTGCTGTGTGTTCTGGGGCTGGCCTGCAGTTTGCTGCTTTAACCAAGGAGAGGCTAAAGGGACTTTGCTGTGTGCTGTGTCCCCCTGCTTGAAAGGACTTTGCTGTGCTGTGTCCTGAAGTAGCTTAACCCCAAGGGCGAGAGGAGAGCTGGCTCCCTGTTGTGGAAACTCAGGAACACAAAAGTTTCCAGAAGTGTCTCAGCGACGCTGTGTGCGTGTGCTTTTTGCAGCCTGAGCCCTTTGTAAGAATTGCCCTGTGATCGTGGGCACCTGGAGTCCAAGCGAGTCTCAGCGACGCTGTGTGCGTGTGCTTTTTGCAGCCTGAGCCCTTCGTGATGATTGTCCTGTGATCGTGTGCACCTGGAGTCCAAGTGAGTCTCAGCGACACTGTGTGCGTGTGCTTTGGGCAGCCTGAGACCTTCGTGAGGATTGCCCTGTGATCATGCATACCCGAAAGTCAAGTGTGTCTCAGCGACGCTGTGTGCGTGTGCTTTTTGCAGCCTGAGACCCTCGTAAGAAGTGCCCTGTGATCGTGGGCACCAGTAGGCCAAGTGAGTCTCAGTGACGCTGTGTGCATGTGCTTCGTGCAGCCTGAGACCTTCGTGAGGATTGCCCTGTGATCGTGTGCGCCCGGAGCTTGAGGGAGTCTCAGCAATGCTGTGTGCGTGTGCTTCGTGCAGCCTGAGACCTTCATGAGGATTGGCCTGTGACCGCGCACACCCGAAGCTCAAAGGAGTCTCAGCGACGCTGCGTGCGTGTGCCCTGTTGCAGCTGAGATCTTCGATATCGCCATCGGCCCGGAATCAACCAAGTCGCATCGGAGGCCCAAGTCACGAGATGAGGAGAGGAGAGCGATGTTGCACCCCCCAGGTAACGTGTGTCGCCGCCTGGGGCGGGGTGCGGGCTCGGAGAGGGACGCTCTCGACCTCTCCCCTTCTTGCAGCACAAGCCTCTGCTCAAGCTCGTATCGCGGCCTGTACGTGCCAAGGAGTGGCAGTACCGGGGCCGGAGTCTTGAGCTGTACTTTGGTTTACACCATACCCGTGTTGGGGGCATATGTTGGCGGAAGCTGACCGCGAGTCAGTACGAGAGGCAGAGAGACCGTCTGAAGCACCGTGATCGGTGCCGAAGTGCCTTGCGCATTGCATTGTTTCTGCATTTACGAACTACCTGATTGTTACATTGCGCATTGCATTGTGTTTGCATAACGAACTGCCTGATTGTTGCATTACGCATCACCTTAGTTTGCATTACAACTGCCTGATTGTTACATTGCGCATTGCATTGTGTTTGCATAACGAACTGCCTGATTGTTGCATTACGCATCGCATTAGTTTGCATTACGAACTGCCTGATCGTTACATTGCGCATTGCATTGTGTTTGCATAACGAACTGCCTGATTGTTGCATTACGCATCGCCTTAGTTTGCATTACAACTGCCTGATTGTTACATTGCGCATTGCATTGTGTTTGCATAACAAACTGCCTGATTGTTGTATTACGCATTGCATTAGTTTTGCATTACGAACTGCTTGATTGTTGCATTACGCATCGCATTAGTTTGCATTACGAACTGCCTGATTGTTGCATTACGCATTGCAGTATTTTGGCATTACGAACTGCTGGATTGTTGCATAACGAACTGCATTATTTTTACATTGCAAAGTGCCTGATTCTTGCTTTACGAACTGCATAGCATTGCACTAGAATTGCATTGGATCACCTAGAATTGCTCATTAATACCGCCAGACCCTACAAGGGCTGGATGGCCTAATAACTGGCCAGGAGGAATATAACAAATACGCATATGTTGGATTCTTATAGTGTGGTCTCATTGTATATCTTTTTATATAAACATATACTTGTTTTTCTATGAAATTCGTGTGGAGTCCTTTTGTGGTGTCATCATTGGGTCACTGAGAGCGTGGTTGCAAATACTTTACACATTAGCCTTGAAGATAAGCCTGGCTGCTCGTGCCAAGCTACCAAGGGGGTGAGCAGGGGCTATCTCAGAAGGCGTCCTTCCTTTCCCTGACGTGGAAGCGAGGGTCCCTACTTGGCCTAAGGTACCTACCTCAGACAACTAGGGAATCCCGGTTCTAACAGGGATATTGCCATCACTGTAAGAGAGAAATGCAGTCTGAAGGGTGCAGTGCCTGGTGCAAGTAACTGGGGTGAGGCCACTCTAGAACATCCTGGGAAGAGCAGGACCCTAATGCTGGTTAGGGGAACTAGAGATGGGGGGAGTAAAGACGGGTATAATATAGGGGACAGCTTAGGGATATACCTAGAACCGCATGGAAGAGGGATAGCTAGGAAACACCAGAGGAAGCTCAAGCCCTTGAACCGTTCACATCTATTGCAAGCTCTGGCCAAATCTCCCAGCCTACGTGAGATTGAACCTGGTGATATAAGGCAAATAGGGTTCACAACAAACCGAGAAGGAAAAGAGGTGACAAAGGTCCTTTTTTACTTGGAATGTGTAAAACAGATGGTGGTGAGGGCGGAGGAAGAACTAGAGAATGAGGGTATAAGACTGGCACAGACAGGTGAGTTAGGGACGGAGGGGAGGGCCCATAGGGCCCCGACTTGCCACGCCGGCTTAAGTATTGATCAAGTAAGGAGCTTCTCACAAGGGGTTCAGCATAGTAGAACATTTACTGACAGTAGTGAAAACATGCTGCCAGTAAGCATAGCAAGCGGAGACAAAGGACTAATGCTGAGAAATCAATTTGAGCCCCTATCCGGTTAAGTGCTAAGCTGGGGAGCTAGTAGAAGGAGGGATGAGTGATCTGGGCTAGGGACTGGAGACTTCGCACAGCTTAGCGGATTTGTCTTGGAACATAGCAGGCTATAGGAAACCTATAACCCGTGACAGTTTTAAAGAAATGTTGGGAAGGTACAAAATTATGTGTTTACAGGTGACTTGGCTGTATGATGCACCCGAACTGTTAGGTGGATTTTTAATGCTTTTTAAAGACGCAATGTGATTGGGCCCAGGTTGGCCCTCGGGTGGACTGCTTAGCTTAGTGTCGACAAAAGAAGCCATGTTGAAGGTCAAAAGTCGATAGCTATTGGCTGGCCAGATAGAGATCTACAGTGGCTCTCAGGTAGAAAGATATCTAATAGTAATTAACATATATATTCAACCATGAAACACAGCTGATTAGGAGGTGCAGCTAAGACTATTAGAAGAAGACCTGGAGACAATCTGTATGGCAAAGTAAACTTAGCTGATAATGATTTTAGGGGATTTTAATCATCATAAGTTACATCTATATTACAGCGATAAGATGTATAAAGATTTGTTAGCTGCAGCACAAGTACCACCGGCTATTTTCCCTAAATCAGGTTGCTCAGCATGAGATGAAGCCCTAGTGAAGTTCCTAGAGTCCATAGGGTTGTTCTGTGTTATTGGATGGGTAGATACAAACCACCCCGTGGGCCAGACTTTCTGAGTAGGTAATCAGATCTGCCCAATTGATTATGTTTTTATTAATGCCTGGCACTTTTCTGCGATGGAGGGGTTCCAAGTGCTGCACACTGAGGGCAGTGACCACAGGCCTTTACAGGTAATGCTTAGTGTAGGACAGTGTGAGCTAAGAGAATGTTTAAAATTACTTAATGACCTGATGATAGATTATATGTTACTCCCCATGACAGAGGACCAGAGGGATGCCCTAACATGGTACAACCAAGTGGTAGAGCAGATTGTAAAATCTTTAAGGGTAAAACTCAACTTGGGGGCCCGTAATAAGGTTCAAGAGTATGATATAGGGGCAAAGGAAATTGCTGGTTTAATGATGATTGTAAAAGGTTAAAATGAATGAGAACCCAAATAATAATGTTGAGTAAGGGGAGGATATCTCATTTCTGAAGATAAAAGAATCCATTCAGTCTCTTAAACTAACCAAGGCGACGGGTCCAGATAACCTGCCGGCAATTATAATAAAAAGTAACGTGGATTGGTGGGCAAGTTTCCTTCATTTCATTTTTCAAAAGGCCTTGGCCTCTGGGTGTTTTCCAGAGAGCTGGAAAGGCACAATAACTAGGCCAATATATAAGAAGGATGATGTTATGCAACCCAAGAATTACCGCCGAATCAGCCTGCTTGATGTGAGGGAGAAACTATTCTCCAAAAGATTTCTAGGCTTAGTAAAAATGTATGTGGAACAAAATAACAATCCTGGTTGAGCAAGGTAGCTTTAAGGAAGGCCATTCAACAATCGACCATTGCCTTCATTTATGGGCAATGGCAAAGAAGTCAATTGAGTTGAGAGGCCGATTATTTTGTTGTTTTTTTGGCTTCCATACCGCCTTTGACCTGGTCGACTGTAAGATTCTGTGGGATATGCTGGGGCAGCTCGGCATCAGCAAGGTGCTGTTCTCTCTTATTCAGGGGCTACATAGCCAGAATTGAGCCAGAGTGATTTTAGATACCCGAGGAACCCTATCAAAGAGAATACAGGTAAAGAATGGCCTTTGACAGGGTTGTGTCCTGGCTCCCCTATTATTCTCTTTATTCTTGTCTGACTTACCAAAAACATTACGTAAAGTAAATGGCTTAAGCCCCAACATGGGTGGGACCCATGTTCTATGCCTACTATATGTAAATGATTTGTGATAGTGGACATGATGGAAGTGGGACTACAAAAGAAACTGGATACCTACCTTGACTATGAGTAAAAGACTTACGGTGAACTTGGACAAGACCAAACTAATGGTGTTGGGGAAAGGAAAGGGGGTTTTTAATTGGTACTCGGGTAGGAACAAAGTTGATGTGGGCAACAAATATAAATACTTGGGTATGTGGTTTGATCCAAGTTAAATTGGAGAGATCATGTTGAATCACTAAAAACAACTGCATTATCCTCTGTATGGGGCCTAAAACAGTTTAGCTGGAAGTATGGAGGGCCCTTTCTACGCCCCATATTGTCTGCCTTTAATGCAATGGTTCACCCTCAATTCCAATATGGGGTGGAAGTGTTATCCCTAGGTGGTAAATTGGATTGGAACCCTGAAGAGAACACATGTGTGAAAAGGCTCCTTGCACTGCCACCCTCAACTATGGTCCAGGCCATAAGGGCAGAATGTCAGCTTACGGCCTGGAGCATATGGGGTTGTTAGCTACACTGAAATTCTGGCAGAGATTAAATAATGAAGATGCTTCGAAAATATTGCATCTCTGTAAAACGGAGATAGAGAATAGTGAACTGAACTGGGCCTCCCAAGTAAGACAAGTGTTAGGTAATCTCTGTGTCAAATTGTCATTAATGCCAGATCAGTGGAAGAAAGGGTAACAAATCCCCAAGCAGAAGCAACGTGCTATTGTAACCAAAAGGTCTAAAGAGGAGGATCTGCTTTTTTGAGCAGTAAATCATCTACTCAATTTCTGGTAAAAGGTTGGAGTAATGACGGTACATTTTCCATACATTGAGGCCCTGCCAAGTCCCTTAGCTTAGCAATGCTGTGTTAAAATTCAGGGTTGGGCTAAACCCATGTCACGCTGATATGAGCAGGGTATTTGCACATGTGGGCTGGAGGTAAAATGTAACTGGAAACATATTCTATTGGTTCTTAGGCAAACTGAAAATGTTTTTAAAACCTATTTTTATTACCCATGGAATCACTAATCAGGATCAAGCCCATAGCCTGTTGGTAAATATGAGATTCTTAAATGTTGCATGTATAAGTGGGAGATTTTTAAATGCAATACGGGAGATTTTAAAAGGGCTGCCCGATAATTTGTAAGAACCCGGTGGGTGGTATGAGACCTTCCATCAAACTGCTTTCTTTTTATATTGCTGAATGTACATTGTTGATATGCTCTTTTAACGATTTTTATCTTATGTATGATTTTAGGATGTATTTATGGTAATGTTTTAGACCACGGTCTAAATAAACAACTATTTGATTGACTGACGGATCCTATTTTACAGTTTTGGGTGTTCAAATACCCTCCCTTCAATGCTATGATGACATATACTTTGCTGTATTCTTTTTATGTGTGATCTGATAACCAATAGCTCAATCGCAAATCTACTCCAGTCCACCATTGGAGTAAGCCATGCATGGTAAATTATATCATCAATCAAATACACAAATGTCATCATATCTTATAAGTGCATCAAAATTATATCAATAAAACCCAAAATGGATCCCTTAAATATCTATTGCATTACTCTAAGTCGAGATTGTGACCATAACATATTCACATACACATACAAATAGAATAACCTTTATCTAGCATGTTAATTAATTAAAAAACAAGACTCATCTCACATCTAATACTGCTTCGTACAAATACACACACACACACACACACACTACACCATGACACTTAACAAAACTATAGCTGATATGTGGCTTCTTCATGACATCTGCCAAAACATGAGCAAGAGGGCAGAGCCCAGGCTGTGAGCTGTAGTTATGTGCTTCTCCTTGTGATGATTGCCAAGTGTGTGTTTTTCCTCACATGATGCCCGTTACCCTATTTTTTACGTTTGGAGTTTTCCATAGCTTAAACGAATATATCCACCTAAGCTGCGTAAAACTACATTTTGCTAATTTACATTGAAATTATGCATGTAATGATTGCTTTTTGTGATCCACATGTCCCATACCTTTATGTAATGGGGTGAAGATACATATTTCTATCTGTAGATCTCCGCGCCAAGATAAATAATTGCATTTAGGTGGAGATTTATCCTCAGCATTGGCATAAATCTACATGCGCAAAGATCTTCACACTTAGGGCCCGATTACGATATCGGGCAGTCAGACCGCCGTTGGCTGTAGGAGACCACCCGACAAGCAGTCAGCAGTCCGACCGCCTAATTACGATGTGACCGCCGTGGTGGCGGTTGGAAAGTGCTCATTTACACTGCTGCTTGTGCTGCGGCCCAGGAAAAGGGCCGCAGCACAAGCAGCAGTGTAAATGAGCAGTTTGTCCACATCCATGCACACGGTCATGGCACACGGTCTACAGATGTGCAAGGGGGCACTACATGTGCCCCCTGGGCCACTTCACAGTGGCCCACGAGGGACAAGGCCCTGTTTGGGGCCCTCAAAGTCCCTTTCCGACTGCCTTTTCATGGCAGTGGGACCGCCATGAAAAGGTTGTAGGAAAGGGACATCATAATCCTGACGGTGGTGCCTGCCTCCACACCACCTCTTGTCAGGACTACGATTCCAACCGCCGCCCCATCGGGATCAGTTGATTCTGTCAGAGGCGACAATCTTTGCCTGTCCTGACCTCTGCGATCGGGCCACCTGTCTGTCGGGCAGACCGCCACTGGCGGCCTGATGGTGACGGTCCGCCCGACATCGTAATCAGGCCTATAGAATTAACTTTGTGAATTAAGCTCAAAGTTTCTTGTTCTTACAGACTACGGAGTAATGCAGGGATTTTGTCGCAGGTCTTCTGAGCTTATAATTTATGTTTAATATGGCACCATTTGTTTACTGCCATAGAGTGGTGTGCTGACACCTATTTATCGATTAATTCAGATTCACGTTTAATACAGTCGGAGAAAGAGAGTTATTTTCCTGAATCTTTGCTCACCATACCCAGTACTGCTATAGAGAACTCGCACAGCGGGAAAAGTCAACTCCTGGAAAAGGCATCTGGTGAATATGGAAAATTCATAGGATTTTAATTCCAACAAATGCAGAGGGGAGATGCAGAATAAACTTATCGGTGCCAGGCATGTATTCCTCACAGAGGCTCTGTTTAAAGACCAATAATTATGTTACATGGCTTGTAAAATGAATTGTGTTAAAAACATGTTATATAAGAGAACAGTTATTGGATTGGAAGTTCGCCATTAATTAATCCTGCAGTATTTATAGCTAGGTAACAAATGACTTAGTCTGATGAACAGATGTCAGGCGACACTGCATTTTAAAATTTGCGTGGCTATGCATCTAAATTAGGCTACCACTGTGCAACTGAAAAAGCCAATTGTGTGGATATTTCTTTATATAAACAATGTTTGAAATTTAAGTGGCCTGATTAAAACTGGGGTCTGTAACACATCCCTCTCAAAATGAAATGTTTTGTACACTCTACTGTGGTTGCATAAAAAGAAAGAATCGTGATAATAGGAAAAGGCAATGTACGGGCATTCCATTCCCCTGTGCATTTAAAAGGAAATAGGTTTCCGTGAAAACTGTGTTTACACTGCTGCATACTAAAACCTCGCACTCCCTCGGAGCTTTTAGTAATTGGCTTGATGAAACAATGTTGAGAGCAACTCAATGAAAGAGAATGCAAAATCTGAATATTTTTCTCATGTAAAGGTTACCTAGAAACAAGGGTCTATCCAGAAAATTAAAATGGCCCCACTTCGAACCAAAGCTCTTATGGCACCAAGCAACCGAAGCAAGTCATCACAACTCTCCCCAGAAGAGCTCTCTTGTCTCTTCCATCCAAGCATCTATCCATTCATCCTCCCATCCACCTGCTGATATCCACAATGTCACCTTTACATTCAGTCATCTATTCATTCTTTCATCTATCATTTAGTCTTTTGCCATTCCTTCTGTCTGCCCGCCCATCCATATCCAAACATATCCATCTCCAAACCTATCCATCCATCCATACTTTCACTCATCCATCTCTCCATCCACCCTTTCACTCATCTGTCCATCTATCCTTTCAGTCATCTATCCATTCACCATTTCACGCATTCTTCCACACTTCCATCCATCCATCTATTTACCCTTTTACTCATCCTCCTATCCACTCACTCACTCATCCATCCATCCACTCTTTTGCTCATCCATCCATTCACCCTCCCTTTCACTCATTTATCCATCCATTCTTTCACTCATCCATCCATCCACCCTTTCATTCATCTATCTATCCATCCATTCTTTCATTGATCCATCCTTTCACTCATCCATCCATCATGCATCCTTTCACTCATCTGTCCATTCCTTCGCTCATCCATCCATTTACCATTTCACACCATCATCCATCTTTTCACTCCATCCATCCTTCCGCCCTCCCTTTCACTTATGCCATCCATCCATTCACCCTCCCTTAAACTCAACCATCGACCCTTTTACTCACGTATCTATCCATTCATCCATCCATCCAACCTTTCTCTCATCATCCATCCACCATTTCACTCATCCATACACTATCTCTTTCACTCATTTATCCAATTCTTCACTTATCCATCCATTTTTTCATCCATCCATCCACTATCTCTTGCATGCATCCATCCATTCTTTCACTTATCCTTATGTTCACATTTTCACTCATTTTTTCATCCACCCATCCACTATCTCTTGCATGCATCCATCCATCCTTTCACTCACCCATCTATCCACCCTTTCACTCACACATCTATCCATCGTTTCACTCACTCATTCACATTTGACTGCCAAGTTGCAAACAGAAGAGCCCCATCAAGAACTCCACCCCTGTTGTAGATGCTAAAGTAGGGGTTTTACAATGCCCCAGTTCCATCCTTTAACTCAACTGTCCATCCTTCCGCTCATCCATCTAACCAGCATTTCATTCCGTCCATCCACCCACCCTTTCACTCATTCATCCATCCTTTCTCATCATAAATCCACTCTTTCACTCATCCATTCACCATTTCCTCCGTCCATCCACCCTTTGACTATCCATTCATCCATCCATCCACCCATCCACCCACCCTTTGATTCATCCATCCATTGTTTCACTTATCCATTCATCCATGCTTTCATCCATCCATCCACCCTCCCTTTCACTAATCCATCCATTCTTTCACTCATCCATCCTTTAATTCATTCCCTCACTCGTTCATCCTTCCATCCATCTACCCATCCACCCTTTCACTCATCCATCCACCCTTTCACTCACACACCCATAAATCCGTCCTTTCACTCACTCAACCTTAAGCGGTATTTATGAGTCTTTGTCTACCAAGTTACAGATATAAGAGGCCTATCAAGAACTCCACCTCGCTGTAGCTGCTAAAGTTGGGGTTTGACAATGCTCCTACCTAGAAATATAAATGTAAGTGTGCATTGTGCAAGATTGTCTTGTTCCCACACCCTACTCCCTCTGCTCTTACACTGGTCTAGAATTCACACAACCCTCACTGTTGTAGAGTTTCTGCGCATATGCAACAAACACTGTAGATGAGGCGATCACAGCCATGTTCGAAACAGTGAGGAGCAGGGCCGTGTGTAGATATGATAAGTTCAGGAAGCTTAAGCACAGCTATACATCGAACCAATTTTTACCTTTTGGACATGGTTTTGTATCACATCTGTTTCATTCCCATCATGCAATGATGCAAAAATTGCGAATACAGGCCTGTGCTTCATAGAAAAGTTACACTGCTGCAAAATCGTACTGTCCGCAGAAGCAAAAGGAGTGTGGAACATATTGACTCTTCTCCTGCTTTCTGGTCACTAAATATGGAATGACATGAAACTTATATTTTTGCCGTTTGACAATGCGAGAAAGTGGATTATTAATTGGGATGGTTGGAAGTCCACTACATGAAATAAGGCCACAAACTTGTTAAGGTTAAAAAGCACTTTGAATAATTTAAACCTTGACACAATCCCCTAGAAGGTATGTAGCTATGGTACAGACCAGATAGTCTTGACTTTGAATTTTTTTTAAAGTACTTAGCGGAAAACAAAACAGTTATAAAGTCAAAACACAATGCAATTAAAATCCCACAACCAATTTAGAACAGTTTACTGAGTAAAATAACATCAAAATGACAAAATGCCAATAAGAGGAACTGGAGATATGATATTTTAAAGATTTAAGACAAAAAGTGCCAAGAAAAACTAAAGTGACAATCAATAGTCCCTGTTCATGGTTGACATGTACTTAGGCATGATTTCTGTCCATCTGCAATCGAGCGTGAGTGAGATACACCAAGCGTGTTCATAACAATCAAATACTTTACCTTCTGACTGAGGGCCTGATTTTGATTTCAGCGGACGGGTTACTCCATCACAACGGTGACGGGCATCCAGTCTGCCAAAATATAAATCCCAAAATATGCTATGGGATTTATATTTCGGTGGATTCGATATCTGTCACCGTTGTGACGGAGTAACCTATCTGCCGAAATCTAAATCAGGCCCTTCGTCTCTGAAAGGAATTTGAAATCTTCCAGCAGGGACAGGCTGTAGTCCTCTTGAAGCTGGATAGCTGCTGGACAAGGACTCACTGAAGCTGTTTGTAAAGGCAGAAAATGCTCAGAGTGAAATAAATTCAAATCTTGTGCCCTCCAAAGTCCTTGCATTGGGGGGACACTTTTCACGCTTTTGCCCAGTCAAGATTTCAACTTTCAGACTTAGGGCCTGATTTATAGTTTGGCAGACAGAGTTTATTCCATTGGGATGGTGAAGGACAATACCCCCTCCACCCCAAGAGGCCTTCTTTTGCCAAATTTAGAGTTGTCCTCCAGCCCTGCGGACAACTGTCTACATTGACAGAAACCACTGTCATGGTAGTTCCTGTCAATGTAGGAAAAGTTTGATGGATGGTACCGTCAGCTATGATGGCTGGCCAGCAAACGCTCCATAAATTTCTTGTTTTTCAACAGTGGGAGTTTGTTTTTGAAAAACAAAACGCTAATGGACTCCACACCCTAGGAGTTTGGGAGTCATTATTCTTTTTTTTCCCGTCCTGTCCCTTACCGACAGGTTTTCCTGGCAGTGATGGGCAGGAAAATAAAGACTTTACACCATCCACCGTAAATAGGGTCATCTAAGAAGTATTCTGTTAACAGTCAATACTCTGTATTTGCGATGTAGTGCCATTTCCACAAAACTCTAAATCAGGCCCTTAGAGGGTCATTACGATGTCCGCCCGCCACCGCAACGGAATGCAGGACCGTCTGCAAGGGGTGCGGCGGCCCCGCCATGGGTATTAGGATGCCACCGCCACGGTGGCGGTGGCATCCCATATTGTTCACATTGCGGCGGGCGGTGCTGTCACCAGCACCCGCCGCAATGCGAAAAATGCATGTTGTGCATTTGAATGCACAACGTGACAGGCACCGCGCGGTGCCTGCCACCTTGTGCATTCAAATACCCCCCATGTACATCCCCCACCCCCCCAACTCCTGGGGGCCCGCAATGGGCCCCCAGAAGCAAAGACCACATTCCTTTCCATGGCGGTAACACCGCCATGGAAAGGCTGCTTTCCGCCAACATCCTAATATGGATGGCAGTGTCTTGCAGACACTGCCACCATATCAGGGTCCTTTACCGCCCGGTCCCCTGTGGGACCGGCGGAAAACCGGCGGATGGTCTTACCGTCCGCCGGGCTCCCCACCGCCATCGTAATATGGCGGGGGGAAATGGCATGCAGGCGGTGGGAAATGGCGGGTGGATCGCCACCGCCATACGGGCGGTGGCGATCCGCCCGTCATTGTAATGACCCCCTTAGTGTTTATTGATAGAGCTCAAAATCCTCCAGCAAGGCAAGCTTGGAGCTGTGTCTGACAAACTTCTCTCCAAATCAGCCACTGTTGCTGCCAGGTCCCATTGAAGCTTTGGAGGTCTTGGAAGTCCCCAAAAAATGTAAGTCCCATCTTTTCAGAGTTTCACGAGCAGCTCCTCTTCGGCACTTCTAAGGCTGCCAGGATCTCAGGGACAGAGCACAGAGACCAGAATGTACTCCAGAAGTGGCCCCCAGCAGGGGCAAATATAGTTCCAGTTGCCATTCATCAGCTCGGCACTCCAAGAAAAAGGCCTCTTGCAAATTGTTGTGTCCATGTTACCACACAGGAACAGGGTATTATCCTCCACCATGCCAATCGAGTAAACTCTGTCCGCCTAACTATAAATAAGCCAACTGACCTTAGGAGTCCAATTCTTATTCCAGGGTACAAATTGGATCAGGTTTAGCCATTTAGTCTCCGCATAGGTCTCAAACAGAGTGTTCAGATGCCACTTTTGTAGAATTCACCAGGCAGTGGTGTGGGTGACTCCTGGACAGTCCCTATTTTGGTGCACATCTTGTTTCACTTACTACAAACTATCCCACATTGCAGTTCTCTGAGTCAAATTCAACTCAGCATAATTTTTCTACCACTGAAGAGAACTTGTGTACCAGCCATTGGTGTGTTTAGGGAAATGACCAGTCCTCTCCTCAGCTACACCAAACTCGTTTCAGGACCAGCTCCCCCTCCCACTGGGCTGGTAACAAATTGGCTGCAGATGGTCTCCCTTTACACTTAATTATGAATGTACAAGCCTCCCCGTGGTCCCCTTCAATTTAATGATGTTTCTGGACCCACCCCACCTATCTTTCCTGAGCTGATACCTCACACCCAGGTCTTCATGTGAAAAGGCATAAGCCATTGTTTCTGCTCTGGGAGTAGTTCTCATACCTCATTTAAAGGAAGCTCTGGCAGGGCCATCTGTCAGCAGGCTAATGCTAATTAGCCCACTGAACGTAATCTTTCAGAATAAGTATGTCAGCCTTTTGACACCTATGCCAAACATTTTGATAGGGTCACCATCAGAATGAAGGTAGTTGTACTGGTCACCATTTGCAATGGATTGTAAATGTACACAAGTTGCTGAAAATGTTATACATGATAATTTAATCTTTGGATGGCAGGTATGGCAGTGATTAGCCTTAACATTAGTGGGCTTAATAATAAATCGACGAGAGAGGCTATTTTTGCCTGGTGCATGCACTTCAATCCCAGTGTAATCCTTTTGTTGGAGACTCATTGGATAAAGGGAAAGGAGGCTAATAAGACTAAGGGGCCGATTCCGATTCGGGCCGGAAAACGTACCGACCGACTCGGAGCCGGAATTAATACCGACCGACACGTACAGGTGCAGGCCGACCCGCAAAGTACGATGAGAAGCGTGCAAAATCCGACCGACTCGTACGGAACACAAGCCGAACGACCGAGCCGTGCGGAAAACAGCCATCCGGCCAGAAAACCACGAGAATCGAACCGACCGACACGCACCAGGAATGAACCCGAACGAAACGTACCCGCAAAGTCCGACCCGCGCAGTACGATGCAACGCGTGGAAAACACGACCGAGTCGCACGGAGCCCAAGCCGTACGACCGACACGCATACAAAACTGCGAGCAGAAGCAACCCAATACACCGCGACCGACGCGTACGCAGCATAGAAAACAGCACAAACACAGCGTGAACGACTCGGAGAAGCTCGTACGAGACAACTGCAGGGTCCGACTCGGTCACAAGAACGTCTCCTACATGCACAAAAACTACAAAGGGAAAAACACACTAAAAAAGACCAAACAAGCAATTACAAAGCCAATAAATACTGGGGGGGGGGACAGGGAACAAAGACACACCCACAACTCCACCCATATAAAGGACACAAATCCCTACCATGATCCTTTGCAAATTCTAATGACCTGCCAGCACACAACAGACAGCAACCACCCACCCACCCACAGCTCATCCATCACACAAGCCACACACCATCAGCACCTCAACAAATAGCACCCTCACATACACCCAGCTAAACACACACTAACACACCCTCACCTGCACACCAACACACACATCACTCACCATCACCACCCATCATCATGCCCCCAAAGAAGAATCATAAGTTCCTAGATAGTGAATTGGAAGCGCTGGTAGATGAGATCCTCAGGGTAGAGCCACAGCTGTTTGGTACACTGGTCCAACAGACACCCATGTCGCAGAAAACCAAGATGTGGGAGAGGATCGTCGACAGGGTGAACGCACAATCACCATGTTTGCGGACAAAGGTAGACATCCAGAACAGGTGGTATGACGTGCGCAGGAGGGTCAGGGAGCTGTTGAAGAAGGACTACCTCTTGAGCCAACACACCGGCAGTGGCCCTCCTGCCAAACCAGTATACCTCAGGCCCTGGTAGGAGAAGGTGTGGGCCATCCTACCACCAGTGAGCGTCTATGGACTAGAAAACATCCCAGAGCCTGGTGAGTACACAACAAATGCACACAATATTGTGCGACAATACACACACATCACTGTCAAGGGGACAGTCAAACCATGCACCCTAAGCAAATACACACCAACCAGAACAGAATCATCCCAAAATGTGTATGTCAGTCAGATAAACACAACACATGCCATCTCATAGTGATATGTAACTGTGTCATCACATGTACAAACACAACTACAACTACAGCTAGGCAGTGGCACAAATATAACTAACAAACACATCCAGACATGTAGCCACCACTACAACACCACCTCACAGTGAAACCCACTGAAAGGAAGGAATCTTGGGTATGCTGGGCAAGTCAGTGTAGCCAATAGCATCATGGGAGTCGTAGTCACAGATATTGCCCACCCTCACAATGCGCACATCAACACCACCATGAACCATGCTCACATCACAGGGAGTGGAAAACAACTGACAAGATGGCTGACACTGGCTACTGCTGTGGGGAGCACAAGGACCTGCTGGCAACTGTGCACCAACCAACAGCAGGACACCACTGACTGACATCCTGAAAGACAACTTGCACTCCCTGCAACGGAAGCACGTTCCATGGTGGAGAATCTGGCTGGGTGGGAAGGAGGACTGACAGCACTGACCATAGTTACCAGCAGCTCCACTCACACACACCCCTAACACAAACTCCACACAACTCACCTGGGAGAATGCATTGCCTCACACTCTAATCAAATATCCCACAAAGAACCACAACCCTGGGTCATGCAGTGTGAAGCACAGGGACACACATGGGACTTGTAGCAAAACTAACCCCAGGATAACACTGTCAGCCATCTTGTCAGCACAGGCACACAACCCCACAGGGAAGCAGAGTCAAAAGGAAGGAAGCATGGGCATGCTGGGAAGTGGGGTGGAGGCAATAGCATGATGGGAGTGGTAGTCACAGATATTGGTCACCCCCACAACTGTCCCATCAACACCACCCTGAACCATGCGCACATCACAGGGAGTGGAAAAGAACTGACAAGATGGCTGACACTGGGTACTGCTGTGGGGAGCACATGGCCCTGCTGGGAACTGGGCACCAACCAACAGCAGGACACCACTGTCAGCCATCTTGCCATTGCTCTCACACTCACACACAGTGAAGTCCACCCAAAAGCAAGTAAGTATGGGCATGCTGGGAAGTGGGGTGGAGGCAACAGCATGATGGGAGTGGTAGTCACAGATATTGGTCGGCCCCACAACTGTCCCATCAACACCACCCTGAACCATGCGCACATCACAGGGAGTGGACAAGAACTGACAAGATGGCTGACACTGGTGCTCAGTTGTGGGGAGCACATGGCCCTGCTGGGAACTGGGCACCAACCAACAGCAGGACACCACTGTCAGCCATCTTGCCATTGCTCTCACACCCACACACAGTGAAGTCTACCCAAAAGCAAGTAAGAATGGGCATGCTGGGAAGTGGGGTGGAGGCAACAGCATGATGGGAGTGGTAGTCACAGCCCAACATCCCCCACCCACATGGCCCAGCAAGCTCACACCCAAGCATGCACACCTCACAGGGAGTCAAAAGCCACTACAAAGATGGCTGACACTGGTGCTCAGTTGTGGGGAGCACATGGCCCTGCTGGGAACTGGGCACCAACCAACAGCAGGACACCACTGTCAGCCATCTTGCCATTGCTCTCACACTCACACACAGTGAAGTCCACCCAAAAGCAAGTAAGTATGGGCATGCTGGGAAGTGGGGTGGAGGCAATAGCATGATGGGAGTGGTAGTCACAGATATTGGTCACCCCCACAACTGTCCCATCAACACCACCCTGAACCATGCACACATCACAGGGAGTGGAAAAGCAACTGACAAGATGGCTGACACTGGGTATTGCTGTGGGGAGCACATGGCCCTGCTGGGAACTGGGCACCAACCAACAGCAGGACACCACTGTCAGCCATCTTGCCATTGCTCTCACACTCACACACAGTGAAGTCCACCCAAAAGCAAGTAAGAATGGGCATGCTGGGAAGTGGGGTGGAGGCAACAGCATGATGGGAGTGGTAGTCACAGCCCAACATCCCCCACCCACATGGCCCAGCAAGCTCACACCCAAGCATGCACACCTCACAGGGAGTCAAAAGCCACTTCAAAGATGGCTGACACTGGTGCTCACTTGTGGGGAGCACATGGCCCTGCTGGGAACTGGGCACCAACCAACAGCAGGTCACCACTGTCAGCCATCTTGCCATTGCTCTCACACTCACACACAGTGAAGTCCACCCAAAAGCAAGTAAGAATGAGCATGCTGGGAAGTGGGGTGGAGGCAACAGCATGATGGGAGTGGTAGTCACAGCCCAACATCCCCCACCCACATGGTCCAGCAAGCTCACACCCAAGCATGCACACCTCACAGGGAGTCAAAAGCCACTACAAAGATGGCTGACACTGGTGCTCAGTTGTAGGGAGCACATGGCCCTGCTGGGAACTGGGCACCAACCAACAGCAGGACACCACTGTCAGCCATCTTGCCATTGCTCTCACACCCACACACAGTGAAGTCCACCCAAAAGCAAGTAAGTATGGGCATGCTGGGAAGTGGGGTGGAGGCAACAGCATGATGGGAGTGGTAGTCACAGATATTGGTCACCCCCACAACTGTCCCATCAACACCACCCTGAACCATGCGCACATCACAGGGAGTGGAAAAGAACTGACAAGATGGCTGACACTGGGTACTGCTGTGGGGACCACAAGGCCCTGCTGGCAACTGTGCACCAACCAACAGCAGGACACCACTGACTGACATCCTGAAAGACAACTTGCACTCCCTGCAATGGAAGCACGTTCCATGGTGGGATATCTGGCTGGGTGGGAAGGAGGGCCGGATGTCAACCAAATACAACCAATGCAGACCATGTACACACCCCAACATTCATATAGAAATACCCAAAGTATGCAGGACAATGTGCTACACCAATAACAACCTCTGACTGTGACAACTTAGGACAATGCAATGTACAGGCCCGCATCCAGAGGTACAGTCACAACTGTCATGTGTGTCAACCATTCATGCCTGCAGAAACATAACATACATTGTGTGTGTCTCCCAAAAACAGGTGATGATGGGGACACAGCAGCAGACGCTGAGGAGTCCCTGTCCCAGGCTCAAGGGGAAACGGAGCTCACTGGTGTGGAACAGCCTCTGCCCTCCTCGGATGACGAAGACCTACCTGGCACCTCCGGAGCAAGTCATCATGCAGCACCAGCAGGACCACCAGCTGCACCCCCTGCACCCACCCCTCCAACGACTGTCAACACACATACCACCCCTGCTGACACGGACAGACCAAGGAGCACCACCACCACCAGCACAGGGACCCTGGACCAACGTGGGGCTATGGACACCAACATCACCAACAACCCCCAAGGGGGCCCAGGGTCACCTGTGCGTGCCACCTCAGGTACTGCACGTGTCGCCAGGGGTGGTGGGAGGGGTGGGAGACATAGGTCACTGATCGCAGAGGGGTCTGGACTGCATGATGACCCACAACTGGTACGCATAGCCGATGCGTACCAGTCCAGCACCGGAGAGCTCAGCCAGGTAGTGGGGCTCCTCAGGGACATTAAACAGCAGCAGGCTGCCCATCATGCCCGCTTGGACTCGCACATGTCCCGCGTGGAGTCCAAGTGGGACACACTGCAAGAGATGACGGCGGTGCATAGGGACATATTACAATGCCTCCGCCAGATGAGCAGCAACCAGTCAACACCTCCCTGTGTGCCCACAACATCTGGTGCTGAAACAACTGCAACTGCCACAGGGAGGGAGGATGACTCTGGCGGAGAGTCCCCTGCACCGCAGCAGCCTGCACTTGAGGGTCCCCCCAAAAGAAGAGGGGTCGTCCGAGGAGGGGCAAGTGAGAGGCCGATGGCCATGTGCAACCCCCAGGAAGCCAAAACCTGTACTGGATAATCACCTTTGTGCGCAAACTGTTCACCCTGTTGACTGCAACACAACTCCCCCACATGACATGGGGAGTACAAGTTGGACCAATGTATCAGATGACTGTGGACTTTATTCTGGACATATCTGCTACCAGGACTTCCAATTCATCTAGGAACTTAGGATTGAAATCAAAATGTACAGCACCCACCATCCTGTGCACTATACACACACATGTATGACAATAAACACACTAATACACCATACCTGCCTCTGTTGTGATTCCAACGTGGTTCCTGTCATGGAGATGATGACCTGCGAAATTACACTGTGCATGCTAACTGCTACAGCAAGTACAACACAGGCATGTGAGTCATGGCAACGTTACACATATGAGGGAGACACACCACCAGGGCTACACAACATATACACACCTAGCCCATCTGACTCATCGCCTACACTGATGTTGCCAGGAAATATGGTGCAATGCACAGACACAACACCTATTCACAGTCTCTGTCAACTAGCCCACTGGTGCAGTAAGCAAATGTCAGTCAGATGTGTGACCACAGACAACGCACATCACAAAGTGAAGCACAGGTTTATTACACATTTGCAACATGTTGTAACCACTATAAATGCAAGGCAATCCCACCTGGCAGCGGGCACACAGTCAACAAGTGTAGAAGGAAGGAAGTCCATGGGTGTGGCGCACATCACCTGTAGGGACACGACAGCTACCACCCTGGAAGTCGAATCATGGTGTTGGGGATCACAGTTGACCAAACCACTCTGAAAGTACCCTGTGAAGGACAGAAATGAAACACAGTCAAAAGCACTGAAGAACAGGACAGAACTGCAATACTCATGCCCAATACATGTCACAAGATACCCACCCAGAACCAAGTTAGCATGTCAACACTGTTGGGGAGTACAGACTACCTGTAAGGACACATAGCTACACGCATACAGTCATGTAGCACATGGACACACTCAAACAGCACCAGAGCACCACCAACACATATCATGCATACTCACATCATTGACATGACATCTCTGGATACTCACATTCAGCTGAAGAAGTTGGTGATGAGCTGTGTGCGGACATCACCATCATCATCATCATCACTGGCATCGTGGTCCAGACCAGGATCCTCCACAGGTGGCGGATGTTGGTCATCGTCATCCAGGATGAGAGGCAACTCCTTCCGCACTGCCAGGTTGTGTAGCATGCAGCAGACGATGACAATCTTGCACACCTTTGCTGGGGCATATGGGAGGGCCCCTCCTGTCTTGTCCAGGTAGCGGAAGCGGCTCTTCAGGAGACCAAAGGTCCGCTCAATCACTCTCCTGGTCCGACCATGTGCCTCATTGTAGCGCATCTGGCCTGGTGTCACAGGGTTCCTGAGGGGCGTCAGCAACCACGGCATGTTGGGGTATCCGGAGTCACCTACATGCAGACAATTGCACATTAGCTGAGTTGGAAAAGAGGGTGGAACACTACATTGCAGAACACACACAATGGCACTAAGTCAGTACACACCAACAAGCCAGGCACGCTGGTTACGCATCTGTGACATCATCCTCGGGATGCGACTACTCCTCATCACGTAGGCATCGTGTGCAGAACTGGGGAAACGGGCACAGACGTGTGAGATGCTCATATCTGCAAGACATACCACCAGTGCATTGACCGAGTGTTAGTGTTTGCGGTTCCTGTATGCCTGCTCTTGGGCCTGTGGTGGTACCAAAGCAACATGTGTCCCATCAATGGAGCCAATGACATGTGGCATCCTCCCCAGGGCATAGAAGTCACTCTTCACGTCAGTGAGTTGTTGGAGTCTAGGGAAATAGATGTACTGGTTCAGGTAAATCAACATATCCTCCAAAACATCACAGAGCACACGGTTGAACATGGTCTGTGACATCCCACCAGCAGTCGCCACAGTGTGTTGAAAGGTACCGGTGGCAAAGAAGTGTAGGGCTGCCATCACCTTCACCTTGGGGGTCAGCGCTGTAGGGTATGTCCGGCCAGCTTGCAAATGTGGGGCCAACCGCACCGTCAACACCTCAATCAGCGGCCTGGTGAAGCGGTACCGTCGGATGCAGTCCCGTTCCACCATGGTTGCAAGGTCAGGGAATGGTCTATGGACAGCTGGTGCCCTGCAGTGCATAGGTGAAGAAAGAAAGATTGTCAGTCACCCCACATATGTGGCATTGACCATACTCAATATCACATGATACATCATTATGAGGCACAAGTACATGATGTGTGCAGTTCCGTAAGGACATGTATGGCACATACATGGCCAACATCTAACATCACAGTTCAACAAGTGGCATCAACAAGTCTCAGGTTGTGCCATGGGATATCATGAGGCCGTGTCACAGTTCCCATCTCCTGCTGCCACGTTCCAAACACACCCCACAGTGACATGTGAGGACAGATGTGCCCCAGGCATCACAGCTCAACGACAGGTAGATTTCCAGGGACCCTGTATTGCCACATGGACACTGGCATGACATGGCGTATCATGTATACACCACAGCAAAACAACCATGACCCCCACAGGTAGTGGTCCCTGTTGCCTCTGCAGGACAGATATGGACGTCTGTGACACACACACGTACAACATCAAAGTCCATGCACAAACAACGTGGATGTGGAGACTGTCTCCCATTGTGCACATGGAATCAGAGACATTGTAAACACAACATGCACACAGACTGTGGAGGACCATCACCATTGTGGCAATGGGTCACCCTGGGACGTACATACCATCACACATGGGACTCAGGGGGTATGTGACATGACATACACATACACCACCGTGAAATGTGACCATGCCACATGCACAGAAATGAACAGTTGCACATCACAGTGGTCATGTACATGAAACACCAAGGATTCTGTCCCCATGAACACGTGCACAGCCTGGGAGTGGCTGCCCCCAAGTGACACCCACAGAACAACATGTTCACTCCCATACACGGAATAGGTAATGCAGCCTTACATGCCTCAGGATACAGTGTGGACAGGGTGTGGTGTTGTAGGTGTGCCCCTCACTCCCTGGGAAGTATATGTTGCTGGCATATATTCACCTGTGACAGGCATGGTGACATATGCCAGTGACTTGTACAGGGACACGCTGTACAGCAATGGACCGATCGGTGTGCCCGGCTGGCCCATTGCATTCAATGTGAGCGGGTACGCGTTGTATCCGAGTACGCGTTGAACAGCAATGGACCGATCGGTGTGCCCGGCCGGCCCATTGCATTCAATGTGAGCGAGTACAGCGTTGTATCCGCAATACGCGTTGAACAGCAATGGACCGATCGGTGTGCCCGGCCAGCCCATTGCATTCAATGTGAGCGGAGTGCAGCGTTGTATCCGGGTACGCGTTGAACAGCAATGGACCGATCGGTGTGCCCGGCCGGCCCATTGCATTCAATGTGAGCGGGTACGCGTTGTATCCGCAATACGCATTGAACAGCAATGGACCGATCGGTGTGCCCGGCCGGCCCATTGCATTCAATGTGAGCGGGTACGCGTTGTATCCGCAATACGCGTTGAACAGCAATGGACCGATCGGTGCGCACCCATTGGCTATGGCCTGGCCTGGCAACGGACGCGTTTTCAAATCTTGAACGAGTCTGATGCTGGAAATTCAGTTGGTCACCCACAACAATGTTGCAAATTCATGGGTGTCATGAAGTTGAACTTTTGAAGGATGCTGTGGGCATGTGTAAGTGGTGCATTTCCATGGATTGGCCAGATTCAGAAGATGCTAAGGACTTGGACCTATCACTTTGGACACATGGGATAGTATCTGCCTCTGCAGCACACATATAATGCTGGCTGTTCCCCTGAGAGCTCACTTGCCTGCACTACATGCTCCAGGACGACATCTGCCACCACCACTGCTGCTGTATCTGCACCCTCTGGACCCTGCAATGGCACGTACTGTGGAGAGAGCCCCAGCCTTCAGCACTGAGGAGAACCAGGCCCTGCTGGACAGCCTCCTTCCACAGTACAGCAAGCTGTATGGGAAAGCAGGGGAGCAGGTGAGTGTGCTGGCCACTGCCTTACTAAATGTGCATGTTGTCTGACTAGCAAGGCTAACAGTCTGCACGCCACTGGCTAGCAGGCTCACTGAGTAGTTGTCACCCCCATAGTATGTAGTTACATGCACTGAACAGGTATAGTGCAGTGACAGTGCATTTAAACAAGGTTTTACTTCCCAGGCAATGATACCATGTAGTAACTGCTGGCATGCTTTCCATAGCCATCGTTGCACTGCCTGTGTACATCATGTGCCCCTGTGATTTGAATCATGTATATCCAACTGTGTAATGCACGGATATGTTGCATGTGTAGTAATGGCATTCTTACTTTGTCTTCCTCACAGGTTGATGCCCACCAGAAGCAGAAGATATGGCTGACCATCGTCCGGGCAGTGAGATCCGTGGGGGACTACAAGCGCCGGATCCGCAACTGCCAGAAGAGGTGGCAGGACCTTCGGGGCTGGACCCGGAGGATCGCACGGGTCCAGCTGAAGCTGTCGCCTCCTCGCAAGAGGGGCGGACACCGGACCCTGACCCCCACATGCTCAGGATCCTGGCGGTGGTCTTCCCTGTTCTGGATGGGCAGCTGAAGGCCAGAGAGCAGCAAGGAGGGGGGGTGAGTCCATGACTGCATTGTGAACTTTGTCTGCCATGCTATGTGCCCTCCTCTGGCCTGGTTGAACTTCCACAGTACATCAGTCATGTGGTCCAGGACCCATGTCCCTCGATTGTGCACTGCCCACTCCTTATCTGATACCCAGGTGTGGCCCTTGCAGTCAGGGAATTGTGTCACTTGGGTACTGTGTCCTTGCAGTTTGCTTGACTCAAGGTGGGGGACAGCATCTGTTCCCCTAACTCTGTGGTGGGCATCATGGGTGGGTCCTTTGCTTACACAATGCCTGTGTTCTGACATGTAATCTGCGTGTTACTTTGATATGTGGTCCAATTGCTGAGCTGATCCACCACATGTGCCTGGGGTATCAGGCACACACCCATGCTGCGGGTGGGAACAATGCTTGGGCCCCAGGAGTGTGTATATTACGTGTGTCACACATACTTAGCCAGCTGCCTACTGTCCAGGGATCATCCCTCATTCATGTGGGGCAGGACAGTCATGCCTACTCCAGGCCATACAATACACTCTGTACTCCCACTCCCATGTATCAGCTGACACGTTGTGCTCAGTGATATGTCCCATCAGGTGTCTGCCTCTGTGTCAGTGTGCTGTGGCTTCCTTGTCATGACTCCTGGGGTGTCTCTCGGTTGGGGCTCAGCATGCCACCGGAGATGTGACCATAGTAGACGATACTTGGGTGACACATAGGTGTTTGATCACCTGACCGTGCAGACTGGGGTATGCGAATGTGAAGTTCAGGCAGCTGTTTCCCATTCACAGCAGATTGTGAGGTGCTCAGGTTCAGAGGGTTGTGTTACAGGTCTCCCATATGTCCAATCGGTATGACGTGGACAGATAAGGGTTCAGATGATGTGGTGTGTGGGGGATGTACATGTGCACTTGTTCAGCTCCAGGACTTGCATTCCCCATGACCTACTATTGTGACACAGTGCAGACTGTTGTTGTCTGGCTGCCCTGCCCATGTGACTGGAGACAGTGATGTATGACTTAGCAGGCATGCCTGTGCCATGGCATGTAACTTCCTATGAGTGATCCTGCAGGGGAGTGACATGTGCTACATGCACACCATTGTGGCAATGGCTATCAGGACATGGGTGCATCATGGTGTCTGTCGCTGGTATGCATCACATGCATTTCATATTTGACTCTGGGCATCCCTTTCATCCGGACACCTGTACTGACTCAGTGGCAAGAGTTGTGATGTGTGCATGTTCACATGCTTCACCGTGTTTTCTGCACTGTCCAACTACTGTGTAGGTGGTGCATGTGTCCACACTGGGGTATTGCCATCCAACAGACACCAGACAGATGTGTGCAAGGCCAGGACGGATGTGAGTGCCATGGTTGACCATCAGACTGACAATTGGCTACTCCTATTCTGTTTGGGCACTTTTGGCAATGTTCAACTAAGGATGCCAGGGCTTGCACTGTAATGTGCTGTACTTACTGTGGTGTGTGCGTTCGGTGCAGGTGACTGATGTCTGTCTGTTTCCCTATTGTTTGCAGATACATCCACAGCCACAGGAAGGGACAGCTCCACGGACCAGGAGGAGCCGCAGAGCCAGACTGGGTCAGCAGCCGAGGAGTGGTAGGAGGGACCCAGTGGCACGGAGGGCGAGGGGAGCCACACCGAGGAGTCCTCAGCAGCATCCACCTCAGCTGAGGACCACAGCAGCTCGGAGGATGACTCCCTTGTGGATGCAGGTGTCAGCAGCCACCACACCCCAGCTAGTGTTGCTGTCCCCGCCACCACCACCGCCCTCCCATCGGCTCCCATTCCCGAGGTCCGTGGAGGCTCCCATGTTCGGGAGCGGGTCTCCTTCGGGCCAGGCACCGCACCCCCTGCCCCTGTGTCCCCTGCTGCCCTGAGTGAGGAGTCTGTGTACCTCCTTTGCCAGCTCCATGTAGGGCAGACAGCGATGCTGAGTGTCCTCCATGCACACACCACTCTGTTGACTCAGCTGGTGTCGTTCATGGAGGGCATCTCATGGGGCATGTCTGCCCTACAGAGGGGCAATAGGTCCATGGACTCCTCCCTGACGGCAGCGGTGTCCCTCCTCCAACAGTCCCTCACCCCTCCTGCCTCTGCCCCATCCACACTCCCCAGCACCTTACCTGTCCCAAGCACAGGCACACACCAGCACAGACACGAGCAGCACACAGACACACACACCACAAACAAGACGCACACGCACGCACAGTCAGGGGACTGAAACCACACTCACAGGGGATGGGGCCCAGGCACAAACACACGCATCCACGAGCACTGCGCAGTCCTCAGTTGCCTCTCCCTCCAAAGCCCCCTCCCTTGCCTCACCTGCAACCCCAAAGACACAGCGGCTCTTCCTCAGTGACCTCGGCCTCTTCCCCTCCGATCCAGCTGATCCAGCATTCAGGGGGAAGAGGAAGCCCACCCACATGGAGCGGAGTGCCCCTCGCCCCCGGACACCCTCCCCCAGGAGCAGACCGACTGACGCCCCCATCCGCAAGTCCCCACGGACCCGGAAGAGCAAGACCCCGCCGCCGCCCTGCAGCTCAGGCACCAAGTCTCCTTCCTCCATCCCTCAGGCCCCCACTCCACAGGTGCCACCACCACACCCTGCCCCAGGTTCCCCCACCCACAGATACACCATCCCCAAAAGATCCGGCCTTCTCCCCCTGCCACTTGCTCTTCCGGCCCCACACCCCCGCTGCGCTTGTCTGTGCCACTGGTGTGGAGACGGTGTCCTCCCCCTCTGTCCTGCCCACCTTACCTGATCCCCATTCTCCTCCCCTGGAGGTAGGCACTGCAGTGGAGTCCACTACCACCCTGTCTGACTTGGGCACTGCAGTGGGGGACCTGTCCACTCCATCTGCACGGTCCACTGCAGTCGTGCCGGCACCCACACCATCAGTGTCATGCCCCCCAGTTGTGCCGGCACACACCATGTCAGACACCTCCACTGCAGTTGTCAGTGGCTCTTCAGCACCCACCACCCCTTCCCTGCCTCCTTCTGGTGAGCCCTGATCCTGTCCCTGCGGTGCCTGGCCTGCCCCCGTATACCCCTCTGAGGGGATTGTCCCTGGTTTTTATCAGTGCAGGCATGCGTAGGGTGACATCTGCCACTGTCACCCTGTTTAGACTTTCAGGATGGACTGGCCATTGGCCTTTGTTTCTTTTTACTGGACTTCAACTTTTGAACCCACATATGCTGAATAAAGCGACTTTCTGTTCTCTAGTGCTTTTGCTTCTGATGTACATGATGTTGATGATGCTAACCATGCCCTTGCTGCAGTGATGGTGATATTTGGTCTCATTAAAATGAAGTGTTACTGTTCAGGAACCCATGGGGTCCAGGGGGAATGTGTCCTATCCTGTGGTGTATCCATGTCATCCTTAGCAGCATCTGAGGGTGTCATATTTTCAATATTTGGCAATGGGATTTCCTACTTACATTAGCAATGTCACATCTGTGGCTTCCACCCCTGCACATCTGTTGTGCTTGCCATTGTTCAATTATTCTACTTCCCTGACCGTGTGGCCATCTCCACTGGACATGCAGGTTTGGGCATCAATGGGGAAGGACTCATCTGTGTTGTCAGTGCAACTTGCTATACATGTGTGTTGGATCTGTGCTGATGATTTCATTGACACTCCCATGACCAGGCTGATGTGACGGGAGCCTTCATTTGGTGCAAATTGTTGACTGTGTGACCAAGTGTTCTGCTGACATGATGGAGCCCTACTGTGGCAACATATGGCACAGCTTTCCTCACACAGGAGTGGAGTCCCCTCATGGCAGTGTGTACTCCTGTGACATCGCCTGCGCCCAAGGTGTGTGTTGTATGAGCATGTCTGTGTGTTCACTTCCATTTTGCTGTGCATGCTGGGATCCCTAGTGGTGTTCCTGTTTGTGATGCTTGCTGAGTTGACCTATGTTCCCCCAAAGTCTTCTCCCTGGGTTCTCTGTGATGTGGGTGCATGGCACATTACTGGTCATCAGGGTGTCACCCATAGGTGTGTTGGCTGTGAGGGATGAGTTTGTGGGCAGACGCAGATGGGTCACAGTCAGGATTCCCCTTGGCACTTGTTGTTTACACCTGTCATGTGATTTCCAGTTTGTGTTAGCTTTCAGTGATTGTGACACGTTGTGTGAGTGACTGCTGGCACTCATCAGGGTCAGGGCTGCAATGTTGGTAGTTGTCTATGTGTGTTCTTTGTGGGTGACCTTGGCTTCTTCATTGGTGTGGGACTGTGGCTGGGATCCCATTGGTTGGTGTGGTATTGCCGTCATGTCCATGTACAGCGTAGTGTGCAGTGTGTCAGACATTCAAGGGTCTTGTTGAGTGGCCATGTGTGATGTGTTTCTGCACCTTGGTTCCCACCACCACCCATGGGATTGTCATGGGTGCATGTGCATTGTCACTAGTGCATGTGTGCTTCACTGCTGCACATTGTTGGAGGTCGAGGTGTGTGGTGTTGAGTGTGTGCAGATGAGAGTTGTTGCACGGCTAGACCCCTGCCTCCATGTTGGCCTTGGCTTACTGGCCGTGCTGATTGATTTGTGCTTGTGTAGGTGTGATGGTAGTTTGTTGCTCAGGACACATGACTGTGGTTCACAGTGTGAACGACATCTAGCTTTGTCATCACAGTGGGATTGTAATGCAGCCCAGGGTCACCACATTGTGGGGACCCTGGGGGTAGTGCTGTGGTGTCTCTGTGTCTTGCTGTGTCAGTTGCTGTTCCTACATGCTTGTGTGACATGTGTGATTGGTGCTCCCTCTCATCTAACAATGCCTGATTGCCCACATAGGGGATTTGGATCCATGAGTTACCTTTGTGTGGCACTGTATGCACATCTGTGTAATTGGTATTCAGGCCTCATCATGTGTTGTGTGGTTGCCTGGGGACACTGGCACCCCCCTCACCTGTTGTGTTTGATGTGCAGTGTGGGTCTGCCTGTTTGTGTTTGTGCATCTGCACCACTGCATTGGCATGTCTTTAGTGTGCCATTGGCTGTATGTTCTTTGGTGGGTTTCCCCTGCTGTCCCTGGGACTCCTAGGTCATCAGTCAGCACAATGATCATTGTTTGTGTCCCATTGCTGCCATGGTATGGTATCTGTTCACCTCACATCTACAGTCTCCACAGGGTATCTGCATGTGTGTGCCCATTGGTGCAAATATGTGGGTCTGCATTATCATGGTCACTTCTGTCATTGTGTCATTGATGAATGTTGACAGTGTCAGCCCCCATGGGTGATGTTTGTCTGCACATGGCCAAAGGTATGTCTTATTTGCACTGCAGTGTTTGCCTCCCCCAATCTATGTTGCTATGGGACACAAGCACTACTTTGCCACTGATGTGTTTGTTGTTCTGTGACCAGGAATCATCCATGCAGTTTGGCAGTTGTAGCTTTTTCAATGTCAACACTTACATTTTGGTCACTGTGATGATGGGGGTTTGAACCCCATTGCCACAATGTTCAAGATGTGCTTCAGCTATGGGCCCCACACTTACCTTTTGGTCACTGTGATGATGGGGGTTTGTACCCCATTGCCACAATGTTAAAGATGTGCTTCAGCTATGGGCCCCACACTTACATTTTGGTCACTGTGATGATGGGGGTTTGAACCCCATTGCCACAATGTTCAAGATGTGCTTCAGCTATGGGCCCCACACTTACCTTTTGGTCACTGTGATGATGGGGGTTTGTACCCCATTGCCACAATGTTCAAGATGTGCTTCAGCTATGGGCCCCACACTTACATTTTGGTCACTGTGATGATGGGGGTTGGACCCCATTGCCACAGTGGTCATGGTCTGCTTGCATTGTGGGGGCCACACACATTTATGTGTGGCACATGTGATAGGGGGTCACATTGTATGTTCAAAGTCATGTTCAGTGTTCTAGCCATTTGACACAGTCTACACACGCTTGTCATGGTGTTGGGGGGGATGTCTTTATGTTGCATTGTTTATGTTGGTGTGTGCTTGTTGTGTCATGTATTAGCCATCCTGTGAGTGGGGGTGGTAGTAGTTGTAGGCATCTGGCACCCCCTGGGTAGAGGTGGTAGTAGTGGTAGGCATCTGGCCCCCCATGGGTAGGGGTGGTAGTAGTGGTAGGCATCTGGCACCCCCTGGGTAGAGGTGGGAGTAGTGACAGGCATCCAGCCCCCCATGGGTAGAGGTGGTAGTAGTGGTTGGCATCTGGCACCCCCTGGGTAGGGGTGGTAGTAGTGGTAGGCATCTGGCACCCCCTGGGGAGGGGTGGTAGTAGCGGTAGGCATCTGGCACCCCCTGGGTAGAGGTGGGAGTAGTGACAGGCATCCAGCCCCCCATGGGTAGAGGTGGTAGTAGTGGTAGGCATCCAGCCCCCCATGGGTAGGGGTGGTAGTAGTGGTAGGCATCTGGCACCCCCTGGGTAGAGGTGGGAGTAGTGACAGGCATCCAGCCCCCCATGGATAGAGGTGGTAGTAGTGGTTGGCATCTGGCACCCCCTGGGTAGGGGTGGTAGTAGTGGTAGGCATCTGGTACCCCCTGGGGAGGGGTGGTAGTAGTGGTAGGCATCTGGCACCCCCTGGATAGAGGTGGGAGTAGTGGTAGGCATCTGGCACCCCCTGAGTAGGGGTGGTAGTAGTGGTAGGCATCCAGCCCCCCATGGGTAGAGGTGGTAGTAGTGGTAGGCATCTGGCACCCCTGGGTAGAGGTGGGAGTAGTGATAGGCATCCAGCCCCCATGGGTAGAGGTGGTAGTAGTGGTAGGCATCTGGCACCCCCTGGGGAGGGGTGGTAGTAGTGGTAGGCATCTGGCACCCCTGGGTAGAGGTGGGAGTAGTGACAGGCATCCAGCCCCCCATGGGTAGAGGTGGTAGTAGTGGTAGGTATCTGGCACCCCTGGGTAGAGGTGGGAGTAGTGATAGGCATCCAGCCCCCATGGGTAGAGGTGGTAGCAGTGGTAGGCATCTGGCACCCCTGGGGAGGGGTGGTAGTAGTGGTAGGCATCTGGCACCCCCTGGGTAGAGGTGGGAGTAGTGACAGGCATCCAGCCCCCATGGGTTGAGGTGGTAGTAGTGGTAGGCATCTGGCACCCCTGGGTAGAGGTGGTAGTAGTGGTAGGCATCTGGCACCCCTGAGTAGGGGTGGTAGTAGTGGTAGGCATCCAGCCCCCCATGGGTAGAGGTGGTAGTAGTGGTTGGCATCTGGCACCCCTGGGTAAGGGTGGTAGTAGTGGTAGGCATCTGGCACCCCCTGGGTAAGGGTGGTAGTAGTGGTAGGCATCTGGCACCCCTGGGTAGGGGTGGTAGTAGTGGTAGGCATTTGGCACCCCCTGGGTAGGGGTGGTAGTAGTGGTAGGCATCTGGCACCCCCTGGGTAAGGGTGGTAGTAGTGGTAGGCATCTGGCACCCCCTGGGGAGGGTTGGTAGTATTGGTAGGCATCTGGCACCCCCTGGGTAGAGGTGGGAGTAGTGACAGGCATCCAGCCCCCCATGGGTAGAGGTGGTAGTAGTGGTAGGCATCTGGCACCCCCTGGGTAGAGGTGGTAGTAGTGGTAGGCATCTGGCCCCCATGGGTAGGGGTGGTAGTAGAGGTAGGCATCTGGCACCCCCTGGGTAGAGGTGGGAGTAGTGACAGGCATCCAGCCCCCCATGGGTAGAGGTGGTAGTAGTGGTAGGCATCTGGCACCCCCTGAGTAGGGGTGGTAGTGGTGGTGGGCATCCAGCCCCCCATGGGTAGAGGTGGTAGTAGTGGTAGGCATCCAGCACCCCATGGGTAGAGGTGGTAGTAGTGGTAGGCATCTGGCACCCCCTGGGGAGGGGTGGTAGTAGTGGTAGGCATCTGGCACCCCCTGGGTAGAGGTGGGAGTAGTGACAGGCATCCAGCCCCCCATGGGTAGAGGTGGTAGTAGTGGTAGGCATCTGGCACCCCCTGGGTAGAGGTGGTAGTAGTGGTAGGCATCTGGCCCCCCATGGGTAGGGGTGGTAGTAGTGGTAGGCATCTGGCACCCCCTGGGTAAGGGTGGTAGTAGTGGTAGGCATCTGGCACCCCCTGGGGAGGTGTGGTAGTAGTGGTAGGCATTCAGCCCCCCATGGGTAGGGGTGGTAGTAGTGGTAGGCATCCAGCCCCCCATGGGTAGAGGTGGTAGTAGTGGTAGGCATCTGGCACCCCCTGAGTAGGGGTGGTAGTGGTGGTGGGCATCCAGGCCCCTATGTGTATATGTGGTATTGGTGATGGCCATCCCGCCCCTATGGTGCTGCTGTTGCTGGTGTAAGTAATTTCGGCATCCCTCTGTGTGTGTGTGTGATATGTCGGTACGTGTAGTTTGTTTTTGTGCTTGGTGTCTGACTTACCTTCTGCGCCGTACGCGTCCGTGCCTGTTCCGGTAGTAGATGTAGAGTATTGGTAGGATCGGCACGATGGGATTCATAGTTGGTTCGTCTCGTTCGTCTTTCTCTTTGCTTCGCCTCGTCCTCGTCGCTGGCGTGTTCGTCTCGTAGCCGTGGATCGTGTTGTGGCGCGAATCGGAGCTTATGTACGCCTCTCCCGGATGCTTTGACATGCCATGCGTAGCAACGGGTTTGGCGCGTACGGAAAGCGCATCGTACTTGTCCGGCCGGACGGGGCTGCATTTTGGCTTCCGTGCGACTCGATTCTGCGTTTACGGATCCGTCTCGGTCGGAGAACAGGACCTGGATTTGGTGAGTACGACTGGGTCGGAATCTATGCAGTTGTGCGCATCGTACTTGCTCGTTCGGGAGAATGTGCGAATCGGTCGGGAAACAGGCATTCGCCTGGCTTTTTTCCCGGCCGAATAGTGTTGGGTGCGCCTCCGACCGAAATCGGAATCGACCCCTAAGTTTTTGAGGCACTGGGACTGCTGTTTTTCCTCTGCTAGTGACATCCAAAGGGGGGTGGGGGGTAGAAATTTTAGTGAAAAAAGGGTTGCAAATGCGGTATCAACCTTTAATCTTAGATGGTGAGGGCCATTGGGTAATTCTTCCAGCACAGATCAGCAATTATATGGTTAATTGTGCTTCCTATTATGGTCCCCTATTAGACAATCTGAACCTATTACTGAAACTGGGATGGGAATTAAGATGCTTGCAGGGAGATGTCCTGATTGGGGGTGATTTTAATTTCATACTGGATTTGAGACTGGATTTGTCTAACCCTGGCATGGTGCAAAGGAAGAGGCACACTGACAAGATTTTTATGGATATCTGCCTTCAGTTATGGGTGGTGGATGTCTTGCTGGTAAATAAGGCGGGAGGTAGGTCATACACCTATTACTAAAAAAGGTTTAATATGGCTTCCTGTATCAATATGCTTCTGGGGTCCCCCTCACTCTCGTTCATAGAAATTAACCACTGGTTTAGTGGCCTAACGGTTCACCGGGCTAGTAGTTTTGAAGTGAGCGGTTCTTGTACCAAGTAGAGTTAGAAGGTGGGTAATGGATAAGACAATTAATTTGGAAAAGGACTTGATAGATTTGATTACCTGAGAGATTGTCAGTTTTTTTCCATAAATGAGGCATCAGCAGCTATATCCACCATTTGGGAGATGTTTAAATGTACCATCAGGGGGACTTTGATATCCATACCATCTTTTTGAGCAAAGAGAAGGAGGGAAGCATTGGCCACCCTGCAGACTGAAGCAGATGGAGCTTTTCAGGCTTTAGGACAGCCCTCCTCAGTAGAGAGATGGATGTCTGCTAAAGAGACAATGAGGGATTTCTTTTTGGATAAAGCACTGGTCAATAATCAGACATTTCAACATCAAGTCTATAAGGAGGGGGTATCAATAGGTCACTTTTTGGCCTGGAGAGCAAAAGAGAGGGCCAATCGCAACATAGTTTGTAGAATGAGGAACCCACAGACAAGGGAGTGCAGGGATAATCAAAGGAAATCAAACATTTTTTTTTTTAGGACTACGTGATCTGTACTCGGGTGATTTGGCAGAAGATAGGAGGCAGGACCAGCGCAAAAATGATTTTTAGAAGGCTTAAAACTACCTGTTCTGACAGAAGCTCCTTTTAAGCTCCATCTCAGAGAGAGAAGTGGAAGAGACTATAGCACACCTCCCTAATGGCAAAACCCCCGAGAAAAGATGGCTTTGGCTCTGAGTTTTACAAAACATTTGCAACATCATTAAATGGTTCTGTGCTTTTTAATCACCTGCTGGCCAGGGGCCAGGTGCCGGACTCCTTGAGAAAAAGGGGCCTTGGTGAAATTTTTGAAGGCAGGGAAAGAACCTGAGGACCTGAAATATTATAGACTTATTCTGATTAATCTAATACTAATTCTAATTATAAGGTCTAAACTAAGATTTTGGCAGATTGGATTGATAAGGTAGCCCAATTTCTCACATCAGAGGATCAGAATGGTATTATAAGCAGCAGAAATTTGTATTGTAATACTCATTTTAGGTTTGAATTCATAGATATTGTGATGGCTGATAGAATTCCAACAGCGATTGTTTTGTTGTATGCCGAGAAGGCCTTTGATCTCCTGATTTGGAGGTGTGCATTCCGTATTTTTAATAAGTTTTGATTTCCATCCCGATTCAGGAGTTCAATCCTATCACTTTATCAAGGGGCAACAGCTCAGTTGATAATTAATCATTCTTTGACAGGCCACATTACCATTAATTGAGGAACCCGCCACAGTTGCCCTATTTCCTCCCAATTATTTGCCCTCTTTATTGAACCATTAGCGCACTCTATTCATCAGGATATAAATATTCTATCCCCCTTGCTCTCTGGAGTCAAAATAAAGCTGTATGCAGATGATATGGCCCTTTTTTAGGTCGAGCCTAGAGCCAGCGAGCATGTGCTGCTCTGCAAGACTTGTTGTAGTGGAGTATGAAATAGAAGCCCCGCCCACTCTCCGCCCATATTTGCCATTGGCTTGTGTCATGATTCGTTAATATGCGTGTTAGTCCCTCCTTAGTTCTGCCTGGTCTTCATTTGTAGCCTCCCATTGCGACTGGCACTTTTACTTCGGTTGTTACATGGTACGTGTTATTCAGTCTGTAAGCACTATTTTCTTTATCGAGTTTCTCTTACTGCAGTCACGACGTGCTTTGCTTACATTCAGTCTGTGGTAGCTTCTTTACAACCCCGCCCTCCCTCCCGATGTCCATGCATTCTTTACCCCCTGCCATCCCTCCCATTGCCTGTGCCTTCTTTACCCCCCTGCCCTCCCTCCCGATGTCCGTGGTGCCTTCTTTACCCCCACCTTCCCTCCTATTGTCCGTGCTGCCTTCTTTACCCCCCACCCTCCATCCCGTTGTCCGTGGTGCCTTGTTTAACCCCCCGCCCTCCCTCCCGTTGTCCATGGTGCCTTGTTTACCCCCCACCCTCCCTCCCATTGCCCGTGGTGCTCTATTTACCCCGCCTTCCCTCCTGTTGTCCATGGTACCTTGTTTACCCCCGCCCTCCCTCCCGTTGTCCGTGGTGCCTTGTTTACCCCCTGCCCTCCCTCCCGTTGTCCATGGTGCCTTGTTTACCCCCCCACCTTCCCTCCCCTTGTCCATCGTGCCTTGTTTACCCCCCGCCCTCCCTCCGGTTGTCCGTAGTGCCTTGTTTACCCCCGCCCTCCTTCCCGTTGTCCGTGGTGCCTTGTTTACCCCCCTGCCCTCCCTCCCAGTGCCCGTGGTGCCTTGTTTACCACCCTCGCCCTCCCTCGTGTTGTCCGTGGTACCTTGTTTACCCCCGCCTTCCCTCCCGTTGTCCGTGGTGCCTTGTTTACCCCCTGCCTCCTGTTGTCTGTAATGCCTTGTTTACCCCCGCCCTCCCTCCCGTTGTCTGTGGTGCCTTGTTTACCCCCTGCCCTCTCTCCCCTTGTCCATTGTGCCTTGTTTACCCCCTGCCCTCCCTCCGGTTGTCCGTAGTGCCTTGTTTACCCCCCGCCCTCCCTCCTGTTGTCCGTGGTGCCTTGTTTACCCCCCGCCCTCCCTCCTGTTGTCCGTGGTGCCTTGTTTACCACCCCGCCCTCCCTCCCGTTGTCCGTGGTGCCTTGTTTACCCCCAACCCTCCTTCCCGTTGTTCGTGTTGCCTTGTTTACCCCCGCCCTCCCTCCCGTTGTGCCTTGTATACCCCCACCCTCCCTCCTGTTGCCCATGGTGCCTTGTTTACCCCTGCCTTCCCTCCCGTTGTCCGTGGTGCCTTGTTTACCCCCCGCCCTCCCTCCCATTGTCCGTGGTGCCTTGTTTACCCCCCGCCCTCCCTCCCATTGTCTGTGGTGCCTTATTTACCCCCCGCCATTGTCCGAGGTGCCTTATTTACCCACCCTGTCTTCCCTCCCTTTGTCCGTGGTACCTTGTTTACCCCCCGGCCCTCCCTCCCATTGTCCATGGTGCCTTGTTTACCCCCGCCCTCCCTCCCATTGTCTGTGGTGCCTTATTTACCCCCCCGCCGTTGTCCGAGGTGCCTTATTTGCCCACCCCGCCTTCCCTCCCTTTGTCCGTGGTGCCTTGTTTATACCCCCCCACCCTCCCTCCCTTTGTCCGTGGTGCCTTGTTTACCCTCCCACCCTGCCTCCCATTGTCCGTGGTGCCTTGTTAAACTCTGCAGTAGAGGCAGGCAACAGAAAGCAGGGATAGCTTATACCCAGTGAGGGCCCCATCCAGTTGAGGGGAGGGATTCCCTCGTGTGAACCCGAACAAACATCTCACGTTTAAATTACTGGACCCATTTCATAATTATAGGATTCTGTTGATTATGCTAATTATCTCAATGTGCTCTATGGATAATATTTTTACCTAATAAGATAGGAGGCTGCCTGCACTAGAGGCTGGCTATGCAAACACCTGCATGCTTTTCTGTTTGCAGGACTCTTCAGTGCAACAGCATTTTACCAGAGCGTGAAAGTTACGCAAAAGTAAGCATATAGTGTGACTGGCAGCACACACTGAAATGCTGCCTCGTCTATATATACGTCACTAGCTCGGCATCTCTTCCTTCATTCTTTAAAATAGCATTAGGCCGGCAGTCCCGAAATGTAACACCACTGGAAACCCACCAAAGGCGAAGACGGTGTTGTGGCTTTATTACCAGCACTAGGTACCAACAGAGTTAAAATTTTCAGATCCTGTGCGATTTCTGGAAGTTAAAGCTTACATTTTAAAAAGGTAAAACTAATATAGTTTAGAAAAGGCGCTCACATGCCAAGAGTCGCTCAAATATTTCCTTGCAATAGAAGTCAATTTAGCAAAAAGTCACTGGTAGGGGACTCACCTTGTTATTTGTTAATGGTAGGGGAAGTGACGTTGCACACTCTTTGTCACCCAGTGGCAACTGATCCCACACTGAGGGGTATATTCACAAGAACGTGTGATAACTACCGCAAGAGTAGCGTAACGCAACTTCCAATATCGCAGCCCATCGCGGGAAAATAACCCGGTGACAACGTGGAATTCACAACACGGCGGTAGGATGCGATAGTTGGCCGACACCGCGGCCAATGCTCGCGACACAACCACCTCGACGGAGATAAAAACACAAACCACAACGCAAAAAAAGCTGCGATGGGCCAAAGAGCGATAAGAAAACAGTGACAACCAGCGCGAGGGCAGCAAGACTCACGCGCAATGCAGGAAAAAGCACAAGAACAGCATACGGAAAATGCCACAGAACAAAATACAGCAAAACCAAAGGGGATGATGGACGGAGTGTTGAACATTGCAAGCACTCACCCCCAGTCAACTGATCTGGGTTTAATCCATCATCATTCTTTAGCTCACTCCGCCACCCCAGTTCAGACATGGCCATATGCAAATCAGTCTGACCCTGTGCCTCATGGGAACAGTCCAGCCCGAACTGCCAAGCCATGTCTTCCCTGGACCGGAAACAAGCATCCTGGGACCGGTTTCTGGCTTACAGCCTTCATCAGCCAGGCTATCTAGAATCCAGTGGCAAAGTGAGCAAGGGACTCACGTCTGGGCATACCCTACCAACGTAGGGCGAACATAGCAAAACCAAAGGGGATGATGGACGGAGTGTTGAACATTGCAAGCACTCACCCCCAGTCAACTGATCTGGGTTTAATCCATCATTATTCTTTAGCTCACTCCGCCACCCCAGTTCAGACATGGCCATATGCAAATCAGTCTGACCCTGTGCCTCAAGGGGACAGTCCAGCCCAAACTGCCAAACCAAGTATTCCCTGGACCGGAAACAAGCATCCTGGGACCAGTTTCTGGCTTACAGCCGTCATCAGCCAGGCTATCTTGAATCTAGTGGCAAAGTGAGCAAGGGACCCACGTCTGGGCATACCCTGCCAACGTAGGGCGAACATAGCAAAACCAAAGGGGATGATGGACGGAGTGTTGAACATTGCAAGCACTCACCCCCAGTCAACTGATCTGGGTTTAATCCATCATCATTCTTTAGCTCACTCCGCCACCCCAGTTCAGACATGGCCATATGCAAATCAGTCTGACCCTGTGCCTCATGGGAACAGTCCAGCCCGAACTGCCAAGCCATGTCTTCCCTGGACCGGGAAACAAGCATCCTGGGACCGGTTTCTGACTTACAGCCGTCATCAGCCAGGCTATCTTGAATCCAGTGGCAAAGTGAGCAAGGACCACATCTGGGCATACCCTGCCAACTTAGGGCGAACATAGCAAAACCAAAGGGGATGATGGACGGAGTGTTGAACATTGCAAGCACTCACCCCCAGTCAACTGATCTGGGTTTAATCCATCATCATTCTTTAGCTCACTCCGCCACCCCAGTTCAGACATGGCCATATGCAAATCAGTCTGACCCTGTGCCTCATGGGAACAGTCCAGCCCGAACTGCCAAGCCATGTCTTCCCTGGACCAGAAACAAGCATCCTGGGACCGGTTTCTGGCTTACAGCCATCATCAGCCAGGCTATCTTGAATCCAGTGGCAAAGTGAGCAAGGGACCCACGTCTGGGCATACCCTGCCAACTTAGGGCAAACATAGCAAAAACAAAGGGGATGATGGACGGAGTGTTGAACATTGCAAGCACTCACTCCCAGTCAACTGATCTGGGTTTAATCCATCATCATTCTTTATCTCACTCCGCCACCCCAGTTCAGACATGGCCATATGCAAATCAGTCTGACCCTGTGCCTCATGGGAACAGTCCAGCCCGAACTGCCAAGCCATGTCTTCCCTGGACAGGAAACAAGCATCCTGGGACCGGTTTCTGGCTTACAGCCGTCATCAGCCAGGCTATCTTGAATCCAGTGGCAAAGTGAGCAAGGGACCCACGTCTGGACATACCCTGCCAACTTAGGGCGAACATAGCAAAACCAAAGGGGATGATGGACGGAGTGTTGAACATTGCAAGCACTCACCCCCAGTCAACTGATCTGGGTTTAATCCATCATCATTCTTTAGCTCACTCTGCCACCCCAGTTCAGACATGGCCATATGCAAATCAGTCTGACCCTGTGCCTCATGGGAACAGTCCAGCCCGAACTGCCAAGCCATGTCTTCCCTGGACCGGAAACAAGCATCCTGGGACCAGTTTCCGGTTTCTGGCTTACAGCCGTCATCAGCCAGGCTATCTTGAATCCAGTGGCAAAGTGAGCAAGGGACCCACATCTGGGCATACCCTGCCAACTTAGGGCGAACATAGCAAAACCAAAGGGGATGATGGACGGAGTGTTGAACATTGCAAGCACTCACCCCCAGTCAACTGACCTGGGTTTAATCCATCATCATTCTTTAGCTCACTCCGCCACCCCAGTTCAGACATGGCCATATGCAAATCAGTCTGACCCTGTGCCTCATGGGAACAGTCCAGCCCAAACTGCCAAGCCATGTCTTCCCTGGACCGGAAACAAGCATCCTGGGACTGGTTTCTGGCTTACAGCCGTCATCAGCCAGGCTATCTTGAATCCAGTGGCAAAGTGAGCAAGGGACCCATGTCTGGGCATACCCTGCCAACTTAGGGCGAACATAGCAAAACCAAAAGGGGATGATGGACGGAGTGTTGAACATTGCAAGCACTCACCCCCAGTCAACTGATCTGGGTTTAATCCATCATCATTCTTTAGCTCACTCCGCCACCCCAGTTCAGACATGGCCATATGCAAATCAGTCTGACCCTGTGCCTCATGGGAACAGTCCAGAAAAAAATACATCAACAGCGGAGTACCACGGATGCACCCTGGCCAACTGCAGAGGACAACATGCACACCACAACATCCAAGCACCGTGGAAGAACAGAAGCCACAGGCACACCGCATGAAAGAGACCAGTGGTAGACAAATCAGAGCCGCAGGAGCGACACACCCACCGTGCAGCATACGCACATAAGCAGAAGTGCACCCCGACATTGACAACATCCGGGTACGCACAGCAACACCTCCACAACTGAACACAGGACACAACTGCTTCTGAAAATGTGCACAGCATGGCAAATCACATCTGAAACCCCAGGGACATGTAACACGACAATGTACAATTCCAATCTGTAACCTGCAAATATGTTTTATTCACACATGCAGTGCAATTGGACATCTACTACTGTCCAATGAATGCCACGGAAGGTCACAATGTGACGTGCTCATGAGAAGTATGTGGCAATGATGGAATCCCTACGGGCCAATCCTGCCGCAGCTGCAGTGGGATGTGGGCCACCTGCCCCATCACCACCATCATCGTCCGGTACCTCTGGAACTGGGATCCATGGGGCACTGGTGCGAACACAGATGTTGTGCAACACACAACATGCAACGATCATCTTGCACACGACGTCCGGGCTGTACAGGAGCTTCCCACCAGTGCCGTCCAGGCACCTGAAGCGTGACTTCAACACGCCAAATGTGCGTTCCACGATGCCCCTGGTGCGTATGTGGGCCGCATTGTACTGCCTCTGGGCGGGTGTGTTCGGGTCCCGGAGGGGTGTCATCATCCAAGGGCAGAGTGCATAACCTTGATCACTTGTGACAGTGCAGGGAGAAAGAGTCAATACTTGGTTCGGCAGGATGTGATGGCAGGCCCACCAATTCAGTGACGCCTGTGCTGGCTGTGTGTGGGGTGAGTGTAAGCCAGCCCTCAGGGAGGTAGCTGGTGCTGGCAACTACACCAACAGTCATCAGGCACACAGACATGCAATGTCAGAACTACAAGGGAGGATGACTCGAGTCGCACAGGGCTAGTCGCCTCGGATGCACAGTGGCCGACACGGGCCCACCACCACGGGACGCTGACCTACGGGAGACTGGGGTGGGGTCATGAGGGCAGAGCAGTGCCTCACCTGTGTCATGGCTGCATTCCGCATCTCCACACGTTCAGCTGTTGTGTGGCTGTGGTGCCATGTGAAGTCTGTATTGGGTGCTGGGGTAGCCCAGGTTGACCATGCTGTGGTGTAGTCGTGTCTGGTAGGTGGTCGTGTAGTTTGACATGTCGGATGTGGTTAGGTCAAGTGTGCATCCCCACAGTTGTGCTTTGTGCGTTGGTGGCTGTGGGATGTGTTGATTTGATACTTACCTGCGAGCAGTCCCGTTCCATATGTGCCATCCTGGAAGCGCTGGTTGATGATGGACTGTCGGAAGATGAAGGAATCATGCACACTGCCTGGGTACTTGGCGACGACATTGGTGAACATTCCCCGGTGGTCCACTATTGCCTGCACATTGATGGAATGCGTGTGCTTCCTGTTGCGGTAGTGGTGTGCAGTATCCGCAGGGGGCACAAGTGGGACATGTGTGCAGTCGATTGCCCCCAACACGGCCGGGAATCCGGCTATGGCGTAGAAGCCTTGCTTAGTCTCCAGCTGTTCCTGCGCAGTGTTGGGGAAGTGAAGATACTGGGGTATGAAGCTGATGATGGCATTCAGGACAGGTGTGATGATCTTTGATAGGGCTGCCTGTGAGACCCCTCCGACTCTGGCAGTTGTTGGTTGGAAGGTACCAGAGGCCATCAGGTGCAGCACTGCCAGCAGCTTTGTCTGCGGAGGGATGTTTGTTCTCCGCTGTGTTGGGGCCGTCAGCCTGTGGGTGATGTGGGTCAGGATAGTTGTCCTTTTGAGCCTGTAGTGGGCAATGACTTCCGCGGGCGTTAGGTCTGTGAGAGTGGTGCGTTTTTGGTAGGTCCGCTGTCTTACTCTACGCTGCCTCTGTGGTGGTCCGGGGGGGCGGGTCCGGGTCCTGGGGGTGGTGGCGGTGGGTGTTGTGGCCCTGTTGGGGCTCCGAGCTGCATGTAGAGTAGCTCCATGGCATCGTTTGTTCATCGGGTATGGCTGTGTGCGGCACTCCGTTGCCTACTGCAGGTAGACGTGCGTCTTTACACCTGCTTGAGGCAGGTGTTATATACCTGCGGCTACCGCGCCTTATCGCCTGTTTTGTGTTCTTATCGCCAATGTGGCTGGCCATTGTGAATGTTGAGGTGTGACTTTGTCTCGTATTTTGGCACGGGAACGCCCACTCTGCATCTCATTAGCGATATTTGCGGGGATCCTCTGTGGTGATGTTTTTTGCGGCTGCTATCGCGGGTATACTCGTGCTGTGGGCTGTTGACACCGGCTTGTGAATGGGGAGGTAAATTTATCACGACTTTGACTGCGATGAAGTGCCATTGACTCTGCGATAGCTCCTTGTGAATATGCCCCTTAGATTTTCAATAGCGTATTTGCTGCTCAGAGTTTAGGGCAAGGGCATGACATGGGAACTACAGAAAGGAAACATGCACCTTAAAGTCCTGTCCACTTCTCTTCCTGCCCTCCCTTTGGGGCCCCAGAGACAGAAAGGGCAGTGCCAACGGGTGAGCCATAGGTGGCAGCTGCTGACCTAAACTAACTTGCCAGTTATTGTGGTTGAATCTCATTTTACACAATTCACTTCCAAATGTTCATTTATTCACATTATTTCCCCTGCTATAGGTAAGTCACGAATTGCACCCTCATCACGCTTTCTCAATCAAAATGTTTTTGCTTGGTGGTTTCAACCGTCACACTACTTATATATCCAGTTTTAGAGTGCTTTCCCCAAAGCACACCTTCAGGACGTGCATCATTTCAAGCCAGGGGCTGATTTTTCGACACTCGTTGCTTGGCAGCATGTGTCTGCTTCTGAATGGCACCTGCAGTAAACATGACGATTGAAACATGAGGGAGGTTTAAAAATGGAAGTCCATAACACCTTACCGTGCCATTGCCCCTCTTCAGTGCATTTCAATGTTCTTTGTCTACACATCACAATAAATAATGCATCCTAGAAAGGTATATATGTCCGCATGGTATTTAGGTTGGGCCTCTCTCACCTCCACTCAATGTAAATGCAAGTTTAAATATTAATCACATTTCGAAACAATTATTCCCTATGGCCTTACTGTCTTTTTGATGATCCCCCTTTCTACCAAGTGCTGCACATGAAACTTAATGTCCCTTTAATAATGGGTGTAATATTTGTCTCATTAGGCGGCTTGTCTTCCTTTTTAAGTCTGACATGGTTGTCTCACCTGCTCCAATCCGGTTCTTGAAGCAGGATGTATTCAATAGCATGCTCTCTACTTGATAACCCATGATATCCATAGATTATGTTTCTAAATCCTAAGAAATTTAGAGCTCCATGTTCTAACTCGTGGTTGTAAACCAGTTTGTGCAAATTCCACATACTGCTTAGATAATTGAGTAACCACTTCATCCTCGCGCAGTTCAACTGATGTACTATCCATTCACTTTGCAAAATGCAGTAGGGTGTTTGCGACCCCTTGTGATGGTCCGAATTTGAAGAGAGGTCACCTTCAAGGGACAGCAGACCCCTATCCCTTCGCAGTCATAAAGGAAAAACAATTTTTTTAAGGTCTCGCCTAGGCAGCGTTTGTGCTGTCTCTGCGAAACATGCTGTATTCAGGATAAGGGCTTTAAAAGCTCCGCCCATTCTCAAGGACTGCCCCTGTTACATGTATTGTTACTCAGAGCTTGTGAGCACTATTTCTTTCTTTAAGCTGGAGCATTCGAGACTGATGCTCGTGGTTTACAGAGCTCTATTGTAAACAGGGCTGTAAATCTCGCCACATTTGCTGTGCCTGAGTGTCTGGAGCTGGTCACTCTATCCCTTGCCTCGGCGGTGGTTCCAAAATCCTGGAAGCATGCCAAAGTGGTCCCCCTACTTAAGAAACCAACACTGGACGCATCCAAGTCGGAAAACTATCGTCCTATCTCGTTACTTCCATTGTTATCCAAAATCTTGGAAGCTCATGTGAACTCGACTTTAACTCATTTCCTGGAAGCTAATTCTATACTAGATATTTCCCAGAATGGGTTCCGACCCCGATATAGTACCGAGTCTGCCCTGCTGGCGGTCGTGGAACAACTGCGTACCGCCTCGGATGCCGGCAGAACCTCAGTTCTGGTTCTGTTGGATCTGAGTGTGGCATTCGACACGGTCTCCCATGAAATCCTGCTTCTCCGTCTGGAGGAGATAGGGGTTAGCAATAAAGCCTTATCATGGTTCTCGTCCTTTTTGGCCGATCGGACTTTCCAAGTAATAGCTCCCCCTTTTGCCTCCCATGTTCACCCACTCCGTTGTGGGGTTCCACAGGGATCAGCATTGAGCCCCACGCTTTATAGTGTATTTATGAGCCCATTGGCGCGGATGGCCAAAGCGCGGGGAATCTCCTTGGTGTCATATGCAGATGACACCCAATTGGTGATCACCCTGTCAAATAATCCCAGCCAGGATAAAGCGAAATTCAAAGAAGACATATTGGCCATTGCAGAGTGGATGACAGCCAACTTTCTGCAGTTGAACTCAGTCAAGTCTGAGATTCTTCTGGTTGGCAAAGATTCCCATCTCTGGGACAATGCATGGTGGCCTTCTGCCTTTGGAGCCTCTCCTGCCCCTAAATCGGTGGTGAAGAATCTGGGAATTATGCTCGATAAAGATCTTAACTTTGAGACGCATGCCAAATCAGTGGCCGGGAAATGTTTTGGGCTACTTCGTGGCCATAAGCCGATACTTGGTCTGTTTGACGCCCAGACGCGTCAGCTGATCATCCAAGCCTCCCTCCATACTGGCCCGATTAGACTATTGCAATGCGCTCCAACAAGTCTGTGATGAACCGTTTGCAGCGAGTCCAGAACGCTGCAGCCCGTGCTATCTTTGCCCTCCCCAAGCACTGCCATGTCTCCAACCTCCTCCACCGTCTGCACTGGTTGCCCCTTGAACAACGAGTTCGTTTCAAGGCGCTCTGTATCACGCACAAGATTCTGACAGGCATCGGCCCGGGAATCCTGAGCGATCTTTGCGCCCATTATGCACCCTCACGAGCGCTGCGCTCGGCGAACTTGCTTCTTGCAAGAATTCCACGTATACGAAGGACCAGATCTGGTGGTCGCTCCTTCAGGCGACTGGCCCCCGCCTTGTGGAATTCCCTCCCTCTACACATCCGTAGCAATTCTGATCACCAGGCCTTCAGAAGGTTAGTAAAGACCTGGCTCTTCTCTCAATGCTGACTCCTCGCCTACTCCTCACTCTGTCTTGCTTCAGCGCTGGGACACCTCATTGCCGAGGCAGCCATGCGCTTTACAAGTATTCTAATCTAATCTAATCATTCAAAGACCAAGGTCTGTTTTGGCTGCAGCTGCCTCCTCCTCCCTCCTGCTTTAAAAACGCGTGGCCTGGTGTCACGGTCCCTGCATTCCTATGGTTGCTGCTGCCTCCCTCTTAGAGCTCAACAAGCATTTGCAATGCAATTGGTCTCTCATTTGCGAGGATTTGGACTATTGGCATCGTAAATGACAACGCCTTTTATTTATATGTTTTGAAAACCTACAGGTGGTGCGTAAACACGCTCTTTGTACTTAGTCGTTGCTTACGAGAAGCAAGGCTGGCAGTAACTGCTCCTCTTTTACTGCCAGACCTGCTTCTCGTAGCAAGGACTATAAGTATAAAGTGCGTATTTACTGCACTGCTTACAGAGTTTTCAAAACACATAAATAAAAGCATTATCATTTACAATGCCAATAGCTCAAACTCTTGCAAATGCGCCACCTATTGCATTGCAAATGCTTGTCTTTAATCCAATCACATCTAACAATGAAAGGACCTTGCTGTTAATTAAGACTTCTACGTACATTGGGGGTATAAAATCAATGAGGCAAAAACTGAATGTTTGTTGTTTAATGTGTCCCCGGAGACTCTCCCTACATCACTGAGGGATAACTATAAGCCGGGCCCAAAAAGGTATCCGAGGGTTTTAATTCTGAAGAACCAGAAGAGGTTTTTAGCAACAATTTTATCCCTTTGATGAGAAAGATTTCTAACATACCCAATTTGGCAAGGCCTCCCCCTGTCAAATATTGAGCAGTCCGCCCTGATCAAAATGTCTGTTTTACCGTAATTTCTTTTCCTATTTTGATCTATTCCTTGTAATCTGGAGGCTTCTTTCTTTAAAAAATTGGAACAAGCTAACACATCTTTTGTATGGTCTCAGAAACACCACGAATAAAGTTAAAAGTGTTACAGCTGCCTAAAGGAATGAGGCATTTTCAAAAAATATTATAAGGCATCTACAATTATGCAATTACGGTACTTTTCAATGCCCTCCTCCTGCTTTGACAACTTTATTCTCCTAATGGTAAAAAATAGAGGGTTGCCAGACTGTAGGTGGGGTGTTTTAATTCCCAAAATGCCTACCTACAAAGGTTAGGTATAAAGCACTGAATCTCCTTGGAAAAACAGTGTTCATCAGATATGGGATCCCACACATTAATGCAGAATCCACATTGCGGTATTGTCAAACTATTTCCACTGCCTTATTGGAAGAAGTAATAGGGAATTGGGCCGATTTATCCATGACTAAGGTAAGGTCTTTTTTTGAAGTCACCAAGGTAAAAACTCCATCGGCTCTATTTTTGGAAAAGACAGCTCATAAGCATTATCATTTTTTTTATATTTCAACAAATTAGGGCTATTTTTTGTAATTTTTCTAGGGAAGATATTGATTCCTTTCGAAATAGGGCTAGACAGCTGCTCCGAGAGTATAAAGTTAGTCAGGCTTTGAGTTATTGGGATAAGGAATTGCACTCGGGGTCGGATGTTATGATCCAGAAGATAAGATTAAAGTGAGAAAATCATGGAGGAGTATAAAGTTAAATGTGACACATTTGGGACAGATATTTCGATCTGAGTTATTCGACTCTTAGAGGGGGCAACTTTCACCGCATGGCTTTCTTGAATGTGTGGATGTTATATCACAACTCACAATGAATGAATAGGATGTTTTCCCGTAATTATTAGGGGTTGCCTGAAGTGCAATCAGACGAGGGATTGGTTGCACATGTTCTGGACCTGTGGACATTTGGAGACATTTTGGAGGGGTGTGTTTCAGGTAGTGTAATCGGATGTGATATTGACCCCACCCTGAGAGAGGCACTCTTGTGCATTTGGGACTGGGAGATGACAGAGGCAAAAGATAGAGAGCACTTTATACTTATTGCAATGCTACTTGCTCTCTCCCTGATCATAACTTAATGGAAATCTCCCACTGCTCCAACATTAATACAGTGGGAGGAAAAAATGCTGAAGGTTAGTAAGCAAGAAGCTTGGTTTCAAGCTAGAGTTAACCGCTCCCCACAGTATTATAGAAAATGGTCGAATTTGGCTTGGAAGGAGTAGGCATTGGAGTATTTGTTAGGGTCTTTTTTGATTTGATAGGAAAAAAATGGACAGCAATGGCCCGTCAAGGGAATATTGCACTTTGGCACTTTCTCTTCTTCCTTTACCCACTCGGCTTGTGGCAATTGGGGAGGAATTTACTCTTCCTGGCACAAGAGTACGATGGCACTTTAGGGAGCAGAGGCGCTTTATGGCGTACGGCACTTTATGAGGTGCAATAATTGAGGATAAGTGGGGATCGGGATAGTGGGGAAGATAGTTTTTTTCTTTTTTTTCCGATTAGCATAATTGTATTTTCTGTAGCACGAGTAGTTTATATTGTTGTCTATCACTTTAGGAAGTGGAATAATTTGGGACAATTGGGGATCAATGTGCAGGTTGTTTCCTTATAACGTAACATTGTTGAAGGGAAAAATAAAGATTAGATTCCCTCTTTGGTGGTTTACATTTTGGGGTGGGGTAGGTAAAGGAGATACAATGTTGTTTTAGGACATTTGTAATTCAGGACAGTTTAACTTGTTACATATTTCTGGATTTTTTATTGGTTCATTATTTATAAGTAGACTTGGATTGATGTGCTGCACTATGAATTTTCCTTCCTTGGCTCATTGGCACTTAAATTAAATGTTTTATTTTATTTTTTAATTAACCTTGGTCCAAGATACCGTCTATACCAAAATGGAACATCAAATCTGTTGCAAGAAGGCTGCTCACACACTCTCCACTAGGTGGCACTGCTTTTTAGACACACTATACACCATAATTTATCAGAAATGGTAAACTACATGTATCTGCTGTCATGATCTGTGGCCAACACTTACCTTTTCACTCTTATCACATAGAGAAGCTTGATATTCGGAACAGCCTAAAGGAGCAAGCAAGACTGGCACTGTACCTGCGCCATTTGGAGAGAGGATTTTAAAATTTACTACACGTGCTAGGTGAGAGTCCTAAGCTTAGAGCCTGATTACGAGTTTGGCGGTGTTGCAGCGGGCCGCCACACCAGCACCCCGCTGCAACACCATCTAACCCGTAGTCAGACTGCCCGCTGGATGCCGACTGGAATCCAGGATGGGCGGTACTGCTTTGGCTGTCCCACAGCAGGGCTTTTCTCTGGCTCATGTGTGAGCCTTAGAAAGGCAGCGCCATGGGTCCACCAAAGCACATTCCTGCACGGCATGGACTTTGCAGTCCATGCTGTGCAGGAACAGGGGGTGCATGCCGAAAGGCAGCCCAAGGCCCAGAGGCAACAGGGGGCCATGTAAGTTAATATTATGCCATATCACGAATAGAGGGAGCATGCAGCATGTAGACAAACAGAGTGCAAATGTGCAAAAGTGCTAATCAAATTAAATTGCATATAACACAAGAACCATAGGAGCAGCATTAGAACGAGAAAAGTGTGTATGTGCCAAGCAAATATAAAATACATAAAATATAAATAAAGAAATACGCTATTTTTACTCTAGCATCTACAATAACATAGTTATATATACTGCGCGCTACAATTGGGCTAATATAGTTTAAAGGTCAAATTCCCACCATTCATGCACAAAGGAGTGTAAGAAATGTAAGTTGACCAAAGGCATGTATGAGAAGAAAAGGAGCAACATTTAAGAAAATGTATCAAAAGTCCATTGCACAAGGCTATAAAATAATGCAGCCTAAGGAGAAAATACATTTTAAATGTGTTTTTTAATTAGCATTTCTTATTTAGTAGAATAAAACTCCTAATTAAATTCAAGCATAGCAGAATAAATCACACATACCATATATGAGCATTTTATAAAGTTGTCAGTGATTGTTCCACAGAAATATTCAACTCTAATTGTGGCCTACTACCACAATTTCAAAAAGTAGCAGCATAGGGGCGTGGCTTGGACACAGACGGGAAAAGCAGTTCTCCTGTAAAGCTCTGATGCAGGGCGGGAGGTTTAAGCTTCCACCTACAGAAAGACTTTATTGTCCCTGCGGAAATGCAGTTCACCACAGCATGAGGCTGCATTCAATATTTCTCTACCATTGACATGTCTCTGCGTTAAGCGGGAAACCACAATCTATCTTTCATCGGGCCGATGCGCCTCCCTCAGGAACGCGTCTGCCATTTTGTTTTACCCCGAGGATGTTTCTTTTCATGTGTAAGCGGTAACAAACTTTTTTCAGCCTGGGACACTAATATATTGGTATTATACAAGCTGTTTTGCAGATAATACTTTATTATTTCATTGGAATTTTTTCAACTTTGTGCCTCCTCAGTGGCATTCTCACGAATTGCTCTCTACTATTTTTCGGTCCTCTGACATTTTGATACATTGTTTCATTCAGTTATCCCTTTGACTGCAGTCTTCTTGAATAGAAGGAGAGAAATATCATTTGCTTTATACTATTGCACAGACCTCCAAGTTTCCTTCTTTAAATAAGCTGCATTCATTTTTTTTGCAATGTCTGGCATTGGGGAGAACAGAGCCTGCTCGTCGTACTGCCAACATATCTTCTCCTTCTGCTCCATCTGTGGTTGACTTTAATCCTTTCGGCATTCTTCACGATGCCATGGTGGAATCAGAGCAAGGTGTGGTATCTCCTTCAACAGGTGCGCCATCGTCAAGGATGCCACTTCATACTTCTAAATTTGCGTCCAAGCTGTCTGGTACTTCGACGCTTTCATTTGGGAAAAGTTTCCCACCTTTGCCAGCTATATCTCCTCTATCAATCTCTATGGAATGAATTCTTGAGGAAATACGGGTGCTCAGGCCATATATGGAAGAGACTAATATTCGTCTTCAACATCTGGATGATAAATGGTCAAACATGGAGAGAAGGGTCGTTCAATCAGAGAGTAGAGTGGACTCTTTTCAATCCGCCGCCAATCAAGTCCCTTCTATGCAGGATCAAATCTCACATCTTCAAAAACAGATTGAAAACCTTGAAAATCGTACCAATGCGCATTTATGGTTTAGTAGAGGGACTTGAAGGCTCTAATCCTCTCTCCTTTTTCCAATCCTATCTTCCAAAGCTTCTTGGTCTTCCTGAAATGCCAACACTAAGCATTCAACAAGCTCATCGATTAGGTCATTGTTCACAGACTGCATCTTCATCGAACAAGCTAAGAGGTGTTATTTTGTATTTTTTAGAATACACAGATTTGCTAAATTTCTACAGGCAGTTAAAGTCAAAGGTAAAATCTCATGGCAAGGTTCTACTCTTTTCTTTTCTCAAGACTATGCTAAGGAAACTGCGAATAGAAGAAACACATTTTTGGATATGAGACCAGCGCTATGAAGCATCAACACCAGATTTGGTCTTATACATCCATGCCTTTTCAAAGTCACTTATAAAAAACAAACCACAACCTACGAAGATCCTTGTCTATTACAACGTTTTCTGGACAGTTGTAGACTGGAGGATATGGAAATTGCTGGATCTATTACTTGATTTATATTATCAATTCTGGTTAATATTTTCAGTATATTTCTGGTTACTTGTCTTATGTATTTTTCATGTTAACATTGGTATAAATTTATGTTTTTTCTTTTGTTAGGTGCTGCCTTTTTTATAAGTACTTCATGTGACTCCTCGTCCGTCTGGATGATGTACTTCCTCCCTCCCGTTTCCGCCCTGAGAGGTCCAGTTGGTGTGTCGGTCACTTATGTGGCTTCACCACCCTCAGCTTTTGTGTGTGTTTTCTGGTAGGTCATTTTCTATATTTTAATGTATGGTTTTTATCTCTTTCTTCCTTTTTTGTCTTAATTTTCTTCCTTCACTTTTTTCTGATTTCTTCTCTCAGAAATATCTTAACAATATCATATCTTTTTCCATTCGTCTTTTTCACTTTACTTCTTTTTTCCAGCTTTTCTATTTAATTTTAATTCTTTCTTTAATCTAGTTTTCTTACTTCTCTTTCCTTTTCTCTGATTCCATTTTCTCTCTCATATGCTATCTATTTTGATATGTTATTACAATTTCATGGTTATATTTTATTATACTTATGCTGTTTTTATGTAATAATTGTTGCTATTGCTTGTTTTAAATTTTTTGAATTTACTAGTGTATTGTAGATGACTTTAAGATTTATTTCATGAAATGTTAAAGGTTTAGGCTCTCCTATAAAACGTCAAAGGGATTTGTCCCATATTTCAAATTTAAGGGGTGATATTGTTTTGTTGCAGGAAATACATATATCAGACAAAGAAGTGGTTAAACTTAAAAGAAAATGGGTTGGTCATATTTTTGTTTCTCCGGGTTCCGGGAAGTGAGTGTAATGGGGTTGCTATTTTATGTCATAAACGTCTTGATATACAAACTCTTGCTCAGGATGTTGATTGTGAAGGTAGATGGGTTTCAGTTTCCTTACTCATTGATAAAATGACCTTTGCTATTGTTAATCTTTATGCACCTACTAACCCAGATAAATCTATTTGGCCATGGGTATTAGTAAATTGATGACTTACACTGATGATTATTTGATAGTCGGTGGTTTTTGATCCCCTTATAGACAGACACTGGAAACTAGATTTATGCCTTCACACATGCATTCTCAGTTTAAATCGACAATATTCCAACGATCTCTTGTTGATGCTTAGAGATTATGCAATCCAACGTTTCAAAGTATACTTTCTTTTACCCTGTTCATTTTTCCCAATCTCGGATAGATTACATGTTTATTTCTAATGCTCTCGCTCAACATATTATCAACTCCGATATAGGGTCTATACTAACTTCAGATCATGCACCAGTCACTTTGGATTCAGATCTTCTCCCACCTATTCAGGGAACTAGACAATGGAGATTTAACAGTTCTCTTCTTTTAGATCCACAGTTTACACACGCTTTTGAGCAATTTGCTAATACATTTTTAGGGAAAATGACTCTCCAGAACTTTTCTCCTCAGACTATTTGGAATACTTTTAAAGCTGCTTCTAGAGATTTTATTATTAATTTTGTATCCCGGAAATGGAAACCTGCCTCAAACAATTTAAAATTGCTCAATTCACGTATTAAACAACTAGAACACTCCTTTTATAATTCTAAATCCAAACCCGTTCTTGATGATCTAGTTACAGCTAAATATGAATTTAATAAACTTTCTACAGAAATTGGCAACTCTTATTTACTCAAATCCAGTGCGAAATATTATGGGGGTCAAAATAAAGCAGGAAAACTTCTTGCCAATTACATTAAAATCAAAACAGAACATACTAAAATTGACTCTCCTTTAACCTCTACCAATCATACTGTACATAAAAATGTATACTTTTGGAATTTACTCAATTTTTTCAGACTCTTTATTACCCGGAATCTCATTCTGATCCCCAAGATCCTCTTCAATATTTATCGTCCATTCTTCCTCCTTCACAACATAACATTGATTTTTCTATATTAGATGTGGATATTCAAATTCAAGATATTTCTAATGCTATCCACTTCATTAAACACAGTAAGGCTCCAGGACCTGATGGTTTTACCATTGAATTTTATTCATATTTTTCTGCGTTTCTTATACCTAAATTACACCAACGTTTTCTTTATTTTATTTCCTCTCATGTACCGGGTTTTTTTTTCAAGAGGCTTTAATATGTCTTCCTCCCTAGGACAATAAGGACCATACATTGTGTAAAAAATATCGCCCAATCTCTCTAAAAAATTTGGACTATAATATTTTTGCGAAAATATTAGCTCTTCCTTTAGATACTCTATTACCTCAATTAACTGGGAGGGAACAATGTGGGTTCCTTAAAGGTAGGCATCGCTCAGATAATACTAGACTATTTTTTAATGTTCTTAGTAAATCTAAGTCATATAATTCTCCTTTAGCAGGTGTGTCTTTAGATGCGGAAAAAGCATTTGCTAGAGTTAGTTGGTCTTTTATTTTTTCTATGCTTTCCTGGTTCGGATTTGGTTCTAAACTTATTAACTATGTTTCTTTGTTGTATTCTTCCCCTAAATCCTCTATTTTAGTCAATGGCCTTATGTCTCCTTTTTTCTCCCATTATAGAGGTTTTCGACAAGGCTGTCCGCTTTCTCCCTTATTGTTTATCCTTGCCTTAGAATCCTTTTTATTAACAATTTGCTCAAATCCACAAATTAAAAGCTTTCTTTATGGAGATAACCAGCTAAAACTCTCTGTTTATGCTGATGATATTTTACTTTTTATTTCTCATCCACATACGTCTTTACCAGCTTTTCTATTAGAGGTAGGCAACTTTGCGTCTGTTTCAGGCTATAAATTAAATGCGGACAAGTGTGAAATTCTTAACCTAAATAGTTTATGTTTTCTTGACAATTTCACTTCTTCCTCTTTTCATTGGAATCCTGATAACATTAAATATCTTGGGTTGTGGTTCACTGACTCCATTAAAGATACTATAGCTTTAAATTTGAAAGCATTGCACACAGTTTTACTTTCATTTACATCTCGCTGGAATCCTTTATTTTTATCTTGGTGGGGTCGCCTAGATACTATAATAATGATGATAGTTCCTAGAATATTATTTTAACTTTCAAGCATGCCTGTTAATATTCCTCATTCTCAATACAAAAAGATATATTCCATTTTATCTAATTTCCTATGGCATAATAAAAAACCTAGGATGTCGCTTCACAAACTTAAGAGACCTAAACATATGGGGGGGTTAATTTTCTGAATTTCCATACCTATCATTTAGTCTTTTGCCTTAAACAAACTTCTTTTTTATTACAGGACAATGATCCATTACTCTCTCCCTTATGGACTGATCTTGAGAAATCATTTTTCATTCCTTTTTCTCTTATGGAGTGTTTATCTTTTGCTTCTAGGCCCTCATCTCTAGCTCTTCCAATATTTAAGAACACATGTAAGGTACTTTATTCCATTTTTATTTCTTATAGAAATCCTAAAGATCCATTTTTGCAGTCGTCAATTTGGTACAATACTTCTATTAAAATACTTAATAAATCAATTTTTGGGAAAGATTGGTATACTAAAGGTTTTTAATGGATTCATCAGTTCTTTCAAAATTGTGTTTGTTTTCCATTTTTGGTAGCCCCGTCACATTTCTCCTTCCTTGTTTCACATGAAGCCAAATATTTGTCATTAATTTTTGTAGCTCAATTCTCTTATAACAAATTTTCTGTTGATCATACACTTTCTTCCCCACCACACCTCATATACATAAGCTGTTAGATGTATTGTCTTCTGCATCTCAGTTTATATAAACATTTGACAATCATTTTAAATACTAGGGATAAAACAGAAGGTTTTTGGGAAATCGATTTGAAAGCTACTTTTTTAATTCCACTTTGGAATAAATTTCGGAAATCTTCTAGAGCGGCTAATGCAACTCAAAGTTTTTTTTTTTATAATCGACTTTTGATCACTCCTCCTACATTACACATAATAGATTCTATTGTCCCATTTAAGTGCTGGTCTTGTTCTACACCATCAGCAGACCTTAAACACATGTTATTTAAATGCCCTGTAATTTATGATTTTTGGTTGAAAGTTTGGCAACAGATAAATACTATTTTTAACACACATGTGCCATTTACTTTTATTAATATTTTTCTAGGTGGTATTTCTGAAGATCGGTCATCTCAATCCAAAGATTTTATTTTAATAGATTTACTTCTGGCTGTTGCTGTTCAACAGATTACAAAATCTTGGAAAGATGCATCTCAGGTATCTTTTCAAGCATTGTGGTATGGAGTTTGTTACAACCACAGACTTGATAGAGCGTATGTTTATGCAGTTGTGCTTGCTATCAAAAGGGATCTCTTATGGCTACTCATAACTAATTTTTTTAAGAATTCAACCTGTAAATCATATTTGCATAATACTCAAATTGAAGAAGTACCTAAACCTCCATGAATTGTTCTTTATTATTATTGTTCAGTTTACTAGTTTTATGCCATTAGGTCTTTTTGTACAGTTTTCTGATATCGTTATATAGCTATTATCTTTTCATGATGTATGATTATTGCACTTTTTCTCTTTTTCCTTTTTGTCTCTTATATTTTATGCAATTAATACCTGTGGTTATATGCTCGAAGAGTATTTTTGTATTTGTTCTCACTATAATTGCATATTTATTTCAACAAAAGTTTACTTTAAAACTTTAAAAAAACAGCATGTGTAATATTTCTAAAAATTATTAAAATAAAATAATTTCTATTTATAAATGGTCTTTATAATGCTAGGCACGTATACTTAAAGTTTCAGACATGTAACTCTTTGCATACACGAATTGCACCAATGCTGAGTTTGTTATGACACAATTCAATGAAAACAATGGAAATGCTAAGTTTTATCATTCATTTTCATGACATCTCTGTAAATAACATAAGGAAATCAGTTACTTAAACATCTTAAATTCACTATTTGATTAATCCTACTGTTTCTACCTAGTCAAGCACACATTTGCTGTGCTGGTACATCAACCGTTCCTCAGTTTCAATGTCGTTTTTCTAGACGTGTGCAAGGTGCTCATTTGTTTTCATTGTCAAGATAGATTTAGGTGCGCTTCAAAGCATGATCAGTTTTTACGCTGCATCATAAGCTGCAGTTGGAATGAGTCTTGCTTTTATTATTTTGCATAGGGGCTAATAAAGAGTTGCTCGTTTTGCGCATCAAAGATTGAAAGGCAAGACAGCTACCTTTCTCCCAGGAACCAGGAGCCAGGTTTATTCAAATTTCTCCAGAATACTACTATTTGCGTTTTCTCAAGGTCAACTTCAATTTGATTTGCTTTGCAGTAACAGTTTAAAAGTTCAAAAAGCTTCTGAATGCCATTCTCCATATGATTTAACAGTACACGATTGTCACCATATTGCAGTGAAGTGAGTAGCTCTACGCCTAATTTTGGTGTATGCGATTTGGCTGCATCAAGTTGGATGCTCAATTCGATGATGTATAAATTGAAGAGTATCAGAGGGAGGATACAGTCTTGCTTAAGGGGAGGACCTCATACTTGCTGAAGGCCCCAGTGAGTGTACATTTTTGGTGAGATGCTCAGTTTTATGCCCAGCATAACCCTGGTGTCTGTAAATAAAAACTGTACTGCATATAAGAGATTAGAAGGACTATTGCAACTCTCCAGCTTTTTCCAGACAATATTTCTATTCACACAGTCAAAGGCCTTGGTAAAATCCTCAAGACGTTAGAGGAGATGCTTTTATTTCGATTGCTTGATGGCTTTACATTGTTGAATCAAACAAAATATCTACAGCACTTGTTGTTGCTTGAAATCATGTTTGATTAAACATTATCAAATTCTTACTTTGGGCCAAGGGCTTCATGTCCTTCAGTAACAGATTGGCAAAATACTTTGATGCTACATCCAGCAAAGCAATTAGCTGGTAGCCTCTTGGGCTAGCGGTAGGTCCCTTTTTATAACTAGGCTGATTCATGCCATGATGCTAGGATCGAGTGAGACAAAATGAAATAGGCTTCAGAAATATTTAGACCATGCATCAGCATCCTGTTTTTAGAGTCCTGGTGCACGATCGGCTCTGCTTTTCCTTATAAATATTTGTTGTTGTTTCATGGTGTAATCTAATGGACACAAGGAGGACTGTTGAATTCTGGATGGATCTGCAATTCAGTTTGATGATTCATTATCTGGGACCTCGTATATAGATGAGACATGTTTGAGCCTGTGGTACATTGTTACCGTTGGCCTGGTTTGGACTTTTTTCCTTGCGATCCACAATCACCTGGAACTTCCTCTGGTCTTTGCAGTTGCAGGAAGTCAGCAACCCAAGCCATTCTTCATCATTTTATTTCCTTTATTTGCCTCCAAGATGGTCTTTTTGTAGGCTTTGCATAGTATATTTACCTTACATAGTTGGTCAGACTCGTTTGAGAGTGTTTTGATTTTCCTCAATTCCCTGTGTAGTACATGTCTCTGCTCCCTTAGTGGCTTTGTGTACCAGCAGGTTTGATTTAAGGTTGAGGCATGTCCGGTTGTTAGTGTCCCCTGCTTCTTCTAGGGTGTTTTGTATTTGTTTGCATAGTGTCTCCCAAGTGCTGATTAAACTTGTATCTTCAAGGGTTGGGACTTTAAAAATACTATTCCTGGAATTATACTCAATGATGACTGATGTGTCCTATTTCACTCTTTTCCAGGTGTCCTGATTGCTCGAGAAACCTTGTTAGAACTAGAATTCCTGGTTGGCTGAGATATGCACCCAGGGCAGGCAGGAATCACCACTATAGTCAGGGTAAGTTAAGTACACACTAAAAGATAGGCTTTGCTCACCTTTAGATAGCTTGGCACAGAGCAGTCAGGCTTATCTAAAGAGGCAATATGTAAAGTATTTGTGCAACACACACTCACAGTAACACAATGAATACATCACAAAAATACTCCACACATGGTTACAATATAGATTATATTTTTAGAAAAAAACAAGACCAAAAGGACAAAAATCCAATAAGTAAACAGTGCTTACAAGTCAATAATGTTAAAAGGTTACTTGATGTGCCGCTAAACCAGACTAAATGCAAAGATCATGCTGACTGCAATGGAGTGCATACAGTTCCAAACAGGTCCCACTGAAGTTTTACCTTCTCAAGTTGAGCCAAAAGTCCCATTCGCCGTAAAGACGGTCACCGGGAGCAACTAGAGCGTCGCTAGCAATGATCCTGCGGGCGCAAAGAGTTGACCAGGTGTTGTGGACTGCAGGCGGGGTCTCGTGGCCATGGGCGGCGATGATTGCTGTGCAATGAGACGATTTTGTATCAGCTGAAGCTCATCCTTCAAGTGAGCTGCACAGATCTGGAGCAAACTGACCCGTTTGCAGTTGCAAAGAGCCTAAAAGCTTGATTTCAACCGTCCAAAAGCCACTTCCAAGGGCCCAGGATTGCAGAGGCACCACTTGGGGTTCAGAAGCAAGTTGAAGAAAGGCCCAGGAGCTGTAGATGATGAGTTGGAAGTCTTTTGTGTCCCTGAGACTTCAGAAGAACAGGAGGCAAGCCAGCAAGCCCTTGGAGAACACTTGGGAGAAGGCAGAGTCCAGCTCCCCATCAGCAGAGTCAAAGACCAGCTGGCAGTAGGGCAACAAACAAAAATGTAGGACTTCCAGATGAGCAGTTCAGTTGAGTTCTTTAAGCCGCACAGCAGTTCCTCTGGCAGAGATTTAGTTCCAGATCCAAAAGTGTTTCCTTTTAGGGGGTCAGAGAGCCAGTACTTATACCCAAAAGTGACTTTGCTGTGAGGATGACTTCAAAGTAACTCTCTGAAGTGCACTAAGAGTCCTTTCAACACAGCTCTGTCTGCCACGTTATCTGTGTGGGGTAATCAGTCTTTTGTGTGGGGACAGGACACAGCCTATTCAAGTGAAATGTTAGCCCCTCCCTTCCATCCTGCTCAGGCCGGGCCATCACAATGCAGATGTATGTAGATGGGTACTCAGACACACCTAGCCTTCCTGTGTTTGTGGCTGTCTGAAGGGAATGCACCAAGTGTAGCTGTGACCCAGCCCAGATGTGTATTGGATACATGCTGCAAGGCAAGCAGAGCAGTAAGTACAGAGAAATGCCCACTTTTTCAAAGTGGCATTTCTAAAGTAGAAAAGTTAAATCCAACTTCCACAGTAAGGAGGATTTATCAATACCATTCCAAACACATGAAACATGAAAAATCTACTCCTCTCTGATCAGTAATTACAGCTTAAAAGTGTTTTAAGGAATTCCCAATGTTAGCCTATGAGTGGGCCTCACAGTAGTGGAAAACAAAATAGACTGTGTTTGTCGCTGCCAGGACATAAAAACATACAAGTACATGTCCTACTTTTTACTTACATAGCACCCTGCCCTTAGAGCTATCCAGGGCCTACCTTATGGGTAACATATATGTAATAAAAGTGGAGTTTAAAGCTTGGCAAGTAGTTTGAAATGCCAAGTCAAAGTGGCAGATAACTGCACACACAGGCACTGCAGTAGCAGGCTTAAGAAGGTAGGTTTGAAAGGCTACTACTGTTGGTGCCACAATCAGTGCTGCAGCCCACTTGTAGCATTTAACTTAAAGGCCCTAGGTATAAGGTATACCACCTTACAAGGGACTGAAAAGTAAATTAGATATGTCAATCAGGTATACACCAATTACACACATGTTTAGAGAAGAAGCACATGCACTGTAGCACTGATTAGCAGTGGTAAAGTGCTCATAGTCCGGAGGCCAACAAAAAGATCCTCAAAATGTGGAGGTGAAAAGCAAAAAGAATGGGGGAAGACCACCCTAAGGCTAAGAAGTCTAACAACCCTGCTGTGCAAATCATTCTCATAGGTCTGTTATTACTTATACATGTCTTCTGTGGAAGGTGATCACTTTTGTTTCTGTTTGAAACGATCCTGGGAATCTGCTTACAATCTTCAAGTCCCATGGTTTTCTGCATGGGTTTTATGACAGTAAATCAAGAGCTTCACCGGCAGACAGCAGCCTTCCGAGGAGCACTGCCATAACATGTGGCTTGCACTTACCTTTGCATGCTCTACTCGTGCCAACTGCCTGATGTTGTGTGCATTCAGGAATAGAAAAAGCTGGCATTATAAATCCTTTGGAGAATGGCTTCTCGTCTTCCGTACATTCTCCACATGAGATGGATGAGTTTAGTCACTGAAGCTGTGTGTTCCATGAAACCAGCGGACTGTTACAAAATTTGCATGTGGTGGTAGCCATTTTGATATTACAGAGTATAAGTTCCTTGTGGTCCAGAGCGAATTTGCTACAAAATCAAGGTACAGAGTTGTTACTGGTGAAACCTTGTTTCCAGAGTTTTGGACATTCTTCAGACTATTTATATTTTTGAAGTTAACAAAAGACTGACCAGGAGACGAAGAAGTATTCTATAAAAGATAATCATGTTTAAGGTTTTGGACTTCATTTTCCAAGAACTAATTCAGGAGTCATTGTTTGAGCATTAAAAAATTGAATATAGTGCATCTTGTTATTTCCACATGAGGAGAGATAATGATCCTCATCTCTTCACAGAGTTTTGATAACTTGTCTTTGATACTTTGCATTTACTATATTATAGTTTATGAACCTGTCACTTTAAACATAACTTGAGTCACAGAGGTAGTTGTCTGTAGTGCAAAAAGCATGAATGCTCCACATGCTCTTAAAATGTATTTCATAGATGGAAGTTGTGATTATCATATACAGTACAAGAAAGCAAGTGCTATAACAAGAGTAATAAAAACACCAAATATGTCTTCTTACCAGTGCTACTCCGGTTGAAGGCAGTGTCCACCTATCTCACTAAGCTGAGTGGTGATATCTAATGTCTCTGTTTTCTCTCTTATATATCATTGCCATTTCTCTGGACCTACCTCTAACCAACCCATGATTCAGTGTATAGTTGGCAGTGAGTTCAGAAACATGTAGACGCACACATAGCTATTGTTTGATCTGTACTACAACGTTAGTGCTTTCTGACACCTACTTTCTGATACTTGTGGCAAGTTTGACGTAAAGGTTGTAAAGGTGATGCACTTATCCTGACAGATTACATAGATTGTTCATTTTTAATGATACCATATGCCTTACTAAAGAATAAAATTAGGTTTATTTAGTTCAACATTCCCACTTTTACCATTAGCAACTGAGCCATTAACTTATGTCTATGTTGGTATCATTTGCCACCATTTTGATGTATTTGAGAAACAAGTGGAAATAACTAGAAATAAATTAGAATACTCTACAATTATCATATAAGAAAAAGCAGAAGACAACGGCGGACCAATCAACCGCACCTCACATGAAGTTCAAATTTGTAGAATACGGTGCACTCTTCAGCCAATACCAGCCGTTGTATGGTATTACTGCAAATGCAGACAAAGTCTTAGGAACACAAAAGAGTGGAGTGGTGCACCCGGAAACAAATTGATCAAAGATTCCTCCAGCCCATTCGGAAAGTTCCAGCTTTATTTAAATTCTTGAGATCCAATCAATAAAAAACATTCCAGCCAACACGTTTCGTTCAAACTGTGGTGAACTTCGTCAGGGCTTGTATTTATATGATGGTAAATATCTCTCCTTTTTCAAAAATTGTCCATCATCTGTGACGAATATATTTGATACTTTTTGATTATTTCGTCATCATCAATAAATGCCACAATCACTGCAAAATGTTCCAGGGGGACAATTATCCTTCCCTCAATCCAATACCGAATCCGTATTGCCAAACGAAACCCCGCGGTCTGTTGTTAGAATTAGAAATAAATTAGAATACTCTAAAATGATCAGGTCACTTGACTTTTATATGGTTGATTGATAATTCTCCTATTGAGTCTTGAAAACATCTCCGAATTTACAATTCTAAAAAACAATCTTTTTGGCAGATAGGTGTATATTTGTTGATTTCCGTATGCTAATTATCCTGTTGTGAGATGCACTTCTTGTGTAAGTTGTAGCATGGCATACAATTAAAAAGACCTAATTTCATAAAACTTAGGAGAAGTCAAGTGGTCAGTCAATGTCCATCCCTCCCCTCTGAAAGGGAGTATTGACCACTGGCAGTGGTACTGAGAGTGATTTCATTTGACACATTTTCAACAATCCCATTAATCAATACAGTTGCATCACATTTCACTTGCTTTCCTCTACATTTGTGAACAGTACAGCTTAGAAGAGAATACCAATCATGGCCTCTTGAGTGCCAAATATCTAGACAGGAATATTTGATTGTGGGGAAACATGTCTATGACGTACAATCAACCAGAACAAAGGTCCTTAGCCTTATAGCACCGCACACCATTACCCCAACAAACATTTTCTGCCCATGGACTTGAAACCTCACTTGGATCTATGCCCTTGGAAGCAGACCTTCAAGGATGGCACATTACTTCAATGTCTCTTAATTTCTGGATCTTTCTTCTGCTTCAAGATTTAGCCTGTCTAAAAAGTGTAAAGCTAGAGTGTTCTTACTTGCTATTAAAGGTCTTTCCCAATAGTGATAGATGCACTTTGAGCTTTGGAACTCATTTGCCTTTTGACTAATTTGAAATATTACAGTTTTCTTTGATGTTTCTGAAGATTGGCCCAGATTAGTAATCTTTTATTTTGTCAGGTGTGTTATCAAGTCATAATACTGGAACCTCGTTTCGAAAATTCTTTTTACTGCCAATTCCAGAGTCGCCAGTGCGAGATCGGCAGAAGCTGAGCCAAGATCCATATCACTAGGAGCAGGAGCATCCCAGAAAGGCTCATAGAATGCATCTAGAAGCAACGGCAAGTGCAAGGGAGAAAAGTACAAGTGGGCTGTTAATGGGCTCACCAACAGGTCAGTGTCCAAAGACTGAACCAGTTGTGTTCCTAGGCATATATCCAGTGCACACTCGAAGATGCACAGAAGATAGCAGAATACGGGCTGCTCGCAGTGTAGCCGCACAGGCCGAAAGGACAAGAACCAGTGTTCATTTAGTTCCTGAAGCAAGTGTGCACCAAAACACTGTATCATGTATTCATGACACAGGAGTACGTGTGGAAGTGCTAGTTCCATTTGCCATTTTAATGGGACAACCATTGCCGGGCAGAAAAAGTAAAAACACTGTCCCGACAATCAGGAACAGGAGCAAAAGGAGACCTCCAAAAATGCTTTCCAGCATGGAGTGTATGACTGATGGAATAACTCCGAAGACTGTCTGAAAGGTACTAACCAAGCCGGAGCCTATTTTCTTTAAACAGTGTGCCACTCCCGTGTTACTAGGCATGGTAAAAATGCAGACACAAGGAGATGATAGACGGAGCACTGAAACTTTTCAGACACTCACCCCCAGTCACAGATCTGGGTTCAATCCATGATAAAATGGATCCATGGTAAAAATGCAGTGCACAAGCTCCCCAAAATGTAATGGGAAATTAGTGCGAAGTAGCAACTGTATCTCAGAGGAAGACCTTGCAACTTGAAGATCAAACGGCTCTTTTGCAGATGGTAAGGCCACATCCTTCTGGAACAGTAAGGCTCTCAGTCTACCCAATGCATCAAAGTGCACGTTTGAAAGCTTTATGGAAGGCCAAAGCATTGCTTTCCTAACTGTGCGGGCAGGTGGCAACAGTACTTGTGTGCAACAAGTCACACCTGCATAAACCGGCACCAGATAGGCAATTCCCCATTTCATTCTGAAGCCGCCTTGATAGTTCAACATCAAATAACTCCCATTCGAGAGCAATCTGAAAGCCGGACGTATCACAGCAGCTGGGGAACCATTCAGACAGCAGGACAAATTTGCCATCAACGCATTGCATGTGCCATGAAATGAAACTTCTCTGCACAAGGAATGTCCTAAAGTAGTTTTGCAGTTTGACCCTCTAAGAAAGACCTCAGTTTTGCCATTCTTACAGTGATAGCTAAAAGGTAAATTCCATGACTCATGCACATATCCTTCTCCTAGCGCTTCATATCTGCCTACTTGATGGTATTGCAAACAGTATGAAAAGTGTAATGTCGATACCAGTAGAGAAATAAACCCCATGGATTATCCAATCCACAGAAGGTATTTCTCCAACATTAAATGGTAATTTCTCTAGCTTTTCGATGTGTAACATGGTGTATGTTGCATCCTTTCTTGCCATAGTTGTCTGCTGTTTTGTGAGATTGTAAGGTAAAAACAAGATTGTGACATCAAGGTGTCGCCATGATACGTGAACGGAATGGAGTGTTTGCAAAGTCCAGCTTAATAACATAATTGATCTAAGCTGTAACTCCCATGTTGTAAAGAGGACATGTTGTTCGGTATGATGTCTATCGCAGATGACATGATGTTACTTAGAGAGTATATCCTAGTGGACAATGTACTTATACCATTATCTACTACCTCAAGAGCACTTTCTAAATTTGCTCTTTCAATCTCACGCAGTCTCTCAGCAGCCTCCTGCTGGGAAACTTTCCACACTTCATTGTATATTGCATATGAGAAGTGCTTGTGACGTGGCTTTCAAGGGCCTAGTAGAAAGTCTGTAGCCCCATATCATCGGAAAGAAGGGACAAGTGTTGTTTCACCTGGGACAATGTTGAGGTTTTTAGCCAATCAAGGCACAACTTCCCAACACTGTAGGTTCTTACCATCCCTGAATGCTGTGTCTCAACATAACGTGGGTCAGGCCTGCTGATCCTAAACCCTTCGGTGTCACCCAGGAAAAGTGCATGACATCCGTTAGTATTTAACAGCCACACTAACCATTCCACTTGATTGGTCCCTAAAGAATTGTATGAACTGTTGTGATGCATGGTGTCTAATGTTTCCTCCGTGTTATTTGTGAACGGTTGCAAATTCGCAAAACGTGCAAATGTGGGAATGTTTGGTGTATTTAAATCTTTTATCTTAGCCAATACATGATGTCTGTTGCACAGTTTTGTTCAGGAAAATCATTTGATGTGGTGTCTGGCATGCTCTGAATAGTGCCTCATTCCCTTGAACCTGCTAATCTTTAGTTCCCCAAATTAATTTCAACTCAACTGTGTCCCTCCAAAAGTCTAACCCTTGTGTGGCCAATTGGAAAAGAAAAGATTGAGAATATATCAGCTTTGTGTTAGTGAGCATATTTTTCTTTGCAGGTGATGGTGCAAACTTATAGTAATAAGAAACTTGGTCAGTTGTATTGTGACCAGAAACATATGCAAACTTATATGCAAACGTCTGTGAACTACCCCGAGGTGGTGTAGGGCAGTATTTCCATTGCATGTAGTTAAATATTGCACATGGAGTACTTGCTTAATGCGTGAAGTGATCACCATAACACTTAAAACAGAACATTTCATCATAGTTAGAAGTGTTCATACATTTATTTGGAATTAAAAACAGTGGAATACTTGGGATCTTGCAGCATTATGTGCACTGCATCAATGTTCTAATGATCGGAGACAGTACTAGGGGTGATAACATGATTTAAAGAGATGCGAAACACATATGGAATTTGCACAAGTTCAGTAAAACAAAATATATCATACAATACCCTATATCAAACAATTCGATTAGGAGCTGGAATAGCAGAAATGTTCAGCAGGGAAAGGTCTGTTTGCACTTTGTGTGATAAAGAATGGGGTGTTAAAACCAAGTTCACCATTTGTACTGTAGAGCGTTCTGGGAGATAGTGTTCGTTTAGAAGAAAGAAAAAGACTGTCACAAAACCAATACACAGGACAAGGAAAAGTAATGAAATTGTAGTCCACAGGTATAGCCATGGAGGAACAAAGTACGTCTTCTGCAACCAAAAGTAGAGAACACACAATCTACCTCTGAGAGGTGGGATTGGAGGTGGTAGCGGCTCCGATGAGTCTGATGAGAAGTCATCAATTTCGATGATGTATAAGTTGAAGAGTATCAGCGGGAGGATACAGTCTTGCTTAAGGGGAGTACCTCATACTTGCTGACGGCCCCAGTGAGTGTACATTTTTGGTGAGATGCTCCGTTTTATGCCCAGCATAACCCTGGTGTCTGTAAATAAAAACTGTACTGCATATAAGAGATTAGAAGGACTATGGCAACTCTCCAGCTTTTTCCAGACAATATTTATATTGACACAATCAAAGGCCTTGGTAAAATCCACAAGATGTTAGAGGAGATGCTTTTATTTTGATTGCTTGATGGCTTTTCATTGTTGAATAAACCAAAATATCTACAGCACTTGTTGTTGCTTGAAATCATGTTTGATTAAACATTATCAAATTCTTACTTCGGGCCCAGGGCTCCATGTCCTTCAGTAACAGATTGGCAAAATACTTTGATGCTACATCCAGCAAAGCAATTAGCTGGTAGCCTCTTGTGCTAGCGGTAGGTCCCTTTTTATAACTAGGTTGTTTCATGCCATGATGCTAGGATCGAAAGAGACAAAATGTAAAAAGGCTTCAGAAAGATTTATACCATGAATCAGCATCCTGTTTTTAGAATCCTGGTGCACGATCTGCTCTGCTTTTCCTTATAAATATTTGTTGTTGTTTCATGGTGTAATCTAATGGACACAAGGAGGACTGTTGAATTCTGGATGGATCTGCAATTCAGTTTGATGATTCATTATCTGGGACCTCGTATATAGATGGGATATGTTTGAGCCTGTGGTACATTGTTACCGTTGGCCTGTTTTGGACTTTTTCCCTGCGATCCACAATCACCTTAAACTTCCTCTGATCTTTGCTGTTGCAGGAAGTGAGCAACCCAAGCCATTCTTCATCATTTTATTTCCTTTATTTGCCTCCAAGATGGTCTTTTTGTAGGCTTTGCATAGTATATTTACCTTACATAGTTGGTCAGACTCATTTGAGAGTGTTTTGATTTTCCTCATTTCCCTGCGTAGTACATGTCTCTGCTCCCTTAGTGGCTTTGTGTACCAGCGGGTTTGATTTAAGGTTGAGGCATGTCCGGTTGTTAGTGTCCCCTGCTTCTTCTAGGGTGTTTTGTATTTGTTTGCATAGTGTCTCCCAAGTGCTGATTAAACTTTTATCTTCAAGGGTTGGGACTTTAAAAATTAGATTTATGAAATTATAATTAATGATGACTGATGTGTCCTATTTCACTCTTTTCCAGGTGTCCTGATTGCTCGAGAAACCTTGTTAGAACTAGAATTCCTGGTTGGCTGAGATATGCACCCAGGGCAGGCAGGAATCACCACTCTAGTCAGGGTAAGTTAAGTACACACTAAAAGATAGGCTTTGCTCACCCTTTGATAGCTTGGCACAGAGCAGTCAGGCTTATCTAAAGAGGCAATGTGTAAAGTATTTGTGCAACACACACAGTAACTCAATTAATACATCACAAAAATACTTCACACATGGTTACAAATATAGATTATATTTTTAGAAATAAAACAAGACCAAAACTACAAAAATCCAATAAGTAAACAGTGCTTACAAGTCAAAAGTGTTAAAAGGTTACTTGATGTGTCGCTAGACCAGACTAAATGCAAAGATCATGCTGACTGCAATGGAGTGCATACAGTTCCAAACAGGTCCCACTGAAGTTTTTCCTTCTCACGTTGAGCCAAAATTCCCATTCGCCGTAAAGACGGTCACCGGAAGCAACTAGAGCGTCGCTAGCAATGATCCTGCGGGCGCAAAGAGTTGACCAGGCGTTGTGGACTGCAGTCGGGGTCTCGTGGTCATGGGCGGCGATGATTGCTGTGCAATGAGACGATTTTGCATCAGCTCGTGCTCATCCTTCAAGAGAGTTGCACAGATCTGGAGCGAACTGACCCATTTGCAGTTGCAAAGAGCCCAAAAGCTTGATTTCAACCATCCAAAAGCCACTTCCAAGGGCCCAGGATTGCAGAGGCACCACTTGGGGTTCAGGAGCAAGTTGAAGAAAGTCCCAGGAGCTGTAGGTGATGAGTTGGAAGTCTTTTGTGTCCCTGAGACTTCAGCAGAACAGGAGGCAAGCCAGCAAGCCCTTGGAGAACACCTGGGAGAAGGCAGAGTCCAGCTCTCCATTAGCAGAGTCAAAGACCAGCTGGCAGTAGGGCAACAAACAAAAATGTAGGACTTCCAGAGTAGCAGTTCAGTCGAGTTCTTTAAGCAGCACAGCAGTTCCTCTGGCAGAGATTCAGTTCCAGATCCAAAAGTGTCTCATTTGAGGGGGTCAGAGAGCCGGTACTTATATCCAAAAGTGACTTTGCTGTGAGGATGACTTCAAAGTAACTCTCTGAAGTGCACAAAGAGTCCTTTCAACACAGCTCTGTCTGCCACGCTATCTGTGTGGGGTAATCAGTCCTTTGTGTGGGGACAGGACACAGCCTATTCAAGTGAAATGTTAGCCCCTCCCTTGTACTCCTGTCTGATCAGTAATTACAGCTTAAAAACTTTTTAAGGACTTCCCAATGTTAACCTACGAGTGGGCCTCACAGTAGTGGAAAACAAAATAGACTGTTTGTCGCTGCCAGGACATGAAAACATACAAGTATATGTCCTACGTTTTACTTACATAGCACCATGCCCTTTGAGCTACCTAGGGCCTACCTTTTGGGTAACTTATATGTAATAAAAGTGGAGTTTAAAGCTTGGCAAGTAGTTTTAAATGACAAGTCGAAGTGGCAGTTAACTGCACACACAGGTACTGCAGTAGCAGGCTTAAGAAGGTAGGTTTGAAAGGCTACTTCTGTTGATGCCACAATCAGTGCTGCAGCCCACTTGTAGCATTTAACTTAACGGTACAACGTATAAGGTATACCACCTTGCAAGGAACTGAAAAGTAAATTAAATATGTCAATCAGGTATACACCAATTACACACATGTTTAGAGAAGAAGCACATGCACTTTAGTACTGATTAGCAGTGGTAAAGTGCTCATAGTCCGGAGGCCAACAAAAAGATTCAGCAAAATGTGGAGGTGAAAAGCAAAACGAATGGGGGAAGACCACCCTAAGGCTGAGAAGTCTAACAACCCTACTGTGCAAATCCTTCTCATAGGTCTGTTATTACTTATACATGTCTTCTGTGGAAGGTGATCACTTTTGTTTCTGTTTGAAACAATCCTGGGAATCTGCTTAAAATCTTCAAGTCCCATTGTTTTCTGCATGTGTTTTATGACAGTAAATCAAGAGCTTCACCGGCAGACAGCAGCCTTCCGAGGAGCACTGCCATAACATGTGGCTTGCACTTACCTTTGCATGCTCTACTAGTGCCAACTGCCAGATGTTGTGTGCATTCAGTAACAGAAAAAGCTGGCATTATAAATCCTTTCGAGAATGGCTTCTCATCTTCTGTACATTCTCCACATGAGATGCATGAGTTTAGTCACTGAAGCTACGTGTTCCATAAAACCAGCGGACTGTTACAAAATGTGCACGTGGTGGTAGCCATTTTGATATTACAGAGTATAAGTTACTTGTGGTCTAGAACGAATTTGCTACAAAATCAAGGTACAGAGTTGCTACAGGTGAAACCTTGTTTCCAGAGTTTTGGAAATTTTTCAGACTATTTATATTTTGGAAGTTAACAAAAGACTGATCAGGAGAGGAAGAAGTATTCTATAAAAAATAATCATGTTTAAGGTTTTGGACTTCATGTTCCAAGAACTAATTCAGGAATCATTGTTTGAGCATTAAGAAATTGAATATAGTGCATCTTGTTATTTCCACAAGAGGAGAGAAAATGATCCTCATCTCTTCACAGAGTTTTGATAACTTGTCTTTGATACTTTGCATTTACTATATTACAGTTTATGAACCTCTCACTTTAAACATAACTTGAATCACAGAGGTAGTTGTCTGTAGTGCAAAAAGCATGAATGCTTTACATGCTCTTAAAATGTATTTCATAGATGGAAGTTGTGATTATCATATACAGTACAAGAAAGCAAGTGCTATAACAAGAGTGATAAAAACACCAAATACGTCTTCTTACCAGTGCTACTCAGGTTAAAGGCAGTGTCCACCTATCTCACTAAGTTGAGTGGTGATGTTTTCTCTCTTATATACTATTGCCATTTCTCTGGACCTACTTCTAACCAACCCATGATTCAGTGTATAGTTGGCAGTGAGTTCAGAAACATGTAGAAGCACACATAGCTATTGTTGGATCTGTACTACAACGTTAGTGCTTTCTGACACCTACTTTCTGATACCTGTGGCAAGTTTGACGTAAAGGTTGTAAAGGTGATGCACTTATCCTGACAGATTACATAGATTGTTCATTTTTTAATGATACCGTATGCCTTACTAAAGAATAAAATTAGGTTTATTTTTAATCTTTTGAATTATTTAGTTCAACATTCCCACTTTTACCATTAGCAACTGAGCCATTCACTTATGTCTATGTTGGTATCATTTGCCACCATTTTGATGTAATTGAGATACAAATGGAAATAATTAGAAATAAATTAGAATACTCTACAACTATCATATAAGAAAAAGCAGAAGACAACGGCGGACCAATCAACTGCACCTCACATAAAGTTCAAATTTGTGGAATACGGTGCCCTCTTCTTCCAATACCAGCCGTTGTATGGTTGTATGGTATTACTGCAAATGCAGACAAAGTCTTAGGAACACAAAAGAGTGGAGTGGTGCACCCGGAAGCAAATTGATCAAAGATTCCTCCAGTCCATTTGGAAAGTTCCAGCTTTATTTAAAATCTTGAGATCCAATCAATAAAAAACATTCCAGCCAACACGTTTGCGTTCAAACTGTGGTGAACTCGTCAGGGCTTGTATTTATATGATGGTAAATATCTCTCCTTTTTCAAAAATTGTCCATCATCTGTGACGAATATATTTGATACTTTTTGATTATTTCAGTACGTCAGTCAATAAATGCCACAATCACTGCAAAATGTTCCAGGGGGACAATTATCCTTCCCTCAATCCAATACCCGAATCCGTATTGCCAAACGAAACCCCGCGGTCCGTTGTTAGAATTAGAAATAAATTAGAATACTCTAAAATTATCAGGTCACTTAACTTTTATATGGTTGATTGATAATTCTCCTATTTGAGTCTTGAAAACATCTCCGAATTTACAATTCTAACAAACAATCTTTTTGGCAGATAGGTGTATATTTGTTGATTTCAGTATGCTAATTATCCTGTTGTGAGATGCACTTCTTGTGTAAGTTGTAGCATGGCATACAATTAAAAAGACCTCATATCATAAAACTTAGGAGAAGTCAAGTGGTCAGTCAATGTCCATCACTCCCCTCTGAAAGGGAGTATTCACCACTGGCAGTGGTACCTAGAGTGATTTCATTTTTACACATTTTCAACAATCCCATTAATCAATACAGTTGCATCACATTTCACTTGCTTTCCTCTACATTTGAGAAAAGTACAGCTTAGAAGAGAATACCAATCATGGCCTCTTGAGTGCCAAATATCTAGACAGGAATATTTGATTGTGGGGAAACATGTCTATGACGTACAATCAACCAGAACAAAGGTCCTTAGCCTTATAGCACCGCACACCATTACCCCAACAAACATTTTCTGCCCATGGACTTGAAACCTCACTTGGATCTATGCCCTTGGAAGCAGACCGTCAAGGATGGCACATTACTTCAATGTCTCTTAATTTCTGGATCTTTCTTCTGCTTCAAGATTTAGCCTGTCTAAAAAGTGTAAAGCTAGAGTGTTCTTACTTGCTATTAAAGGTCTTTCCCAATAGTGATAGATGCACTTTGAGCTTTGGAACTCATTTGCCTTTGACTAATTTGAAATATTACAGTTTTCTTTGATGTTTCTGAAGATTGGCCCAGATTAGTAATCTTTTATTTCGTCAGGTGTGTTATCAAGTCATAATACTGGAACCTCGTTTGAAAATTCTTTTTACTGCCAATTCCAGAGTCGCCAGTGCGAGATCGGCAGAAGCTGAGCCAAGATCCATATCACTAGGAGCAGGAGCATCCCAGAAAGGCTCATAGAATGCATCTAGAAGCAACGGCAAGTGCAAGGGAGAAAAGTACAAGTGGGCTGTTAATGGGCTCACCAACAGTTCAGTGTCCAAAGACTGAACCAGTTGTGTTCCTAGGCATATATCCAGTGCACACTCGAAGATGCACAGAAGATAGCAGAATACGGGCTGCTCGCAGTGTAGCCACACAGGCCGAAAGGACAAGAACCAGTGTTCATTTAGTTCCTGAAGCAAGTGTGCACCAAAACACTGTATCATGTATTCATGACACAGGAGTACGTGTGGAAGTGCTAGTTCCATTTGCTATTTTAATGGGACAACCTTTGCCGGGCAGAAAAAGTAAAAACACTGTCCCGACAGTCAGGAACAGGAGCAACAGGAGACCTCCAAAAATGCTTTCCAGCATGGAGTGTATGACTGATGGAATAACTCCGAAGACTGTCTGAAAGGTACTAACCAAGCCGGAGCCTATTTTCTTTAAAAAGTGTGCCACTCCCGTGCTACTAGGCATGGTAAAAATGCAGACACATGGAGATGATAGACGGAGCACTGAAACTTTTCAGACACTCACCCCCAGTCACAGATCTGGGTTCAATCCATGATAAAATGGATCCATGGTAAGAATGCAGTGCACAAGCTCCCCAAAATGTAATGGGAAATTAGTGCGAATTAGCAACTGTATCTCAGAGGAAGACCTTGCAACTTGAAGATCAAACGGCTCCTTTGCAGATGGTAAGGCCACATCCTTCTGGAACAGTAAGGCTCTCAGTCTACCCAATGCATCAAAGTGCACGTTTGAAAGCTTTATGGAAGGCCAAAGCATTGCTTTCCTAACTGTGCGGGCAGGTGGCAACAGTACTTGTGTGCAACAAGTCACATCTGCATAAACCGGCACCAGATAGGCAATTCCACATTTCATTCTGCAGCCGCCTTGATAGTTCAACATCAAATAACTCCCATTCGAGAGCAATCTGAAAGCCGGACGTATCACAGCAGCTGGGGAACCATTCAGACAGCAGGACAAATTTGCCATCAACGCATTGCATGTGCCATGAAATGAAACTTCTCTGCACAAGGAATGTCCTAAAGCAGTTTTGCAGTTTGACCCGCTAAGAAAGACCTCAGTTTTGCCATTCTTACAGTGATAGCTAAAAGGTAAATTCCATGACTCATGCACATATCCTTCTCCTAGCGCTTCATATCTGCCTACTTAATGGTATTGCAAACAGTATGAAAAGTGTAATGTCGATACCGGTAGAGAAATAAACCCCATGGAATATCCAATCCACTGAAGGTATTTCTGCAACATTAAATGGTAATTTCTCTAGCTTTTCGATGTGTAACATGGTGTATGTTGCATCCTTTCTTGCCATAGTTGTCTGCTGTTTTGTGAGATTGTAAGGCAAAAACAAGATTGTGACATCAAGGTGTCGCCATGATACGTGAACGGAATGGAGTGTTTGCAAAGTCCAGCTTAATAACATAATTGATCTAAGCTGTAACTCCCATGTTGTAAAGAGGACATGTTGTTCGGTATGATGTCTATCGCAGATGACATGATGTTACTTAGAGAGTATATCCTAGTGGACAATGTACTTATACCATTATCTACTACCTCAAGAGCACTTTCTAAATTTGCTCTTTCAATCTCACGCAGTCTCTCAGCAGCCTCCTGCTGGGAAACTTTCCACACTTCATTGTATATTGCATATGAGAAGTGCTTGTGACGTGGCTTTCAAGGGCCTAGTAGAAAGTCTGTAGCCCCATATCATAGGAAAGAAGGGACAAGTGTTGTTTCACCTGGGACAATGTTGAGGTTCTTAGCCAATCAAGGCACAACTTCCCAACACTGTAAGTTCTTACCATCCCTGAATGCTGTGTCTGAACATAACGTGGGTCAGGCCTGCTGATCCTAAACCCTTTGGTGTCACCCAGGAAAATTGCATGACATCCGTTAGTATTTAAAAGCCACACTAACCATTCCACTTGATTGGTCCCTGAAGAATTGTATGAACTGTTGTGATGCATGGTGTCTAATGTTTCCTCCGTGTTATTTGTGAACCGTGGCAAATTTGCAAAACGTGCAAATGTGGGAATGTTTGGTGTATTTAAATCTTTTATCTTAGCCAAGACATGATGTCTGTTGCACAGTTTTGTTCAGGAAAATCATTTGATGTGGTGTCTGGCATGCTCTGAATAGTGCCTCATTCCCTTGAACCTGCTTATCTTTAGTTCCCCAAATTAATTTCAACTCAACTGTGTCCCTCCAAAAGTCTAACCCTTGTGTGGCCAATTGGAAAAGAAAAGATTGAGAATATATCAGCTTTGTGTTAGTGAGCATATTTTTCTTTGCAGTTGATGGTGCAAACTTATAGTAATAAGACACATGGTCAGTTGTATTGTGACCAGAAAAATATGCAAACTTATATGCAAACGTCTGTGAACTACCCCGATGTGGTGTATGGCAGTATTTCCATTGCATGTAGTTAAATATTGCACATGGAGTACGTGCTTAATGTGTGAAGTGATCACCATAACGCTTAAAACAGAACATTTCATCATAGTTTGAAGTATTCATACATTTATTCGGAATTAAAAACAGTGGAATACTTGGGATCTTGCAGCATTTCGTGCACTGCATCAATGTTCCAATGATCGGAGACAATACTAGGGGTAATAAAATGATTTAAAGAGATGCAAAACACATATGGAATTTGCACAAGTTCAGTAAAACCAAATATATCATACAATACCCTATATCAAACAATTCCATTAGGAGCTGGAATAGCAGAAATGTTCAGCAGGGAAAGGTCTGTTCGCATTTTGTGTGATGAAGAATGGGGTGTTAAAACCAAGTTCACCATTTGTACTGTAGAGCGTTCTGGGAGATAGTGTTCATTTAGAAGAAAGAAAAAGACTGTCACAAAACCAATCCACAGGACAAGGAAAAGTGTAGTCCACAGGTATAGCCATAGAAGAAAAAAGTACGTCTTCTGCAAGCAAAAGTAGAGAAAACGCAATCAACCTCTGAGAGGTGGGATTGGAGGTGGTAGCGGCTTCGATGAGTCTGATGAGAAGTCATCAAACTTGACAAAGTAGCCAGAGGCTGTTCAATTTATTTTGGGCAGCTCTGTATGTGGTGTGGAACTTGGAGTAGACTCGAATTGCTGTACATTGATACAAATGCAATCCGTGTCTGTGTTGGTTTTCCGAATAGTAATATGTGTTTCTTTGCAAGTTGTTTGTATAGTTGTTGTAGATGTAGCAGGTGGTAGAAGAGATACTTCAATATTTACTATCCCCAACCGGGGAGTAGACACTTCATCGCTGATCAAAACTTCCAATGGGACTTCCTGGGGTGTAGTTAGAAGAGACATGTAACTACTCAGGATCCCATGTGGCCTACTGTGTAGAACCGTTCAGATGATGAGGTTTGATAAGATCTATTGACACAAATCTCTCGTTTTTGCAATGAGCAAGGGGCGGTAAAAGTACAGTTCTGGTACCTTCAAAAGCCAGGAAGATGTACATGTGCTCTATAAGATGCTCAAATTCTTTCTTGTTCACAATTTTCTCGCTGACCAGTTCACCAATCTTGGAGATCCAGCTGGAGGTTGCTGGTGCTTCCTTCATTTCTCCACTGGCGTTACGTTTTATTTGAATGTTGCTTTGCCCTTCCCGGAAACTGTTCAATTCCTGTAAAGCAACCAAACATTCATTTATATAAAATTGTGTTCCTGCCGTCACTGTGCGGGGACTGTTGTGGTCAGGTACCCCATTTTAACCCCAAACAGGATATCTTAGGGAGTCCGTCCCCCCAGAGATTTTCTAGGCAGATTGTTGAGTGCTCTTTGGACCCCATATAGGTGATGGACCCAACTGCGACCTGAACCTAATACCCTTTCTGTTAAAGACTACTTTAGGTCTCAGTACTTCATTTCCCTCAGGATGGTAGGGGGAGGAGTACCCCACTGTGACACACAATTTTCCCATGGTGTCTTTGTAAGCCTTAGAGGCAAATGCCAGCCCCTGGTCTGAATGGAATGTGCCAACTATGTATGTCCCAATGAAGACTTGCAAGTCTTTGATAACAGTTCGGGTGTCAGACGATCACTGTGGCCAAACCCATAGGACTTGAGAGCAGGAATCCACTGCGATCAAGATGTATTTGTAAGCCCCATATGATTGCAATGGGCCGCAGTGGTCTAGATAAATTCAAGCCAGAGGCTTGTCTGAGATCAAAAGAGGAGTCTGTGGTAGCCGTGTTACAGTGGAACCCTTCATCTGCTGGGAGATGTCGCATTTGAGGACAAAGTCCCTGGTCTGTTTATAGAGACCTGGCCACCAATAACGTTGCTGCAACTGGGAAATTGTAGCTGCCACCCCTGCGTGTACACATGCTAAACCCTCATGTGCTATTAGGATCAACCCTAACCTGTGATCTGAATTTGGTATTACTCTATCCCCAACTCTGGGAATACGAGCAAATTGTATGTTTTGCGCTCTTAACTGGTGGGAGTACTTCGCTGGAATGCTTTTTGGCAAATGGGTGTAGTACAGTTTAGACAGCCATCATAATGTCTCTATCAACTCTCGTACTGGAACGAATAATCATAGTGACAGCAGCAATTTGCACTGTTGCTTTTGTTGCTTTTGTGGCTTAGTCAGCCATCGAATTCCCTGCAACATGTATTCCTACACGTTAATGACTCAAGGAGTGAATCACATGAGTCCATGGCAACCATTCTTTCAGCTTAGCCACCTGCCCCCAAAGCGTTTTGCGCTTGATGGCATACATTTTGCAATCTCTGAATCAATTTGTGGCTCCAATAGTGTAGATACTTGTTGTAAGACTGGACACAATAATACGAATCACACACAATGAGTGTGGGGAATTCAAGATCCGTTTTCTCTTGTAACAATACCAGAGCCCTGAGTTCTGCTAACTGTGCTGTGCAGTCACCAAGTGATTGCGTGTAGGTTTTCTCAGGGTGGAATTCACCATCCTGCATTCGCCCCTTCATGGCTGTGCGTGCTTCTGAATATTGGTGCTTTGTCCCTACTGCAGGTTGGGCAGAACCATTAGTATAGATGATGTAATCATACTGATCAAGAGGCATGACTTCATTAGGCAGAGGATATCCATGTTCATATTGCAGAAATGCCTGTGTTTGTAGTGTAGAGTCAAATCTGTAATCTACATCTGTTGCGGTGAGAGAGTTGGCCATTTGTATCCATCGTGGATGTAATGCTTTTGTGTTGAGATTGCTAGATTTTGTGACAGCCTCTAAGGCTGGCACCGGAGTCACGACAATTATTCGTTTCTCCTGAGCCAATGCTCTCTCTCTCTCTCTCACACCACAGCAGTCTGTACCGCCGTCAGAACTTTTCTGTTGGTACAAAATGCATCTTGGCATTGGTGTATAAATGTGGTTTATATGCAATTGGTACCGTGTCACCTTCATTGAATGTAGCATAGGTATACCGTGATGACCCTGCAATGATTCAAATCACCAGGTTTGTGGTGTTTACACTTGTGTGTAAATGTTTTGAAGCTAGCATGTCAGCTTGTACTGAAAGTAACATTTATGTGTGTTCAGTTGTCCAATGTGCACTTGAAACGTCTGGATGCACACTCTGGAATATATGTTCTGCCAAAATTTCAGAATCCCAATATGGATTGTAGTTTCTTCAATGAGGTTGGTGGTTGTAAAAGCGCACATTTCTCTAAGATGTGTGTTGCAAGGCTTTTGCCTTCACTTGACAGCTCGTATCCCAGAAACAGGACATTGAGGTGGGCAACTTTTGATTTATTTAAATTAAATTAGTACCCCACTTGAGCAAATCCCAGAACTATGTGAGCTACTCTTGTCAAGTGTGTAGAGAGGTCATCATCTGTCAAATAAATGTCGTCGACATAGGACAATGCCTGGTTGACAAATTTGGTAGAAGTTCTGTAACCTGGGCTGAAATCAACCCAGGACTGTTCTTATACCCCTGGAGCAAATGATAGAACTGTTTCTGAGAACCCAGTGTGGAAAATGCTGTCAAATACCTGCTTCCAGGTGCTATATTTTGCCAGAAAATCCATACCAAATATCTAATGTTATTTTGTATTTTTTACGCACTATATTGTTCCCTAGAGCAGCGCTATGTACATTTTGTACTGTGAATGTACACGTATATGTGTTTAGATGTGTGTAATCTAATACTAGACAATATGAAAGATCAGGTTTCATATCTGGAAACAAGGGATTATTCATAGGAGAGGTGCAAATTTCTATTATACCTTGGTATTCAGGTTGTGTGAGAATCTCTCTAACTTGTTTTCTAGCCTCATTTCTTTTTTTTCATTTTAAGTTTTTTTTTGTGGTTCTCATATGTGACAATCCAGTGAAAGATGAAAGCTCCGGTATGGTCAGGTTCTGGAGTCATATTGTATACCCACAGCCTGCGGGGCATTTTCTCCCCTGATACACCTTCCATCAACCATTTTTAGAGGTTGTGGGGTGATCCCCACCCTGCCTCTCCTTGGATGAGGATGTCTTAATCCTTGGACCTTTAGAGTATCGTGTCTAGTGATGATCTGGGTTGTAAGCTGCCAGAGATTCCCAGGTGCTGACCCTTTTTGTGGACCCATTTATACAATCCAATCTACCTATCCGCCTTGCAGATGTTAACCATCAAGCACTTGTCGGAACTGTGCTAGATACCCAGTTAATGCAAATCTCCCTTGGTGCTATTATTATCAGGACTAATAGAAGTTGCATTTTCTTATTCTTCCCTTTAAAACCAGCTCCCTCTATGATCCCAAATAAAATCAATGACTGGCTTACCTCTATTCTCCTTTTTATAATGGCTGTTAGAATCTTACCCACTTCTTGCCAGTAACCTTGAATTCCTGGACATTGCCACAACATGTGTGCATCATCCGCTCTCTCCATTTCACATTTCGTGCAGCATTTAATATTTCCTCCCATTTTGGATAATTTCTTAGGGGACCAGTAAGCCCTGTGTAAACCAATGATTTTTTCTTAGGGGAGCATATCTAACAAATGACCAAAGTGTAGTCATCGATACTTGCCAGAGAAGTGAACGGTCAGCTGTGGGTAGGAAATCTTTCCACTTTTCTTCTGGCAGCGTGTTGGAGCCATCTTCTTCCTGGGCCAGCATCCAATACCACTTAGTCACCTCTTTCTTTTGCAGATTAATGTTGCAAATTATTCTCCTTTCTATCTCATTAATTTTATTATCATTTTCTCTCCTTCTATGGGCTGCATAATTAATCAGTCTCCCTCGGATAAAGGCCTTGTAGGCGTCCCAGATTGTTCGTAGGGGAGCGGAGTCCCGATTTAGCTCAAAGTATTCTAAAGTATCCCGCTTGAGGTTAATTACTATTGCTCTTCTAAATGGGACCTGTCCATTGTCCATCTTGGCGTAACTACACCACAATCCAGGGTTAACTCCAGTTTTACTGCAGAGTGGTCTGATAAATGGTCTGGTTGGTGGGTAACTGCTTTGACCCTGTTCCTTAATCTAATATCGATCAGAAAAAAATCTGTATGGGAGGCGTGACCATATTTCTTATTATGGTGTGTATATCCTTTATTCCTGCCCGCCTTCTGTCTCCAGGGGTCAACCAGGCCCAGATTATTCATAAGGTTCTGTATAAAGGCTCTCATTTTGGGTGTATTAACTGTCGGGCTTGAGGAGGATTTGTCTAGAACAGGGTCAAGTACTATGTTAAAATCGCCCGCCATTATGATAAAATTCTCATTATTTAAAAGTTGTTGAAGAGTTCCTTCAACAGAGATGGATCATCTGTATTTGGGCCATAATAGTTTATCAGAGAATATTTTATACTGTTAATTCTAATCACGGCAATTAACCATCTCCCTTTAGGATCTGAGATCACTGTTATTACTTTAGCTTGGGCTGATTTTTTTATCAGAATTGCCACCCCTTTCACATTGCAATTCTGATTTGTGCATGCAAACTGTGTGATCCATCTATGCCCCTTAACTATCCCCTCCCTCTCTTCCTGTCGTAGATGCGTCTCTTGCAGCATTATGATGTCACTGTTTGCTTGTTTTAGGAATTGAAGGATTCTTCTTCTCCTAGCCGGTACCCTTAAACCGTTTATGTTCCAGCTTAAAACCCTCAGGCTGTGTTCCTTATCTAAAGCGGCTATCTTCCTGGACCCACCTGACTCCAAAACTCATTATTCCATTTATGACTGTCACATATGAGGGCCTTGTATATTTTTTTATTTTTCTCCCACTGCTACCCACCCCATGTGCTAGTTACATTAAATGTGAAAACTGATCCTAACCCCACCTCCACCCACCCAGGGGAACCCTCCCTTTGACCAAACTGGGCATTTAGTCATGGCCGTCAGCCCTCGTCTCTCCAGGTGAGTTATACATCCTTAATTTGTCTATGGACTTAGCCTAAGACTAGAACTAGGTTTTAATTTGCTGTATTAAGTTGTCCACTTCCACCAGTTCTTTAAGGTTATACATTTAGTTATTTTACATTATTTTTAATGTGACTGGGAATGTCATTTGAGCCGTGGCACCTAAGGACTTGAGCTCTTGTATATATTTACCTAGCTCCCATTGTCACATTTGTGTTTCCTTCACTATATCTGAACGAATATGGAAGGACCTTCCATCTTTAGAGTATGAGCCTACTTTTAGTGCTTCAGAGAGTATCATTTCCTTAATCGAGTAGGTGTCAAAATTTATAGGAATCTTCCTAGGTTTGTCTCTATTAGGGTTTCTTCTGAAGGGGTCCCTGTGTATTCGCTGGATATCCTGGTGGAGGTCCAAAGCCCTGGCTGCCGGTATTAGTGCCTTTATTAGGGTTATGGTGAATTCTTTCAGGTTCTCACCTTCTTTTCCCTCAGGAATGTTAAGGACCCTTAAATTGTTTCTTCTGGGGTTGTTTTCTAGCACTTTGATTTTCTCCTGAAGTCATTTCTCACCCACCTTAAGGTTTTTGATCTCTTTACTGTTCCCGGCTACCTCCCCTTTCATATCTTCTAAGGACGTTTCCAGATTTCCTATTCTTTTGGTCAGGTCTGTTAGTTTAATTTCAAGATTCTCATAGGCTTTGCACATTTTTGCTTGATTTGCCTCTGACAGTGCAAATCTGTTTTTAATCTCTTCCGAGAGTGTATATAATAGCCCCCTGATATTTTCCTGACTCGTGGGGTGTGGCTGTGCTCCCTCGGCTCCTTGAGGTGGGAGGGCCCCTGGTTCTATCAATGTTGCAGATACAGGGTGTACTATCTCTTCTTCCAGGACTTGGAACCTGTTAGTTAAAGGTAGCTGGAGCACCTCAGCTTGGTGTTGTTCCATATTACTAATGCTGCCTGGAGAGCCTGAGATACCAGTGTGCCCAGTAGATGTGTTTTCCCTGCCCCTGTCCTTGAAGAAAGACCTTAATGAGGGTGTGATTTTAATTACCCCCCAATGAGTCTGCTAAGTTCCCCGAGTTGCCCCCTCTTTTTCTCCTGTATATGTGTTCAGCAATATGATCTTTGGTGGGGGCCCGAGGGGGCGGTAGATATAGAAGCCTGTAGTGTGGGGGAAATAATTCGGGGGCTTCCCTTGCTCTACCCTGTTCCTCCCCCTTTGACTGTATGTCAGAGAAAATTACTTGTGAATTTCTTAAAGTGTACCTGTTTATTCCTTGTGGTCTTGAATCTGTGGAGGGGGCCATTTCAATATCCTCCGTTTTCCTCCTATGCAGATTTTTTTTTTGCAATGTCTGGGGACTTCCCCAGCGCCCTCGCGGGAGTCCTTTTGGGGCTCATATGTTGAGGAGAGCCGCAGAAATCTGACGCTAGTTTTGCCATTACAGGCTGTGGCCGCACGCTTGTGCTGACACCGCTGCCCGCACTCCAAAGGTGAATCCGAGATGCAGCTTGCCAATCCCGGCGTAGCTGCTGGGGGGCCAGGAACCACGGGTTGCTGTAGTTGACTGGCCACGTCATGTCAATCGATCTCCCAAGCAGCTTTGCCTCCTATCTCCTATCCGCAAGAGAGATGAAACGGGAACCGGAGGGAGGGAGCAGAGGAAGCGGAAGAACCCCGGAAAAAAAGCGGAAAGAATCCTCAGCTGTCGGCAGGGTGATTGACTCCGTCCATCTGGTGAGTGTCTTGGAGAGACGAGGCGCTTGCAGCTGGCTCCTTAGCTGGCCGCCATGTTCTCCATTGCGGTGTCCATTGGTGAAAGCTCACTTTGCCTCATTTTTAATGGGGTATTGTCTTTGAGGTTGTGAGGTCAACCTCAGTGGTATTTTATGATAAGGGGAACCTTCATCCCACCCTACATGGTTGTGGTATAACACAGGAGCTAGTGCTAATGCCCACTCCTTGGTGCATGATTGCTTTACTGATTCTGGGATGAGGTTGGAAAACACAGATAAAATTACCATTTCTCCTTTGCGGCAATCCATCACAAATTCAGGAGGCCAATCTTTTTCAGCCAAAAGATTATTGTAGCCAAATGACAAGTTCTCCCAAAAGAGAACATTAATGTTTCTAGATACATCCCCCTCCAGTTGTAGTTGCGACTCATGTAAAAGATGCTTCCACCTGGATATAGACAATACTTCCACCAAACAATCCATCAGGTTCCAGCAAACTGTTTTGACTTCTGCCACGCTGTCCAGCATGGTCAGAGCCCACGGCATGTTTGAATTTCAGTCCAACTACCTTCTTTTTTAATTCAGGTTTTTACTGTTTGGGTTTGTCTTCCTTTTTATTATGTAGTCAGTGTTGTGAGTCCTTCTTCAGTTTCACGTACTCCTCTGATCTGCGCTCTGGCCATCCGCCTCTCTACAATCTTTTCTCAGATACCTCCTAAAGAGAATGAGATAAACGTGTGTCCGTATCCTGATACTTGTCAGGCGCTTTGATATTATCATGATTACGCAGATTATAGTGTTTTTCAGTGGCCTCCTGTTGAGGAGATCCACCCTGCGACTTAGTCTCTTCTTTATGTTTTTTATTATACCACTTCTACTTGGAAGATCCAAGTGTTTGCCTAGAGTTATCCTTTTCAGAATTGCTCTTAATTTGAGGTTTACTAGGTCTGGCTCCCAAATTATCTCTACCAAACTTTGTACAAGTTTCTTCAATAATTTTCGGTAATTCACGCTCCTGTTGTCCCGGAGCCAAATCCTGTAGGCGCTGGGGTATAGTCAATGCTGCTGCTTCCCCTTTACCATTACTTAACATAATGATGCCCATTGCGGCAAAATTGCCCATCAGTTCCATTCCCAAATCCTGTACAAAGACTGTACCCCATGAGGTGCAGTTCTCCACCGGGGGAGTCATCCCCATGGCAAGCATATTGTAACGATTCTGTGGTTTTCCTGTGGTCCAGTACAAGGAAACACAGCTTCAAGCTGACTGGTTTTTGTACAATCCATAAACACAATTTCCTCCCATCTGGTGGGTATCTTACCCATTGAAAGTCTGAGGACTAATGCCTGGTGTAGCCAATGGTGGTTGTTCAGCTTGAGCAGCCCTCACAGAATTTATTGTCATTGTTTGCATGACAAATTGTGTTAAATAAATATATGCTTTAATCAGATCTGTGTACAATGTACAATGAACACAATTCTGCTGATCCTAGATTATCTATATCTGGATGTGGTGTGTAATTGGCTAAAACTGGCCATGTTTCTCCCTCATTGGTAAGGGAATCTAGTCTAACGTTTGTATGTGTATGTGGTAGGGCACCTTCAAACTAATTTTTATGTTCTTGGTAAGCTAATGGTATTTCTTGAACTACATAAGCTTCATAGTTATTAGTTACTGTATCTACAGTGTATGTGTGAAACAGTTTTGGAGTCGCATTGACTGCTGGGAATGTAACCCATGAATAGAATACCTCTGTCCTGAATGCTTTGTGAGCCTCCACCATAAAGGTAATGCCTCAACCCATCTGGGGCAGACCACGTTGCAACAACATTTGTGTATTTGCATGTCTGCAGTTACCTTATATGGTGATAACCATGTTGTCAGTGTCAGACATATTAGCTATGTGGAGTTAGAGAGGGTACCCCTATGGGGAGATCCTTTGAACGATTCAAGCTTGAGTAAGCTACAGTCAATGCATAGAGTTTAGCCTACTCAGCTGAGGAGGATTTTTCCCTAAACCAAGGATGTCTCCTGTTAACAGATGAATAGGGGGTCTTTGGGTACACAAAAGAAAACTAATCAGGCGATACATTAAATAAGAGCCCAAACTGTAATTTTGGTGGTGCCATGTCGTACAGTTTGTACCTGCCTCGGTAAAATTGTGCGTTTGCTGGACAACATAAATGTCAGGATTGTGCCAGACTGATTCTGTGCACACCCTCAGGATATGTTGGCCTATGTCCCTGATAGCCCCAGTGGTCCATCTGTACCCCTAGGGCAATAAATGTATGCACAACCTTAGAATATGACAATCCTGATTCCCCAAGGAAATCATGGTAAAAGATATAGAATGTTTTTGTTTTGACTCTCATGCACACCCAAAGAAGTAATCCCGAAATTATTTGCAAGGCATTTCAATATTTATTGAAGCATTGTGATTCTTGCATAAAATATGTGTGCTGCGATTGTGAGTAGAAGGAAACAGATCAGCATAATTAGCATTACAAGAACAGTGGAAAGAATGAGCATTTCCACCAGTGTGCTAAGACAATGAATATATGCAGGCATATAAGTGCTCTGTATAGTTATACTCCTACTTAGCGCTCCCTAACCTAGTCTTGCCTAGGGTGGGTCATCTGCCAAATCCCTGCTGGGTGTACTAACTTCCCATTACCTGTGGGTAAGTGTCATCAGTCTGTCCATCTTGGTGTAGAGCTCGACATCCCTTCTGTTGATATGCAGGAATCAGCTGAGCTAGACTTCTGACATGTGGTAACCCTGCAGTGTCAGCTGAGTGCTCTTCTGCCTAAACAAGGAAGTGTTTGTGTATTTTTAACAATGGAACCCACGTGGCCATGTCACAACCTTTGTCAGGCTGTAATTTGTTTATTTTAGTTGGATAGCGTCGTCACCTTTCGGACAATAACATAAATATAATTTGCACAGTGAACTTTATCCCTTCTACTGAATGTTCAAGGTATTGTGATAGTGTGCCTATGAAGAGGATACGTAAGCAGTGCAGATTCAGAGAATGTAATCCTCCATGGTCGAGCATGCTAATGTATGCCAAAAATCACGGTGTGTAAAAGAGAAGGCGCCTTAAGAAACACAAGCATGTAAATGGTTGCGTTTCTAGCTCAGCCTGCCTAACCACATGACAGAGAGACCCAACCCTAAAATGCGATTTCTCATGCCACACAAGGCCACTTTGCGTGGCCCTAAGTGGCTTGACTAATCAGGAGTAACACAACACAGTGCAAATTGCTGCGTTGTGTTACTCTGCCCTGGGAAGCCATTCCATGGGCGTTGCGTGGGTGTTCCCATGGATTTTGATGCATTCCCAGATTTACCATTGCTGGTAGACCTGAGAAAGTGCCAAATTGTTACGCCTTCCCAGGTGAGGCATAACAAAGAGAAATATCTTTATTTCTCCTCGTTACTTCCTCTTTATATGTGTGCTGCATTCTGCAGCACACATTGTGAGTGGAATATGCCTCAGGGGATTGTTTCTGTGCATGAAGGTGCCCCTTCCAGCACAAAAACAATACTGCTTGCAACGCAGGCACCCTTGCACCATGGTGCAACAGTGCTTGCATTGGCGCTAGGCAGCCCAGTGTGTACCAGCACTGAGGAAAGGACAAGAATGTGCCGAATTGTAATAAATACGGTGCATTCCTGCCCTTTCCCTGTAACGTAGCGAAGAGCACCAAGGTGACTTGCTGAGCTGCGTTGCGTTACTTTCTCATAAATATGGCCCAAAGTTCTTAGAGAATCTCTGGTCAACCACTGATAGGGATGGCATAAACAGCTATGGCACAAACAGCAGGCAATCACAGAGAGGAATGAGTTATGCTGAAGCAGTACCAACAATCTTAAAGTTAACCCCTTGCTTGCGTCGGACGGCCGGGAGCCATCCGACGCTACAGTGCTTGTGTGTGTTGGACAGCTCCCGGCCGCCTGTGCACATGGCACTGGAAATCCCTCTGGTGCGGGCACCAGAGGGGTTTCCTTTTCCCCACAGCAGCCTCAGGAGCTGGGGAAAAGCTTCCCCAGATCCCGAGGCTGTTTCCTTTGTTTCTCTGAAATGACGATCAGTGCGCATGTCGCGCTGACGGAATTTCAGAGAAACCGAAACTGAAATGAGCCGATCGGCTCATTTCAGTTTCACTTTCTACGTGCTCATTGAGCTATCTCAGCCCCCCGAGCACATAGAAAGACAGGAGAGGTATCATTGGAAAGGGGAAATCTCCCCTTTCCAATGCTACCCCACCCTAGTGGATCCCTGCTTGGGGATCACCCTGGGAGGGCAATCACCAAGCAGGGATCCAACCACTGGACACCAGGGAGGGGGGAAAGGCCCCTTGGGCAAGGGCTTTTGCTCCACCCAATTGTTTTGTTGCATATTCAGTCTTTCTGAATATGCCACAATAGCCCCCGATAGCCCCCAATCTGCCCCCTGGGGGGCAGAAAGTGCATTAGGTACCAGGGATTTATTTTTTGAGGACATTTAGGGGTGGGGGCTGCCCGAGAAGGGGATGCCAATGCCCCCACCCCTGCAAAATTCCACAGTGTTTCTGCCCCCCCGGAGGCAGATGGGGGCAATAGCCCCTGATCTGCACCCCGGGGGCAGAAAGCACAATAGACACCACAGATTTTTTATGTATATAGGGGTGGGGACTGCCCAAAATAGGCATGCCAATGCCCCCAACCCCCCAAAAATTCCACAGTCTTTCTGCCCCCCAGGAGGCAGATGGGGGCAATAGCCCCTGATCTGCCCCCGGGGGGACAGAAAGCCCACTAGGCATCAGGGATTGTTTTTTTATTTTATACGTAGTTGGTGGGGGCTGCCTAAAATGGGCATGCCAATGCCCCCACCCCCGCAAACTTCCACAGTCTTTCTGCCCCTCCTGGGAGGCAGATGGGGCAATAGCCCCCGATCCGCCCCCGGGGGAGCAAAAAGCACACTGGGCACCAGGGATTTTTTTTTATGTATATAGGGGTGGGGGCTACCTAAAATAAACATGCTAATGCCCCCACCCCAACCCCCAAAAATTCCACAGTCTATCTGCCCCCCACAGGAGGCAGATGGGGGCAATAGTCCCCGATCTGCCCCACTGGGGGGGCAGAAAGCCCACTAGGCACCAGGTATTGGTTTTTTTTATACGTAGGGGCAGGGGCTGCCCAAAATGGGCATTCCAATGCCCCCCCAAAACAATTGCCACAGTCTTTCTCCCTTCCCTGGGAGGTAGATGGGGGCAATAGCCCCTGATCTGCCCCCCGGGGGCAGAAAGCACACTAGGTGTCAGGGCTTTTTTTAAATGTATATAGGGGTGGGGCTGCCCAAAATGGGCATGCCAATGCCCCATCCCCCCAAAAAAAGTCCACAGTCTTTTTGCCGCCCCAGGAGGCAGATGGGGGCATTAGCCCCTGATCTGCCCCCTGGGGGGCAGAAAGCCCACTAGGCACCAGGGATTGTTTTTATTTATACGTAGGGGTGGGAGCTGCACAAAATGGGCATGCCAATGCCCCCACCCCCCACAAAACAATTGCCAGAGTCTTTCTGCCTCCCCCGCGAGGCAGATGGGGCCAATAGCCCCTGATCTGTCCCCCCCGGGTGGGCAGAAAGCCCACTAGGAACCAGAGATTATGTTGTTTTTTTATATGTAGGTGTGGGGGCTGCCCAGAATGGGCATGCCAATGCCCCATCCCCCCCAAAAATTCCAGAGTCTTTTTGTCCCCCCAGGAGGCAGATGGGGGCAATAGTCCCTTATCCAGAAAGCCCACTAGGCACCAAGGATATGTTTATGGGCATGCCAGTGAGAAGCCCCATAGGCAAGGGTCGCTCTCTTTTTTTGGCACACACTTTGGCTGTTTCAGTGATATTTTTAGTCTCATCTGCACCCAAGTGGGGGCAGAAAACCACTAGAAACCATGGAGAGTTTGTGTGTGTGTAAGCTAGAGTTTGGCTGATGGTCTCCGTGTACCGACCTTTGGCTGGCATTTTGCTGGCGGTGTGTGTGGACCTGCACTTGGCTAATGGTGTGGGAGGACTCGCGCTTGATGATGGTGTGTGTAGATTGGTGCTTGCCTGGTAGTATGCGTGGAGTGGCGCTTGGCTGGCAGTGTATGTGGACTGGTGCTTGGCTGGCTGTGTGCATGGATGGTGCTTGGCTGCAGGGCTAGACTGGCCATAGTGGGCACCAGGCGTATCCCCAGTGGGCCGGAGGGGTGGGTGCCCGTTTTCTGGCAGTGGGGGGCGGTTTTACATGAGAAACACAAGAGGGTCCCTGGTTATAAAATAATAAGGAGAAGAAAGCAGGGAAAACACAATAAATAACAACAAACACTTCGCCCTAATTAATACTTTAAAGTAAGGTGATACATCCAAAAATACACATGTCCCATAGATCAGTAATTTTCAAAATGTATTATCAAAAAGTATAAATCATTATTATAAATTAATTTTTGATATCACATATATACATAAAAATATCGTAAAAAAACATCAACATTACACATCAATTGTTGAGAAGCCCTGTTAACATGATGAGGAATCGTGAACGTGATGTACACATCAAAAAGAAAAAAGAAACAAACATCAAAAAAGACAACATCAATTAATCAATACAAATAACCCAAAAGGACAAAAACCAGTGGAAACACACAATTACATACAGACACAAAGTTTACAATACAAAATTCTTAAAATAAATACATGTGCAAAAGAAATGCGACGACGTGCGTTTCAGAAGTGAGATGTACACAACCAATTCCTTCATCAGGGCGCTGAGAAAACAATTACATCAGTGGCCATCAGCCATCTGTATGTCATACACTGTAGCTGGATATGCAGTGTGGGGGCTCTGTAGCAATATACGTTATGCTTGGGTTTTCTAGATAGTATGGAATGCTGGTTCAGACTGACGTTGCATCACAATATAGTAGAGGATGCATGAAGTCCAGGGTACAAGGCAAAATTTGATAGATACCAGTAGTCCGAATGGACCCGTTCATAGGTATAAAATAGGGTACTAGATCCCGTAGTTAAAGCAGTTATACATGTCCCAGCCGGGACTTAAACTGACGTGAATACTCTTAGAAGTTTAAGATTGACGGAAACTCAATGGCAGAAGATATCCATCCAGGGGAATTTTAAGAGAATCAAAAATGTCCTCCGTATACTTCCATAGAGTAGCCGGTCTGCGGTATCTGTCTTGCGCCGGTAGTGGGGGGCGGTTTTGTCATTGGGGGCTGGTTTTTCAGCAGTGCTACAATATCAGCCCCCAGTAACAAAAGGGGTAGAGGTGCTTTTTACTAGCAGGCCCCCCCTCCCAGGGCTGGTCGAGCAGCAATCTGCCAGGGCTGGTTGCTGTTCCCAGTCGACCCTGCTTGGCTGGCAGTGTGCGGGGATGGCACTTGGCTGGCGGAGTGCATAGGTTGCACTTGGCTGGCGGTGTGTGTGGATAGTGCTTGGCTGACTGAGTGCATGGATGGCGCTTGGCTGGCAGTGTGTGTGGATGGTGCTTGGCTGGCAGTGTGCATGGATGACGCTTGGCTCATGGTGTGCATGGATGGTGGTGTGCATGTAGTGACTCTTGGCACGTGGTGTGGTTTGCATGGATCCCCCAGCATTTCTTACCCAGAATCCCCTGCAAACCTCAAATTTACTTACAAAGTCACATTTTCCTCACATTTCTGTGTGGATAAGCTGTAGGATCACCGCACAGGCACAAATTTCCTACCACCCAGCATTCTCCTTGGTCTTCCGAAAAAAATGATACCGCACTTGTGTGGGTGCCCAAAGTGGCCTAAAAACGTATAAACAAACTGCCCTTTTGGACCCGCTTTGGGCCCCCCGCAATCTCTACACATTTTTGGCCCTTCCATGTCATAGGCACTTGGCCCATCCACACAAGTAAGGTATCATTTTAATCAGGAGACTAAGGGGAACGGTGAGTGGTAGGAAATGTGTGCCATGCAATGATCCCACAACTTTCCCACACAGATATTAGAGGAAAATGTGACTTTTTAGCTAAATTTGAGGATTGCAGTGGATTCTGGGAAGGAAAATATAGGGGGATCAGTGCAAGCCCCACCTCCCTGGACTCCCACGGTTGTCTAGTTTTTAGAAATGTCTGGGTTTTATAGGTTCCCCTAGATATCTGCAAACCCGGGACCAAAAACACAGTTGCCCACATATCTATCATAAAACGAACTAGTTTTTCAAGGGGGTAACCTGCGTTTTTGGTCCCGGGCTCAGCGACCATCTAGGGAATCCTACCAAACCCAGATATTTCTGAAAACTAGACGCTCAGGGGAGTCCAGGGAGGTGTGGCTTGTGTGGATATCCTAAAAGTTTCCTACCCAGAATCCACTGCAAACCCCAAATTTAGCTAAAAAATCAGATTTTCAAATTTTCTGTGTGGGAAAGTTGTGGGATCACCGGGCCTCCACAAATTTCCTACCGTCCATCATTCCCCCAGGTCTCCTGATAAAAATGGTACCTCGCTTGTGTGGGTAGGTATAGTGCCCACAACAGAAAATGACCCAAAATGTACTGTGGAGACTTCAAAATTATCGATCACAAAAATACCTGGTTTTGAGAGGGAGTCACTAGCGTTTCTGGTCCCGGGCTCAGTGGCCATCTAGGGAAACCTACCAAACCCAGGCATTTCTGAAAACTAGACACCTGGAAGAGTCCAGGGAGGTATGGCTCACGTGGACCCCCCAATGTTTTCCTATACAGAATCCCTGTAAACCTCAAATTTAGCTGGAAAAAATCAAACTTTTCTCACGTTTCTGTGTAGGAGAGTAGTGGGATCACCGGGCTGACACAAATTCCCTACCACCCAGCGTTCCCCCAGGTCTCCCGATAAAAATGGCACCTCACTTGTGTGAGTGGGCCAAGTGCCCACGGCAGGGAAGGGCCAAAAATGTATTGTGGAGACATCAAAATGACCTATCACAAAACGACCTGGTTTTCCAAGGGGGCCACCTGGGTTTTTGGCCCCGGACTCGGGGGCCATCTAGGGAAACCTATCAAACCCAGACATTTCTCAAAACTAGACACCCGGGGAAGTCTAGAGAGGTATGGCTGGTGTGGATCCCCAAAGTTTTCCTACCCAGAATACCCTGCAAATCTCAAATTTAGCAGAAAAAAAATCACATTTTCACCACATTTCTGTCTGGGATCACCGTTCCGGCACAAATGTCCTACCACACTGTATTCCCCTCATTCTCACAATAAAAATGATACCTCACTTGTGTGGGTGTCCAATGCAGAATTGCCTAAAACCTTATTTTTTTTTAAAATATAGCGCTTAGAGTGCGATGTGGTATCCTCTCAATCCATATGTTTTTGGCCCTTCCCAGTCGCAGGCCCTTGGCCCACCCACACAAATGAGGTATCATTTTACTCAGGAGACTGAGGGGAACGCTGAGTGGTAGGACATTTGTACTGGCAATGTGATCCCAGCCAGAAATGTGAGGAAAATGTGATTTTTTTCAGCTAAATTTGAGGTTTGCATGGGATTCTGGGTAGAAAAACATTGGGGGATCCACGCAAGCCATACCTCCCTGGACTCCCCCATGTGTCTAATTTTCGGAAAAATCTGGGTTTTGTAGGTTTCCCTAGATGGCCGCTGAGCCCGGGACCAAATACCTAGGTGCCCCCCTTGTAAAACCAGGTCGTTTTGTGATAAGTAATTTTGATGTCTCCACAAAACGTTTTGTGCCCTTGCCTGTTGCGGGTACTTGGCCCACCCACACAAGTGAGGTTCCATTTTTATTGAGAGACCGTGAGGAACGCTGGGTGGTAGGAAATTAGTGTCAGCCCAGTGATTCCACAACTGTCCCACACAGAAACGTGAGAAAAATGAGATTTTGTCAGCTAAATTTGAGGTTTGCAGGGGATTCTGGGTAGAAAAATGTTGGGGGATCCATGCAAGCCATAACTCCTTGGACTCCCCTGGGTGTATAGTTTTCAGAAATGTCTGGGTTTGGTAGGTTTTCCTAGATGGCCACTGAGCCCGGGGCCAAAAAGCCAAGTGACCCCCCCCTCGCAAAACCAGGTCGTTTTGTGATAAGTAATTTTGAAGTCTCCACATAAGTTTTAGGCCCTTCCCTGCCGCGGGCACATAGCCCACCCACACAAGTGAGGTACCATTTTTATCAGTAGACTTTGAGGAATGTTGGATGAGTGGAAGTTTGTGGATCCACACAGGTTCCAGAACTTTCCATCACAGAAATGTGAGGAAAATGTGAATTTTTCAGGTAAATTTGGGGTTTGCAGGGTATTCTGGGTAGGAAAACGTTAGGGGATCCACACAATCCATACCTCCCTAGACTCCCCCGGGTGCCCAGGTTTCAGAAATGTCTGGGTTTGGTAGGTTTCCCTGGATGGCTGCCGACCCGGGCCCAAAAATGCAGATGCCCCCCCCCTTGCAAAAATAGGTCATTTTCTTATTAGATAATTTTGATGTCTCCACAATAAGTTTTTGGGCCTTCCCTGCCGCGGGCACTTAGCCCACCCACACAAGTGAGGTACCATTTTTATCAGGAGACTTTGAAGAATGCTGGGTGGGTGGACGTCTGTGGATCCACACAGATTCCAGAACTTTCCATCACAGAAATGTGAGGAAAATGTGATTTTTTCAGCTAAATTTGAGGTTTGCAGGGGATTTTTCATAGGAAAACATTGGGGGATCCACGCCAGCCATACCTCCCTAGACTCCCCCGGATGTCTAGTTTTCAGAAATTTCTGGGTATGGTAGGTTTCCCTAGATGGCTGCTGATCCCAGGCCCAAAAACGCAGGTGCCCCCCCTTGCAAAACTGGGTTGTTTTGTTATAGATAATTACGATGTCTCCACAATACATTTTGGGCCCTTGCCTGATGCGGGCATTTGGCCCACACGCACAAGTGAGGTACCATTTTTATCAGGAGACTTTGGAGAATGCTTGGTGGGTGGAAGTTTGTGGATCCACATAGATTTAGGAACTTTCCATCACAGAAATGTGAGGAAAATGTGATTTTTTTTTAGCTAAATTTGAGGTTTGCAGGGGATTCTCTGTAGGAAAACATCAGGGGATCCACACCAGCCACTCCTCCCTGGACTCCTCCTGGTGTCTAGTTTTCAGAAATGTCTGGGTTTGGTAGGTTTCCCTAGATGGCCGCAGAGCCAGGCGCCGAAAACCCAGGTGACCCCCCTTGTAAAACCAGGTCATTTTGTGATAGGTAATTTTGATGTCTCCACAATAGGTTTTGGGGCCTTCCCTGCTGCGGGGACTTGGCCCACCCACACAAGTGAGGTTTCATTTTTAACGGGAGACTTTGGGGAATGCTGGGTGGGTGGAAGTTTGTGGATCCACACAGATTCCAGAACTTTCCATCACAGAAATGTGAGGAAATATGTTTTTTGACAAAGTTTGAGGTTTGCAAGGAATTCTGGGTAATGTAATGTAATAGAAACTTATATAGCGCAGCTGTCACCCCACGGGTATCCTGGCGCTGAGACTTATCCTGTTATCAGTGTGCATGTATCTGACCTATCCAAAAATAAAGAAAGACTCAAGGTACTCCTTCCTCGGGAAGAGCCAGGTCTTCAGCCTCTTTCTAAATGGAAGCATGGTTTGAATTTGTCTAATATCTAAGGGGAGATCATTCCAAAGCCGTGAGGCTGCGACACCAAAGGCTCTCCCACCAGTCCTAGTCTTCTTGAATCTCGTAGTAGCCACCAGATTTGGGCTTGATGAACGGAGATTTCTCCTGGGAGCATACCACTTAAATTTTTTCTGCAAGGATTTCGGGCCTAACCCATGTACTGCTCTAAACACCGTACAGAGGGATTTAAATTGTATTCGTTGGCAAATTGGCAGCCAATGAAGATTCTTCAAAGCCAGCAATGTTGAGGATCTACGCTGCCAGTTTAGTGGCAGTTTGGCTACTATAGTCTGAATCCTTTGCAGCTTCAGTATTACTGAGTTTGGTGAACCCAGGTACAGAACCTGGTGAGGGCCACACAAGTCACCCCATCCTGGATTTCCCTGGGTGTCTCGTTTTTAAAAATGTATAGGTTTGCTAGGTTTCCCTAGGTGCCGGCTGAGCTAAAGTTCAAAATCCACAGCTAGGCACATTGCAAAAAAAGGGTCAGTTTTCACTGGAAAAATGTGATGTGTCCACTTTGCGTTTTGGACCGTTTCCTGTCGCGGGCACTAGGCCTACCCAAACAAGTGAGGTACCATTTTTAACGGGAGACTTTGGGAAATGCGGGGTGCATGGAAGTTTGTGGATTCAACCAGATTCCACAACTTTCCATCACAGAAATGTGCTGATTTTTTTTTTTGACAAAGTTTGAGGTTTGCCAGGGATTCTGGGTAACAGAACCTGGTGAGAATCACACAAGTCACTCCATCCTGGATTCTCCTGGTTGTCTAGTTTTCAAAAATGCATAGGTTTGCTAGGTGTCTAGTTTTCAAAAATGTATAGGTTTGCTAGGTTTCCCTAGGTGCCGGCTGAGCTAGGGTTCACAATCCACATCTAGGCACATTACAAAAAAAGGGTCAGTTTTCAGTAGAAAAATGTGATGTGTTCACGTTGCGTTTTGGGCCATTTCCTGACGGGGGCACCAGGCCTATCCACACAAGTGAGGTACCATTTTTATCGGGAGACTTTTGGTAATGCGGAGGGGGTGGAAGTTAGTGGATCCTCGCAGATTCTAGAACCTTCCATCACAGAAATATGAGGAAAATTTGTTTTTTTTTTACAAAGTTTGAGGTTTGCACATATGTATCTGCAGTTTTCATATCATGTCAGGTTTCAAATACCGATATAACCCTCAGGTTGTTTCCCAATGTAGACACACACCTATTTCATAACCTGTTTTGTATGTGTCTGTGTTCATCGGCGCCCTTGTAGAGAGATCAACCACACAATATGTTTCGGGCCGTTTCCTGTCACAGGCACTAGGCCTACCTACACAAGCGAGGTACCATTTTTATGGGTAGGCTTAGGGGAACACAGAATTGTAGAACAACTGTTATTACATATTGACTTTCTATGCATTTCTGCCTTCCAAATGTAAGACAATGTGTAAAAAAGAAGTCACCTTGAAACATTTCCTATACTTCACATGCTAGTATGGGTACCCACAATTTTGAAGATGTGCAAATAACTACTGCTTCTAAACTCTATATTTTGTTCCCATTGCGGAAATACATAGGTGTCCTTGATACCTATGTTTCACTCTTTATATTTTACCAAAGGAATTGCTATATACCCGGTACACAATGAAATCCCATTGCAAGGCGCAGCTCAGTTATTCGCTCTGGGTACCACAGGTTCTTGATGAACCTAGAAGACCTATATATCACCATAACCAGAAGGGTCCAGTGGATGTAACGGTATATTGGTTTAAAAAATCTGCCATAGTTAGAAGAAGTTACCGGTGAAAATGTTGGCACAAAGTGCTATTTTTTTAACTCAATTTCAACATTTGTTTATTTCAACTGTTAGTTTCTATAGGAAAACCTTAAAGAATCTACATAAATGACCCCTTGCTAAATTCAGAATTGTGTCTACTTTTCTGAAATGTATAGCTTTCTGGGATCCATTATTGCTTTCACACCCATTTCTACCACTAACTGGAAGGAGGTTGAAAGTACAAAAAATAGTAAAAATAGGTTATGTCCCAGTAAAATGCCAAAACTGTGCAGAAAATGTTGGTTTTCTGACAAAAGTCTGCCTGTCCCTAAAAGCTGGGAAGAGGGTAATTTCAGTACCATAAACTCTTTGTTGATACCTTTTGCAGGGAAAAAAACAAATGCTTTCTTCTGCAGCACTTTTTCCCCATTTTTTCCCAAAAAACCAAATTGTTGCTGTACTTTGGCTACTTTCTGGGTCCCCTCCAGGGGAATCGACAAACCCTGGGTACCATTAAAGTCCTCAGGATGTTGGAAGAAAAGGATGCTAATTTGGTGTTAATACCTTATGTGGACAAACAGTTACAGGGGCCTAAGCGCAAACTACCCCAAATAGCCTACAAAAGGCTTAGCACAGGAGGGGAAACAGCCTAGCAGCGAAAGGGTTAAGGAAACATCACAATAAAATTCACAAATCAAATTAGAGGACAATGTAGTAAGCAAAAACTATCCACAATAATTACAATCGGACAAGGGGATCCAGTTTACTAGTTTTATGACAAAAAGTGCCTAGAAAAAGTAAAACACTATTTAAAAACAACAGTCTGAGTTTCACCAGGACCCAGGCGCAATTTCAGGCCAACTGCAATGGAGCGGAGGTTGGATATGCCAACTGGTAAGCAAATGATACCGGTTAATTATTGGTGTTCAAGAGAGTTACTGAATTTGGCAGTGGGTGTTGCTTTGACAAGCCTTATTCAGACCAGGAATCTATATGAGGGCCCTAGGACGCCAAAACAACTCACTGATTTGATTCTAAGAGGCAATCGATAATGTGTGCACAATACCCAGAGACAAAGAGGGAGGAAGGCCCAACAGAGAACGAAAAGGGAAACTGAGGGAAGCCAAGAAGGAGGAAACCAACAAGTATGAGGGATGGATAGCAAGTTTGAACTGGTACAAAAGCAAGAGCCACCGCAACTGACAAAGAGGGAGGAAGACCCATAAAGGCCCAACGGAGAATGAAGAGTGGAACTGAGCAGAACCAAGGAGGAGTAAAACAACAAATATGAGGGATGGATAACAAGTAAGAACTGGTACAAAAGCGAAGAGCCACAAGAACTCATTACATACTGCCAGGCAAATGCTGTGTGCCATGAAAGGACTTAAATACAGATGTGCTACAAGTTGACACAAAAGTGACCCAAAATCAGGAAGTGAGAAGAGTGAACCTTATGTCAGTTAGCAGTCTAGTGTTGCAAGCCTTTTCAGTTTCCACTGACCCATCTTCCAAAATCCCCAACTCCTGTGCATCTTAGGTTTTATTGTGTGCCTGTGCTTAGCCGGCCTCCTGACACAAACAAAGATTATAGATGCACAATTGTTGTATTCTTTGACTTTTAAGAACACATTAGAGCCCCCATCCACCTAAGATATCCCGTCTAGTGCCCAAAGGCGGACCAGTGAGGATCCAGTCGATTTAGGACAATAAACTATCTCCATTGGTCTGGGGGCTTTGAAATATACTGAAAAGACATTGGGCCTGATTCACAAAGGTAAACTTAGACCAAACGTCTGGGCCTGATTCACAAAAGTAAACTTAGACCAAAAGTCTAAGTTTAGACCTAAAGTCTAACTTTACTACTACTAAAGTTAGACTTTTGGTTTAAGTTAGACTTTTGGTCTAAACTTAGACCAAAAGTCTAACTTTAGTAGTAGTAAAGTTCGACTTTTGGTCTAAGTCAGATTTAGTAGTAGTAAAGTTAGACTTCATGTCTAAACTTAGACTTTTGGTCTAAGTTTACTTTTGTGAATCAGGCCCTTAAATTTAGACCTGAAGTCTAAGTTTAGACCTAGAGTCTAACTTTACTTTTGATCTAAGTTTATCTTTGTGAATCAGGCCCCAAGCCTCTTGGTACACATAACTTAGGCACTCTCTCTAAAACATGTTTTTGAGTTCTTCATATTCTCCCTCTTTTCTTTCTGCAATTTTCTTCTCTCCTTGCCAGTGTTTTCATTTGCATCCATGGAAGTTTTTCCTGTCCTAGCATCGTTCATTTGGAAAGGGAAATGGAAAGGAAAAGACTTCAGACTTTCAAGTCTCTCACAGATTAGCAGAAGGTAAATGGTTTCTCATGCATCATTGCCGGCATTGGCATGCCATACGTGTCTGCTGCCTTTTGGCATAATTGCCCTCTGCTTCTTCTCCTGCTGCCCTTCAAGTGTCTTGCCAATGCATGGCAAGCACTGCTCAACCACCCGCCACTAGCACACCACAGGAGCTCCTGCTTCATTCATGACTTGGCACCTCCCATGGGCTTCATTGTAACTAGACAACCAGGGAGCTAGGTCATTTGGCCACACTACTTTGCATTCGAAAATGATATCAGCATCCATCTGAATAGGAGGAAAATTAGCATAAGAAAATTTAACGCAGTCAGCATAGTCATTTTTTTTTCAACATCAGTAATCAAATACCTCATTGTCATGCAGCTCCTCTTTGTCGTATAATTCAATGGGTTGTATGGGCAAGTAGCTGTTCTACCATTGATAGACAAATGCTAGCCAAGTGGCTGTATCCCGAGCCCATTTCTCTTTAAAGATTCCAATACATAGAGGATGGCGAGCAGCTGAAAGCTCGAGCCAGGCTCGAACCTGAAGCCTGGCTCTGACTCAGATCTGATGCTGTTGGAACCTCGAGCCCATAACGAGCCGAACTTTCACGTGGCTTCTGCCTGCCACCCTCACTCTACCCTCATTCCCAAAGAGGAAAAACAAAGCATTAACATTTGAGGTGAAAATGAGGCAGAAATGGATACCCAGTAGTGGCTGATTTGTACAAAGTGAAACCGAATACCTGTATTAATCCCGGCATTCCCACTTAATCAAATGATCAGATCTTGGGCAAAGATTTTATTTTATCGATCCTCCTTTTTCTTCACTATCGCAAATGAAAGCACCTTCAAAGACCCGAGTTCCGAATACCATCTGAACAAAAACATAGGGGCATATTATCAAGCCCAACATCGCCGCTTTAGCGGCCGTTTTCGGCCGAAAAGCGGCGATATATTTATCTCCATATCATCAATGCGCCGCTAACTTGCATTAGCGCATGTTAGCAGCAGTTTTACTAACGCCTCGCCTTGCATCGCTAATTAGATGCAAAGTAGGCGTTCCTTCACAAAACAACAGCAAAATAGTCGCAAAGACGACATCGCGCTATTAACAAGCCGGACACGCAATGCGATATAAATAGCCACGCTAACCGCGGTTATCGCAGGAATCTAACGTCAGGTAAAATCCTGACGTAGCTATCTTTTTAATGGGAGGTGGATTGACAGATTAAGTCCACACTGCCATATTTACAAGCTTTTCATTAGCGCTGTGAAATCATCGCTTGATTTCACACGCTAATGATGTTTATCGCCATCTATCGCTGGTTTGAACATCGCCTGTTAGCAAAGCGTTGCTAATACGCCGCTAACACGGCGATGTAATTCAGCAATAGACGGCAATAGACAAAAACGCGCTAAGTGCGCTTTGCGATCATTATCGCAATTACTTGATAAAAAGGCGGGCCATATTATCAAGTAATTGCGATAATGATCGCAGCGCTTAGCGCGTTTTTATCTATCGCTGAACTACATCGCCGTGTTAGCGGCGTATTAGCAACGCTTTGCTAACAGGCGATGTTCAAACCAGCGATAGACGGCGATAAACATCATTAGCGTGTGAAATCAAGCGATGATTTCACAGCGCTAATGAAAAGCTTGTAAATATGGGAGTGTGGACTTAATCTGTCAATCCACCTCCCATTAAAGATAGCTACGCCAGATTTTACCTGACGTTAGATTCCTACGATAACCGCGGTTAGCTGCGACTATTTATATCGCATTGCGTGTCCGGTCCGCTTGTTAATAGCGCGATGTCGTCTTTGCGACTATTTGCTGTTGTTTTGAAGGAACGCCTACTTTGCATCTAATTAGCGATGCGAGGTGAGGCGTTAGTAAAACTGCTGCTAACATGCGCTAATGCATGTTAGCGGCGCATTGATGATATGGAGATGAATATATCGCCGCTTTTTGGCCAAAAACGGCCGCTAAAGCGGCGATGTTGGGCTTGATAATATGCCCCTTAGTGCGTTTGATTTAGTAGGCTATAATATGCTCCAGCTGCAAGAATGTGGCAGCATACAGGGGCAGCTGTGTGTCTTACCTCATAGTTCACTAATGGCACTGTCACCGGGGTGGGGGATTAACGGTTCTAAGTTTATGTTTCAAAACTACTTATAAGAAGTACTTCTCATTGCAGTGTTATAATGAACGTATCAATGTCAAAGGTTTCACGTGTGAAAGAAATGACCTTTTTTTTAATTATCTGACTTCATAATATTTTATATGACGTTTGTTTTATGATTTACATGGCAAAACGTGTCCAGGGCTCGGCTCGTGCACGGGCTATCCGAGCCGAGCCAGACGTTGGCTCTGTCTCGGCTCTCCCTGGTAATTTGCTGGCTCACCCACCTGTACCAATACAGGGCAGAGCTTTTTCTGGAATATACGGTCATCAGAGGCAAGAAAATGTCAGGAACTCAGCAGATCCTGTGAGCAAAATGAAGATTGGAGGACATGATGAGAACAAAACCCAACAAAAGCACGAGAGGGGTTGAACTCTCTACAAGGGCTACAATTGACACAGACACATAAAAACAGGTCATGAAATAGGCGCGTGTCTACATTGGGAAACAACCTGAGGGGCGTGTATCTGTATTTGAAACCTGACATCATTTGCAAAGTGCAGATACATATGGGGGCCTTAGTATCGGTGTTATATGATGTGGAATATCATGTGAATATATTTGGGGGGATTTTACAAGGATCTTTACCTCCAATGTACGGTCCCGACTAAATTAAAACTGACACTGCAGCCTCGACTCACGTATGCACAAACTCTTTTCAGCATTGTCACTCCAAGTGCATCAGATTATAACTTAATATTTAGAGAACTCTGCATCACCGGCTCATGCGGGATGTTTGATAAAGGGATTGCTAAAAGACCAGTGTGAATGCTACTTACTGCCCATCAATGCCACCAAAATTAGAAAGTCACATCTCGAGGGTCGCAGTCATGCAAAGGGATGCAAGAGGGGAAGCCTTGAAAATAAATGTTTTGGACCACTTTGAACAAAAAGCTTAGGAATCCATATAATGGCGCCAAAACAGGAAGAAGGGCATAACATGTAAGATCAGAGAAGGAGATGCCCTAGCATTTAGAAACGAAAGTACTAAAATAATGTGTGGGATAAGACTAGCGAGGTCTGTGAATGGTCTCGTTATTTCTTCATTGGTGTGGAATTTAAGACGATCTGCAGAAAACTTAGATAAAGTACAAACTCTAAATGGCTGGAAAAGGGTTTATTTAATAATTTATTTAGCCAGACAGCCTGCAATGTGCTTTACTCCAAAACTGACAAGAGTGTAGCTATAGTTTCTAAATGCACAGAGGAGGCGTTCATGGCCATGTGTGCCATCCAGTCAGCCTTCAGATTGCTAGATGTCCAGGTTGAAGTTTTTCATTTGTTATGGTTGTGGTTTGGTGCTTTGCTAAGGTAATGTCCGTAGGTTGTTTAGTTTCGTGTACTGCATTTTGTTTCCAAATCACTCACTTCCAGCAATCACGGAGTCGAGTAAAGTGTTGCATTACCTGGATCAGTGTTCATTCATTAGCACAGCAGGCTGGAAAGGTGAGTGCGTCAAATTCCTGCACATATTCAAAAACATGTAAAGGTTCTGACAGTGCCTATCTAAGCAATATTCTTGAAATAAAGCAAGGCTCCGGGCTGCCTGAAGAAATCTAAGTATGTTGAAGAACACGCTTTGAACCAGACGAAGCACTTGTAATTTGTAAGTAAATACAATTACACTACTACAGGACTGTGAGAAATTGGGTCAATGGTTGAGGTGTATGAAACCCTTCTGAAGCAGCAACCACAAGACTCTCTAGGGTGAACCACAAAAAGCACAAAATTAACCTTTGCTAAACCCTCTGGTAGCTTGGCACAAAAGCAGTACTCAAAAAGTAATTAAGTGAAAACACAACACAAGAAAAATCCCACACCAATCTAGAAAAATCACTCTTGTTTCTATTTGATGTCACTCAGAACCCCTCAGTGAAAAACATCCTGGTAATTCATTGTTATCCAGCTAATATTCTATATGCTACGCATGGCTGATTTATTCGTAAGGTGAAGACAAGTGGAAATGATCATTGTAAATCTGACACATCCAAAATAAAGTACTCTTATTTCAATGGAAGTCGAACCTGTGGTCTGTGCCACATGACTCCTTTCAAAGATAGTGAGCCATGACCGGTGCCATTGTGACTCCTTAGGGTGTCAGTAGAATGAACTCACACAAACAATGTGTATTAGTGGCCCAGAATCGGGGTTGAAGAGATTAAGAAGCAAATGTGGCACAGTGGAACGTGTTGCTGGCCGGTATCTAGTCCTCAGCAAAGCCGCCTATCATGGCCACTTTCTGGTATGGCATAGAGTAATCTGAGAAAATTTGGTGTTGCAACCCTTCTATAAAGGTCCATTACAACTGAAGTCAAACTTGTTATTTATTGAAGAGATTTTCGAATGGCTTTGCAACTCAGAAGGATGTTTGCAAAATGGTAAATATTATTAATTTCGACAGCATGCCAGCCTCTTTATTCTGCAGGCAACTTTGCACCATTTCTTGCCTTTCATACACCTGTGCCTCTGCATCACGGGGGATATGTACAAGGAAGTGGCGGAGCGTGTCGTTAGCCTCCTTGGCTTAACGACACGCTCTGCCACTTCTGAAACGCAAGGCTGCACCATATTTACAAGAATGTGGTGCAGCCTTGCGTTTCCCCCTGCGATGGCGCTAAGTTTAGCAACTTAGCGCCAACGCAGGCACCCTTGCACCAGAGTGCAAGGGTGCAAGGGTGTCTGAGTGCAGGGGAGAATTGTTTATGTGTAGGAAGGTATCCCTTCCTGCACATACAACAATCCTAAAATGCCATTCTGTCACTTTCATATGTGCTGCTTCTGGCAGCACACATGGAAGTCACAAAATGGCATTTTTGTTAAAGGTTTGTTTATGTAGAGGAAGCGACACCTTCCTGAACATAAACAAACCATGGCATTTTGCTTTTTCCATGTATGCTGCACAAGGCAGCACACATGGAAAAAGCAAAAACGAGGAGAAATAATGCATTTCTCCTCGTTTCGCCAACTTAAGACCAGGGTTTTCCTGGTCTTAATTTTGGCGCTGCCTCCTATGTACGCCACCCTTGTACATAGGGGGCAGCATCAAATACAATGGGTGTTGCGGTGGAACGCCCACCACAACACCCACTGCACGCCCATTTCACGCTAACCATAGCGTGAAAGGGGGCCTTATGTACAAGGCAGCGGTAAGCCACGTTTAGTGGCTTAACGCTTCCTTATACATAAGGCGCAGCCCCTATCGCTACCACAAAGTCGGTAAAAGCCACGTTGTGGTGGCGATAGGGGCTTGTACATATGCCCCCACAATTCTAATTAAAGTAAAACTATGGGCACTTCTAACTTTCCAAATAAACAATTAATAAGTTGTTCTGTTTACCATATATATTGGTTTTTAAGCTTTACATTATTATTATTAGCAGCAAGCAATGATAATTTCAGAAAATAGGACTGCAATTCTATCTTGTTCTTATCTGACTAACTAAAATCTGCAAATGAATTTTGGAAACATACCTAACCTTTCAAGCACAAGCTGCTTTTGCAAGCCAAAATTTGAATGTCATTGTATTATATAAATGTAATCACGGATTTCTCATGAAGCAGAAACATATGTCCTCATCCCTATGGGTAAACATGATGCATACTCATTAATGATTTCCAGCTCAATGAGCTGTACATACACCATATGTTACAGGTAGTACCAAATCTGTTTTGAGTGACACACGATAGTACACAAACCCACTGATAACACTGCAAGTAAACATTAAGAAGCAACCTGAATGTTGAACAAATAACTTGAATTAATTTGTAAATATCTTTCAAAAATATGCTATATTGATTGCATTATTTTAGTTGCTATTTAAATAATATAGAAAATAAATATAATAATTAAATTAGAGGTTTGCTATTTATCAGGGCAATAAATAGCAACCATTCTGAGTGTTTTCTTGATAGCATGGAATAACTTGCAGATTTTAGGGTTTATCGCCCCAAAATTACCAGGTCTTTTTCCTCCATTAAATCCCAGCATATTTGACCTGACAAAATGTAACAGGAGATGCAAACCTATTCACAGCTGGTAATTATGGGGTACAATAAACATTGCAATACCTGCGCAACCAGCTATTTCCACACGGATCGCAATTTAAGAAGGCACACAGATTATTATTATGGTGCAAACATTTCAAATGTATTTAGTGGATTCATACCAAAAAACATCAAAAGCCTAAGAAAAAGGAACACATTTGCTTTTCAAATTGACAAATTGTATCTTTTCCAACCATCCTTTTAGCACTTTCAAATGGGGTTTCTCATACCAATTCCCATCTTTTTGCACCAGACTTTGCATAACTTTATTTACGTATCACAGATCATATATTCATAGCTATTTTCCATTTAGGATTGCTCTTGCCAACTTCTCGACTTGCCTTACTAAAGAGAGGCTCTAGAAATGAAATGTAAGAGTTATCCAATTTGTATTTGCAAGATGCCTTAGATTCGGTGCACTACTGATTTGCATAAGGCTGGGTTTTGTCTAGAGAAGCACTGTGGGTGAAAAACGATGGGTTGTAATGCTACCCCGAGCAATTGTTAGTGGTTAGACTATATATGCATGGGGGGGCATGGTCTGACGCCGGGAAAGATGGCGGCTCCTTAGCGTTGCTCCGTTCCGAAATCCGAGGACTTCCACAAAGACAGGCATCGTCTGTGCCCTGTTAGCAGCAAAAATATACGGACTATGCCCATAAATACCGATGGAATGCTTTGATATCTCTTTTTACTTTGGTAAGCCCATATAACGCATTATTTCTCTCAAGATGGGCGGCGCATCGCCGTGACTGGAGTCGCGACCGCCATTTTGTTTTTTCTGACGCTCTTAATGCGTTCTCGGCAATGCTGCGTTTTATCGCACCTGGCAGAGTTATGCTATAATTTCATTACTCAATGGATCCTTGCTTCACCCTTTTTGATGCCTATATTATTTTTCCTGCCTCTTGAACTCTCAATTGCTTCTCACAGCTGTGGTAAGTCCTCATAACGCTTTATTCTATTTAAATGTGCGGCGCGTCTCCGTGACTGGATTCGCGACCGCCATTTTACTTCCTGATATCTGCATAGCGTTGTTGGCACCGCTGTATACTTTCTCCTGTTTGAGGCATTCTATATTTTCTGTTTTTTTCAACGATGGCATCCAAGTTTTGATCTTTTTTCATGTCTTTTCATTTTTCTTCATGTGACCATTTATGAACATTGTCATTGCTACAGTCTTTTGGGATTAGACGATCCTTCAACAACATTTATTCTCCCAGCTTTGCTACTCAGTTAACGACATTGTGTCTGCAATTGCTTTGCTTACTACACGCACCTTTTTTCCCCCGACTGTATCTCACATGTCTATGGGGAGGATTAAATCCGGCAGAGGTGCGACTTCTTCATTCATTCCATCTCCACGTCCAAAAACCAGTACAATTCACACCTCGAACTCTTTTTCAATACTGCAAACTGACATGGAGGAATCAGATCAAGGCATACATTCCCATTTTATAGACACAATGACCACTTTGCCCTCATATACTACTCCTCTCCTGCATTCCTACTCATCAAATGGGAAAAATGTATCTAAAGTACCTACCTCCTCCACTTTAACATCTGCTAAAAGAATTAAAAAAGATCCTCCATCCCGACCACATCTCCTCCGCCAATTTGTTTGGAACTGCTCTTAGACGAGATCAGAGCTCTCAAACCCCATATGGAGCAAACAAATATCCGACTGCAAGCCCTAGAGGATAAATGGTCCACACTAGGTAGCAAAATTAATGTAATAGAACACCAAATAGAATCTTTACAAATATCCTCTCAACAAGTTCATCCTATGAAATCAGAAATTCTACAATTACAGAAACAAGTAGAGAATCTTGAGAACCGAAGCAGACGTAACAACCTACGTATCTATGGTTTGGCGGAAGGACTGGAAGGATCCAGCCCTATCTCCTTTTTTCAATCTTTTTTGCCGCAGTTTCTCGAATTTCCAGAATCGCCCTCATTAAACATACAACAAGCTCACAGACTTGGTCGTTCTCCTCCGAATGCATCCACTCAGCGTAAACCTAGAGGTGTGATATTATATTTATTAGAGTATACAGATCTGCTGAAAGTTCTATAAGCAGCTAAAACCAAACGTCGCATCTCTTGGCAAGGCTCCCAACTATTCTTTTCACAAGACTATGCGAAAGTCACGGCAGACAAAAGGAAAAGTTTCTTAGCCATGCGTCCAGCATTGCGTAATTTGAATGCCAGATTTGGTCTAATACACCCTTGCCTTTTTAAAGTGACTTACAAAAATAAAACAACAACCTATGAAGACCCAGCATTGCTTCAACGATTTCTTGATGATTGCAGAGAAGATTCCATGGAGTTGGCAGGATCATCTTCTGCTTGAAGTTTTTCTTCTCTTTTATTAAAACAAGTTGTGATTTTACAATGTTCATATAATATATTCTGATTAGTTAATCTCCTTATGTTTTCTCCTACCAGGTGCTGTCTCCCTGCTTCACCCATTGTTGTATAGTCCGTTATCCATTGATGCTTCCTCGTGATCTCTCCTGGAGTTTCGTGACTGGCTGTTCGTCTTCCCCCTGTGGCCTCAACACCCTCCACCCATGTTTGAGTCTTTTGGTATGTTTTATTGTTTTTTTATGTCCATGTTTGAGTCTTTTGGTATGTTTTATTGTTGTTTTGTCTGTCCTTTCTCTCTATCTTCTCTTCTTTCTTTTCTCTTACCCTTTCTTTCTCCTGTCTTTTCTTTTCTTCTCTTCTTTTTTCTTCCATCTCACTTTCCCTCATTTATTTATCGCTTCCTTGCTGATGGAATGCTTGTTTTTCATGTTTCTAGAAATTGCAAGTTCTCTATTGTATTTTGTTTTTGCTGTAGTAATATACAATGTTTTATTCGTATTTTATACAGTTGATTAATGACATTACGTGTTATTTCATGGAATGTTAAAGGTTTGGGTACGCCTATTAAAAGGCAAAGGGTTCTTACTCATTTATCTAATCTTAAATCAGATATCGTATTTTTACAAGAATCCCACTTAGTCACTTCGGAAGTTCTCAAACTTAAACGACAGTGGGTAGGAAATGTTTTTTCCTCTCCAGGTACTACCAAAAGAAATGGGACTGTGATTCTTTGTCATAAGAGACTTAATGTATCATTTTTATCTCAAGACTCAGATGATGAAGGTCGTTGGTTAATTCTTCATCTTAAAGTCAATAATATACCTATTACTTTGTTTAATGTTTACGACCCCACTAAACCTGATAGTAATTTTTGGCCACATATTTCTTCTCTTTTGATGTCTTTTTCTACACCATATGTTATTTTCGGTGGTGATTGTAATGTAATTGTTGACCCTTACATTGACCGTGCTTCCAAATCTCCTTTTGTTTCTTCTCCAATGCATCAACAATTTACTACCCTGATTTCCCATAGATCTCTTGTTGACTCTTGGAGATTTTGTAATCCACAACTTCGTGAATACACCTTTTTCTCTCCCACTCACCTCTCACAATCACGCATTGATTATTTATTTGTCTCTAAAGCACTAACTCAATCTATACTGCGGGCAGATATTGGTTCTATATTGATCTCTGACCATGCTCCCATGATGTTAGATTTAGAAGTATTTCCAATTAATGTCATCAATAAAAGATGGTGTTTCAATACTTCTTTGTTAGCTGACCAAACTTTCACTTCCTCTTTTGAAGAATTCATTCCTGACTTCTTTAAGCGTAATATATCTTCGGTTTCTTCCTTTTCTACTGTCTGGGATGCTTTCAAAGCCTCATCTAGAGATTTTATTATCTCATATGTTGCACACAAAAACATCAAAATTCCCGAAAAGCGAATGAAATCCTTAAAAATATTAAATTACTAGATTCACTCTATACAGTAACTAACTCTCAGACTGATCTTAACAACCTTATTAAAGAGAAATTTAAGTATAATAAAATATCTACAGAAAATGCTTCTGCTTATCTCCTACGAGGTAGCGCTCGTTACGATGGCGGCCAAAATAAAGCAGGCAAACTAGTCTCATATCTTAAAATTAAAAAAGACCGTAATAAGATTGATTATGTTTTAAACTCTAACTCTTGTCCAGTAACCAAAAATTTAGACATTTTGGAAGAATTTAAGAAATACTACACTTCTCTTTATATTCCTGAAACTGTTCCAGATTCTATTGACATAAAAAATTATCTTACCTCAATAGACAAACAATTTCCATTGGATAATGATTTCTCGCCACTAGAACATGATATCTCTATAAAAGATATATCTCATGCTTTAAAGCTTCTTAAAACTGGTCCAGATGGATTACCCGTCGAATTTTATTCCTATTTTTCCAAATCCCTTCTTCCTCATCTTCTTTCTCTTTTTTCACACTTCATTTCCTCTAATGCTTCCAGTGGTACCTTTCAAGATGCTCTTATTTGCCTAATCCCTAAAGAAGGAAGAGATCCCCATCTTTGTAAAAATTACAGAACAATGTCATTAGTTAACTCTGATTACAAAATATTTGCCAAAATTCTCGCTCTTCGTCTAGAACCTCTTTTACAGTCCATTATATGTAAAGAACAGTCTGGCTTCATTAAAGGGTGAAATATCGCAGAAAACACCAGAATGTTCTTTAATATACTACACAAATCCAATCAATACTCCCATTTTCTTGCAGCTATTTCCCTAGACGCGGAAAAAGCTTTTGACCATATGGATTGGTCATTTATTTTCCATACATTATCCTGGTTTGGCTTTGGTCCCAAATTTATTTCTAATATTTCCTTGTTATATACCTCTCCCAAAGCTTCTATTTTTGCCAATGGTTCCATTTCTAATTCCTTCATGTTACAGAGAGGTGTTCGTCAAGAATACCCCCTTTCTCCTCTTTTATTTATTCTTACTCTAGAATCCTTCCTTGCTAAAATTAAACAAAATCCCAAAATACATGGCTTCCAGCATGATAATTTTCATGTTAAAATGAGTGTCTATGCTGATGATATTTTATTGTATTTATCTAAACCAGAACAATCTATCCCAGCTTTCATTGCTGAGGTCAATGTTTTCTCTTTAATTTGTGGTTATAAACTGAATCACGATAAATGCGAAATTCTCCCTCTTAATATTTTATGTTTTAAGCAAGACTTTATATCCACTAATTTCTCATGGAACCCCCAAAACATTAAATATTTAGGTCTCTGGTTTGCTCCCTCCATCAAACAAACCCTATCTCTAAACATGACTCACGTCCTATCCACAATCTCTTCGTCTAACTCTAAATGGCATCCTCTATTTTTATCTTGGTGGGGTAGATTGGACATTATCAAAATGATGCTTGCCCCTGTTATTTTTTATTTGCTCTCTGCTACCTTTCTCAGCTTTCCTTCTTACTTTTTCCAAAAAATGAATTCTATTTTACCTACCTCTTTATGGAATAAAAGAAATCACGCATATCCCTAACCATGCTCAAACGTCCCAAATCACAAAGTGCAGTAAATTTCCCTGACTTCCAACTCTACCACAACGCTTTTCATCTCAAACATCTTTCTATATCCTTAAATCAATCCATTATTAACTCTTCTCCACTATGGAAAGACATTGAACTTTCTTTCTAGTCTCCCTTCTCTTTTGCTGAATTTCTTACTTTCACTCACAAAACTCGATTTCTGTCTTTACCTATTCATAAAACTTCCCACAAGTTGTTTCACTCTTTTTGATTTTGCACCTCTCAAGTAGAGATCAATTTCTTAATTCCTCCATCTGGCAATATCGCCTTCTTAAAATTAATAACAAACCCATCTTTTGGAAAGGGTGGCGAGATAAAGGGTTACTTTGGATCAATCAGCTTTACTCAAATGATACTTTTCTTACTTTTTCTGATGCACAATCTCTTTACAAATTACCAAAATCTTTCTCTACCAAGTTTAAAATATTGATTCAAACTCTTTCTTCTTCCTTTTCTTCAATATCTTCTATACCATCTCCCATACTTCTTCATTGTAATATTCTTCATACTTTAAATACCCAACCAAATGCCTCATCTATATACAAATCTCTTAATGCGCCTCCCGATTGTAGAACTAAGACTAACATAGAACTTCAGTGGGAATGTGATTTTCATACAACATGGTCCACTACTTTTTGGGATAAAATCTGGCTAAAAATCCGTAAATCTTCAAGATCAGCAAGTGCGACTCAAACACTTTTCTTTATATATAATCGACTTATGTTTACCCCAATTTCTTTACATAAATTTAATCCCACGTCTTCTCCAAATTGTTGGTCGTGCAACGCTCCTCACGCTGACTTGTACCACATGCTTTTCTCTTGTCCTTTCACTCATCAATTCTGGTTGCAGGTATGGTCTCAGATCAATATAATTTTACATACTCACTTTTCTTTTTCACCTATCGACATTTTTCTAGGCTCACTATCTGAACATTGGCACTCTCTTTCTTATAACACGGATGTTGTTGATTTATTAATTGCAATTGCTTTCCAACAAATAACCAAAAATTGGAAACAATCCTTACAGCTTTCTTTTCAGGCTTTGTGGTATAGTGTTTGCTATAACCATCGACTAGATCATGCATGTCTCACCTATGTCCTTATTCCTGAAAAGAGAACAAATTTGGTCCCCTGTAACTATCTTCTTAGACACATCCGCACAAAAATCTGCTCGACATCACCCACTATTGGAAGAATCCCCCAAACCACCATAAAATACCTTTCACTGTTATCTTATGTGCTTAATTATTTATTTATTTTATAATTTTTCTCCCCCTTTTTCCTCCTTTAAATTTATTATTACAGCTGTTATTCCTTAAAATATTCCTTAAAATGTTGATATCTTTTTATATTGTATTGAACTCTCTTATATTTATATTGCACACTTACAATGATAATACTGTACCTTTTTTCTTCTCTTTCTTTTCTATCTATAGTTATTAGTTATTATAACCCTTTTTCTAAAATGCAACTACTTTCATCCTCCATACCCTCCCCTTTTCCTATTATATGATGTTTACTCAATGATTATTATTCGACATTTTGTTACTTTACTTGATTGTATATACCTGGTTGCATTTCTTTTTCCAAAATAAAGTTTTCTGTTTAAACTAAAACAAAAGACTATATATGCATGCATTTCTCCCATCACCTTTTGTCAAGAATGTCAGCAAACCTTACAAAGAGTTAACATCTTCAATCTCCTATACTCTATAGCTTCTGCAGTATGCATGTTTGTGCACCTTTTGCCACTGATGTCATCCCAGAAAACCTTGGCCACTGTGAATGATGTTACACATTGGTGATATTACTCTCTGCACCCAAAATGTCTTGCCATAATGAGGTTGTTATGTCACAAATAGCTAAGCACAGATATCAGCAATAACCTACAGACTTTCTCATCACTCGCTGCCTATCTGTTTACCAGTGCCACTTTTCACTTTAGGCACATTAAAATTTACCTTATTTATTAGCTCATCTCCTTAATGCACCAACACCACTACCACACTTTTTTCACTTTCACTGAACTAAATTACTTTACCCAAAATTACTGAAAATTAACCTCGAACCCTCTCCCCAAATTTCACCTGCTCTCTGTCTGCATATCGGTCCAGTCATTCCCTCATTCTAACCTAAATAGCAATAGTCCTTACCGCCCTTTTTTTTTCATTTTTAGTCTGCTCTGCAGTGAATTTGCCTGAAACACTGAGCAACAGTTGCCTCTTAACAGGATAAAAATAATGACAAAAGCATGGCAATGCATGTCCTGGAATCATGCTGGTTCTTCCAATCCAAATTGGTTGAGATGGCTATTAAAGGGTGATGGAAATTGGGTTACTGGTTGAGGAGGGTGAAACCCTACTCAAGCTTCAACCATAAGCTTTGTCAGGGTGAAACACAAGCAAACCCAAAATGAACCTGTGCTTAATCCTCTGGTTGCTTGGCACACCATCAGTCAGGTTTAACTTAGAGGCAATGTGTAAAGTATTTATGGAGTACTATAAACAGTAAGAAAGTAAAACACAACACAATAAAAATCCCACACCAATTTAGAAGAATATGATAAAATTTAATAAATTATGTGAGACCAAAACAACAAAAATCCAATTAGTAGAACCGGACATATGCAATTATAAAGAATTTAAGTGGAAACAGTCCCTAGAAGCACAAGGCACCAACTGTGGTTATCTGGTTGCACCTGACTGAGACAAAGTCACAAGTTCAGTCAAACTGTTAGGGCTGTTGAACAAGGTATCTTAAATCCTGATTTGTGGAGCATTGCAAGATCCTGCGTTGAGAATGCATCACACAGTGGAGGTTCTGAGGAAGCTGCATGGCTGCGATGCGGAGTCCTGCGTCATCAGTGAGGGGCTTGGAATGTGAAGTCCTGCATCATAGATGCATCATGCAGAGGTGGTTCTGAGGAAGCTGCGGGCTATAATGCGAGATCCTGCATCTAGGATGCTTTGCACAGCAGCAGTTCCCATGCAGCTGTGTAGAAATGCGTCATGCTGCATTGATTCTGCTCAAAGGACCACAGCGGGCTGGCAGAGCACCTTCAGGCCCACTTCAAAGGGTCCAGGGCTGGGATGGGACCACTTCAGGGGACAATACTCACAGCAGGTAGACTCCAGGTGCTTGGTTCAAGGTGGTTGAAGCATTTTCTGTCTCTTAGACTCTGATCAGGAGGCCGGCCAACCTGCCCTGGGTGTCACTCTGGTGGTCCAAGATGCATATCCAGTCCTTTTCACTCAGGCAGGAGGGTAGCAAGGCACCAGGACAGCAGAGCAGCAGAATAGCAGTCCTTCTTGAAGAGCAGCACAGCAATCATTCTGAGTTTTCCACAGGTTCAGAGGTATATTGAAGAGTTGGGTCTGTGTAACTAATATTTATACCTGGTGCCCACTTTGAACTAGGAGAAGGTTCTGGAGGTTTCCACCCCCAGAGGTAACTGGGGATTTTCTGCCTCCCTGTCCTGACCCCAGCTTCTCTGGGGTCTCAAAAGACTAGTGGTAAATCCTTTGTGAGCGTGCTCAGGCAGAGCCTTTGTGATGTGTGAGTGTGGTAGATGATAGTTCCTTCCACTCATCAAGTCAGAGATGGCCCATCCTGCCAACACGTATTCCCCCTTTTTTGCACTGTCTGGGAGCAATACACAAAGGCCAACTTCCAGCTACAACTAGTCATGTGACCCAGGATACAGGCTGAAGGCACCAAATGGTTAGGACAAGAAAATGGCAACTTTCTAGAAGTGAAATTTCAGAATTGTGACAAAAAATCTGACTTTACTATTAAAGAGGGTTTTAAAGTAGAATTCTTTAGACACCAAACTCCAAATTCCTATCTGCTCCTTTTAGGAAATGTCTATTTCTGCATGATCACCCCCCAAAGGTTTGTACTGATGCTGCTAGTTTTTCGACTCTGAGAGTGCGCTTGGTCCTGCTAACCAGACCTCAGAGCCAGTGTTCTAACCCCCTTACAAAATATTTGTTGAATTGGCTAACTCTAATTGGCATAATGTACTACTAAGTCCCTAGTGTATGACACCAAGAGTATTCAGGGCATTATGTTAGAGTGTTCCCCCAGGGCTGCAACACTGATTCTGCCACCCTGTGTGTGAAAAGTACAAAATGGCTCCCAGCCTGTCACTGCAGCCTGAAAGTGCAGTTTCACAACTGCTGGTTTGACTTTGCCATTTAATGGCAAGGCCCCATTCCCCTTAACTATGTATGTAAGGCTCCTATAAGGAATGCCTATAGAGTCCTAAGGCAGGGAGCTGTATATTGTTAAGTAGGACATGTACTTTCAATGTGTCTTAACAGCAATACTTCCAAATTCCATTTGGCTGTTGATTTGTTAGTAGCCCCATTGGCTAACACAGAGTTACCAGCTGAGCCCTCAGTCTGGCTAAATTCTGAATGGGTCTACTAAGGGGTACTTCAAGGTATCAAATTGCCCAAGTTTAATTTAATGTCACTTTTAAGGAAAAGCAACTTTTAGAAAGGTACCACTCTGCTACCCAGTTTGTCCAGTAACCTCACACAGCAAAAATTGGAGTTAAGTAAGTAGTGCTCCTAGGGAGTATTGTGAATGAATTAAAGGCCAAGGAATAATAGTGGCCTGCTACCACGGGAGGTGTTAACTACCCCTTGCAGGAAGCCACACAGGGTTTTGGCCCACAAGGCAAAGTTCAAAGAATGAAGCCATCTTTGTAGGACAAATGAAGATCACACTCATGTAGGGATCACCCTTTGTTCAAGTAGAAAGGCTGGTAGCAGAAACAGAGAGGGGAAAACAGTGACCAAACAAGTTTTCCCATGGGAATGTAGCCAACACATTGCTGCACCTCTAGGTTGGGTTACCAAGCTCTTAATATATAAGGAAGGATTCAGACATCCTGAGATTGGGTACATTAGTGCCCTCTGGGATTGCTAGATGCCACACATAGCTGGAAGTCACCACAGGGCGGGAGGGATACTTTCATTTGCTTACCCCAAATTCAGCCATGATTTCTGCCGCCAAGATGGGAGGTGTCCATGCCCCACTTCCTGCTGCAGATGCTCCACTCCACTCCAGTCCACTCATAGAGTTGAGGGAAGTCCTGTGCACAACTTACTCTTCTATGTCTATTGAGGCAATGACCAGTAAAGGAGAGAGGAAGGATCTTAGCCTCCAACCTTCCACTCTCTTTGGTTCAGTAATCACTGACATAAAGAACATTCTGTGGTTCACCCATATTCATTTGGTGTAAAGATCATTGTTGGGAAGGGTAACCTGTGTTAAATTTGCTACTAATTTCTTAACATGGTTGTGGCTACCTGCCTACACATTCCACTTGTGCTCTGCATCCTTCACATTAGAGCCCTGTCATGCTACTCCCTTGAACACTTCATCACCAGTTGTGAGGGTATCTGAGGGTACCTGACTCACTCCTTCCTTTCATAGACCCCTAATCTTAAAAAAATCAGCAAAATCCCTGATGGACCTCCACCATCCACTGCTTTCCTATTTACACTCAGCTTCCACAATTATCCCAGTACCCTCCTCCTCCACACAACCAAGCATCATAAACCCACTGTTTCCAAAGCAACTTACACCTCCTCCTCCTCATTGGCCTGCCGCACCAAGCAACTCAGCATCTTCAAGGGTTCTGTAATGCTGCTCACCTCTAACGCTATCCAAGTTACTAATATTATTATTATTATTATAATTATTATTATAATTATTATTATTTTTAGTAGTAGTAGTAGTAGTAGTAGTAGTAGTCGTAGTATTTATATTTGCAGAGTGCAAACTTTTACCTGGAAAGGAATCCTGGTGCTGGCTATCCTAAGAGCCAAAAAATAAAAAAATATAAATTACTAAGCTGTACAGAAAACCGTTTGCAGCGCTTTCCTAAAATCATAAATATTGCAAATAACACGAAGGGTGGGTGTCAAACTATTCCACTGATGAGCGACTTGGAACGAAAATGCTTGGTCTATTGCTTGAACTCCTGCTTGAACATTCTTAAACTTAGGAATCTTTAAGAGGCTGGTGTTGGCTGAGCACAGCATCCTCTGAGGAAAGCAGTGTTGTGATTTGTCCTGGAGAAAGTGTGGTCTGTCTTGGTGAAATACTCTGTGGGCAATGCAGCAAGATTTAAAGTGAACTCTCTTTGGCACAGGAAGGCAGTGAAGAGAATCCAAGGCAGCCGAATTTGAAGAGTAGAGCAGAAGGGAAGGAGCTAACTTTGCTGCAGCTGACTGTATACGATGATGGTCTTTGATAAGATAAACCGGAACCAACAGAAATAGTGCATTTCTGTAGTCCAGTATACTCATATTAGTACTCTGCACTATTAGAGGGCAAAAGTGACTGGGAAGAAAAGTAACATTTTATGCAATATCTGCATTAGGAAAAGCAAATTGATGAAAGTCTGTTAATGTTACTTGTAAGTGAATGGTGGCTGTGCATATGTACTCCTAAGTTCTGGGTCGAAGTGGCAACCACAGGAGCGAGTTGTCCTCAGGAAGCCTAAGTCCCATCAGCAGTGGATACATGGATTTTCCAGTGAAGCACCACAGAACTTTTTTTATCCCAGTTGAATTTCAGGGAGTTTGCCCTAAGCCAACTCGATTACAAAAGGAGCCATATCGGGAAGAGATGTATGATGCATTGTAAGAATCAATTGAGTGACATCTGCACAGTTGACAAACTTTATACCATGAAAACTAATCAAATGGCAGGTGGACTGAGATCAGCATTAAACAGTTTCAGACCCAGGGAGGAACTCTGAGGAACACCCTGGACGACTGCCTTGAAGGAGGAGTGGAAAGGGGGAAGATAAATTGCCTACAGACTGTCCTCTAGATAGGGCTTGCACCAATTCAAGGTCCTTCCTCTGACTCCCTCAGAGAGTTTAAAAAGCGATGGTTAACTGTGCTGAAGGCGGTGGACAGGTCTAAAAGTACTGACGCTACCTGACCCACCACCATCTGACTATCAGCTAACATCATAAACAGAGTTGATTCGGTGGTGTGTAAAGTGTAAAAGCCAAATTGTGCCTCATTCAATACAGAGTGTTCTTCCAGAATCTCAGATAGTCTCTTATTAACATGTTTTTCCAGGATGACTTTACCAGGGAAAGGCCTTAGGGCATTCGTCCCCCAAATTGTTTGTCTACTTACCTCCAATTTTGACATTAATTTTTGTTGGCCTTAGGACTCTGTGCTCTTTTCCACAGCTAACCAGTGCTAAAGTGCTTGTGCATACTCCCCTAAACATGGTTTGATTGGCATATACCTAATTGGCATATTCAATATACTTATAGGTTCATTGTAAAGTGGGATATCATGTACCCAGGGTCTATAAATTAAATGCTACCAGTGGGGCTGCAAACAAAAGACACACAAATGATGGACGGAATGTGGAACAAATCAAAACATTCACCCCCTCTCAAGAAATCTGGGTAAAATCCATCATTCTTTTTCTCACCATGCCACCTCAGTATAGACCCAGCCATATGCAAATCAGTCTTGACCCTATTCCTCATGGGAACAGTCCAGCCCGAACTGCCAAACCAGTGGGCCTGCAGCACTTATCGTGCCACCCTCTTCAGTAGCACTCTAAAACATATCCCAGGCCTGCCATTGCAACCTGAATGCATTTTTAAACTGCCATGTCAACTTGGCATTTAAACCCTCTTGGCAAGCCAAATTTTGCCCCCTAAAGTGCTCTTAGAACCTGGAGGAAACGGGGACCAACCAGCTCACCTATCCGCCCGAGATTCATCGCCGGTCGGATTGACTACGCGGCTTCTCCCACTAAGTTCTTCTCTGCAGCAGTAAATCCGTTTCAGTGGTCTTTCACCACATGGGTATCCGACCACATGGAACTGTGTTTGGCTACAGAACCCTGCTGCGTCCCGCTTGAGATTTATAACTTCCATTTCGACGACTAAGTCTGAACGTAGAAATCTTCACCGCAGCTTTGACCCTAGACCATCCAATGATGAAGCTCCCTCCTTGGACATCGACACTTTTTCTCAGAATTTCTTCTAACTTCAAAGGTAAGCGCTGACCAGGCTCAATCCCATTCTTGTATTAGAACCGCATTCCATCACGGTCGGCCATATTTTTCGACTTTGACCCGGTCTTGCGCATCTTGATGTATGTGGTTGGTACTTTAATCTTTCAGGCGCTAGTTTTCACTAAAAATGAAAATTTCATAACCATCTAGATGTATGTGGTTGGTACTTTAATCTTTCAGGCACTAGTTTTCACTAAAAATGAACATTTCATAACTCCTGTTCTACCTATTGGAGTTTTGTAATTTTGTTGTCAAATAATTTATAAAAATGTACTCTACTTTTCTAAATTAGTTTGGGATTTTTTTGTGTTGTGTTTTCACTTTATTGCTGTTTGTGTGCTGCATAAATACTTTACACATTGCCTCTAAGTTAAACCTGACTGCTTTTTTTGCCAAGCTACCCAGGGTTAAGCGCAGGTTAATTTAGTGACTTTTTGTGTTTCACCCTGCAAGGGATTGTGGCTGTTGCTTGACCAGGATTCACACCCCAGTCAACCAACAAACCAATTTCTCACAATGAAGAAGTAAAAGTCAGAATAATATTTCCAAGAAAGACTGTCAGATTGATTCATAATGATTTTGTGGCGGTGACCAACTGTGAAGTCCAGAATGTGTTAGCCAGAGTGCGCGCATTGGTGAAGATTTTCTTTGTCATATTAGGGGCTTCTAAGATTTTGTTTGCAAAAAACTTTGCCTTAGTGGTTCTGGTCAACTTTTTGTACTTGTTTAAGGTCGCCTTAATTTAGTTATCAGTCTCTAAGAGTAGAGTCAGCACACACTAAGATTAGAGAGTGTCATAGGGTGCACTGTGCCAACACTAGTAGTCTCTATCCAGGCTTATATAATTATTCACATTGAAACCTATTTTTTTTAATAAAAGTGGTGAAGCCAAAATATAACTTTTAATATAGAGATATCATGCTTATTTTCATGTTCATTATTACATTATATAAATTTCGCCCCAATGTATTTCGGGAAATCATACTTCCGGGGGCACAAATACATGTTCATCATATCTGTGCAAAATAGCAAAAGCGTTTAAGCAAAGATCTACAGAAGGACACTTTGAAATCATGCCATGAAACTATATGCATAAGTATAAAATTAAAGCAAAATTAAAAGCGAGAATGTGTGTCACTCACTCTTTGATGTTCCAATTACCCAGTAACAACACAGAAGGCTGGAAGAAACCAGAGGAGTAAGGATCAAACAAATTTGTTAATTTGTAATAACCCACTGAAGGGAATGTACAGTTCTCATGAGTGCACATGATCATAGCAAAAGTGAAACAAAACAGAACACCAAAGGTAGAAGCAATAATAGGTGAGCATCTGTCTCTGAACTGTAGTGTGAAAAACCTAAGGCGGAGCAAACAGGAAGGTCAGTTTCATGCTATAGGAGCTTCGTGTGCAAAAAAAGGGGGTGGGCAAGTGAGCCAGTCAACTACAATGAGGGTGAAAGTTCCCCAGAAAAGTCATTCAGAATAGCCAAGGGGAGTCATAACATAATGTGTATTTGTAAAGCGCACGATCACCCAGAAGGGCCTCTTGGCGCTGAATAACAGATCTTTATTGTTAACCAACTCAATGGTACTCATTTTATTGACCTCAGAAGGATGAAAGGCTGAGTGGACACGGCAGGATTTGAACCTGTGACCATAAGGTCAAACACAGGCCCCTTCAGTAGACGCATTAGTCCACTAAGCCACCAGACCCAGCTTAAATCAGCAAAACGTATTGAGATATGTTGGTACCAGTGAACAATGCCAATGCAGCCAGAGTGAAGTGGAGCCAGTGAAGGGGCCGCTTCTTAAATCAGATATTCAAGATGGGCTAAAGGGTGATCTAGCCAGATAAGGCAAGTCAGTGCATGCCAAAGGCAAGCTCGTCTGCGCCTGTCTGCGCACCAGACATGCACAGTACCAGCCATGCTGCTCGTTTTGCTGCCAGTGACGTGTTGGGGCACAGCAAACCTCAAGTAAGTAGGCTTAAGTTACTCAAGGGAGCAGCTTTTAAAGGCTGGATTCGGCTGCCTGGGTCCTCGCTACTGTGTTAACAGCATCTGCTCCTCTTCCTGTGGGAATCTGGCAGGTACTGCTGTCCCGGCAAAGACAAAAGACACTGCTTCCCCCTCCGCACCTTCACCTAGTAGTTCTTTAAGATGTGGCCTGATTAATGCCCGTAATCTTCTAAAAAATGCGGCTGAAGCAAATATTACATTTCTTTCAGGAAGACTGGATTTTCTGTTTGCTATGGAAACTTGGTGCACCAGTGAACTGAACTCAGACTTGGGAGATCATGCCCTGGCAGCTATCAACTTATGCATCTTCCTCACCTCCTTTGCAGAGGAGGTGCACTAGCTGTCATTTTGAGAGACTCCCTAAGTCTAAAATCACTACCATTACAGGAATTCCCCCAGGCTGAATTCCTTGGTGTTTCACTCCCTATTTCTACATCCTCTTCTATTGAAGGTTTAGTTTGGTATCACCCTTCAGACACATGTATGGATTTTGGGCAATCTTCAGTCAACTTTATTGCGCCTTCAATTATATGTCACCCTGATTTGTAGTGCTTGGAAACTTTAACATTTGGGCTGATTAATCAAATTTTCCCTGAGCCCCAGGGGGCCCCTTCTGGCACTAAGCCCGGCTGCGGGCACTGGCATGAGAGCTCCTGACTGGGTACGGATCAGTTATATGCCTGCAGATTAGAAGCACTAAATATTTCAGATTTTTTTTTATGTTTATTACATTTATTGGGGGATCAGGGGGGCAAAATATTGACGCACCGCCGCTGCCTAAACTTGTCTTTGGGGAACTATTAGTGTACCCCCCCTTCTGCACAACTCGGCAGCAGAGTTTCATAATTATCAGACTTGGTTACCTAGGGTGTTAGGCACTGCCTTAGCTTTGAAAAATGAAATCTTCTGCAGCCCGCCCCCGACCCCTGGTTCAATTACTCCCTTATGGCAGCTACTCATGAATGCAAAAAAATAGGAAAATCATGGCAATCTTGTTAGACTTGGCATCTTTGGCGTGGTTTCCCCTGACTTTTTGCCTCTACCTCCTGTATTTTTGTTGCTGTGCTGGATTTCGGTTGTGCTGGCTTAGATGCTTTGGGCACTTTCCCACTGCTGATCAGTGTCAAAGTGCAAGTGCTCCCTGTATAAATTGTTGTTACAATTGGTTCTCTTTGATTGACAAATTTGATTTACTGGTAAGTCCCTAGTAAAGTGCACTGAACTTTAGATCACTTCTGAACTCAAGAGGAACCTTTGCCATGGAGAAAAGCTGAAGAGCTGTGAGGAGGAGTACTGCTCCTTTTGCTGTGTGCTGTGTGGGGCTGGCCTGTAGTTGCTGTTGCTGCCAAGGAGAGGACAAAGACTGGAAATTTGGTTTGAACCTGCTTGAAGAAGAGCTCCAAGGGCCTGTGTGTTCTGGCCTCCTGTTCTGAAGTCTCACGGACACAAAGACTTCACCCCCAGCTCCCCTGAACTCTGTTGCTGTGAGTTCTGACCTGCCAGGGGGTGCCTGTTCCAGTTCTGGGCCTTTGGAGGTTGTTCCTGCTGTTGGGAACTGGAAGAAACCGAAAGAACTGAAGAAATCAGCGCATCGCTCTTCTTGCGGCTGTTTTTCCAATGCAGCACCGCAGTGTGATGAGAATCTCCATGCATCACCGCGCCACTGCCGAACCGACGGAGTACCTGTCGCCGCTGCAAGAACCGACGCATCGAGGGATCGCGGCTGAAGAAACCGATACAGCACCGTTCGACGCCACCGCATCGATTGCCAATGCATTTTCGGATTTCCATGTGTGCATCTTATACACCTCAGTGCATCAGAACTGTCGCATCGCCTCCCCATGGTCTCAGGAACTGACACATCTCTTTGTTTCTCGATGCTTCCCATCTCTGCGGCTGTTTGGCCTTGTGAATTTTGACGCATCTACAGGTACTTTGTGAGAAATCACACATCCATAGTTTTCTATGGACCCAGTTGTTTGAAACCTTATTAAAGTCATATTCTTATTACATGTATGTTGGATTTTTGTCGTTTTGGTCTTGTTGAGTTTAGATAAAGATACTTTATTTTTCTAAACTGGTGTGGTGTACATTTGTGGTGTTATCACTGTATTACTGTGTGTTTTGAGTACAAATACTTTACACATTGCCTTTGGGATAGGCCTGTCTGCTCGTGCCAAGCGACCCATGGGGTGAGCAGGGGTTATCTAAAGTGTGTATCCCCCTTACCCTGATTACTCAATGTAATTGAAATAAGAACTTTTACCTACCCCCCCCAGGGGTCAGAGGATAAAGAGGTCTCAGAAGGGGGCCTCTTCCTCCTTCTTGCTAGATACTAGGAACAAGCTCTGCATCCAAACATGTCAAAGGCGTAATCCTCTACCCCATGTTTTCACCTCATGCTGTAACATTTAGTATCATGCTTCTGATTGCCTTTTTTAAAAAGCTGTCATGCACAAGCCCAACTGTTGCCTATCACATGATGGCTAATCCAGTCTGATAAAACCTGTCGCCCATAAGGCACTTAGCATACCACCCCACACCTACCCAGCCCAGGCAACTATCACCCTTCTCAGTTGTGTCTGGCCAATGGTGCTTTTATTTGCCATGGACAGTGCCTTCTTTTCCTCATTAGTGGCATTTCCAAGAAGCCAAACCAGCTATAAAAAGGCAAAGGTCCTTTTTGGGACAATTTGGGACCTGCATTGCACTGAGATCTATGGGGACCCACATTTTTCCACTGCCTGACTCTGCACAGGGGAGGCACACAGTTACCTTTGGCAATGCCCAAGCCGAGAATAGTCTACTGGCAGAATAGACACTAAACCTTTCTAGGTGCACAAGGAAGTCTGTCCTGCTTTCCTCCTAAAGGAGATGCAGGGCTATTATTAAATTTCCACCTAACATGGTCACCATTACAAGGATAGATCAATAAGGAACAACCACATTTCTTCCTTATACTAAGTGTAACTTGACCACTACCTAAAACCTACATTCCTGCACCTGGAAATGATGGTAAAATAAGCAGAGCATAAACTGTACTCCACGGACAACCCTGGCCCCACTCTGGAAACCAACTTAATCATTTTTTAGGTAATTTCAAGAGTTGCATGCACTCTATGCTCAAAACATCTGGTGCCACACAGGGCTCCATTACTTACCCAATTCCAGTCCCTCCGCAGGCCCTTTTACTGAGGTTCCCTCCACAGTGCCTTCTTTTTTTGTGCTTAACTTTTTATTGAGTAAAGTAAAGGTATACAACATGAACACCTTATGATATCTAAGTGTAAAAGTACTAAACAATGCTAGACAGTGCAATGGGATACAGTTTACTGAGAAGGGGAGAGAAAGGAGTATGGAGAAATTCAGATAGTCAAAAGACGAGGGAAGCTGATATCCAGGAATAACCTGGGAATTACCCACCCCCCAGTGCCGGCCTATCCTTCAGGAGGCATATGTAGTGAGGGGCCAGTGGGCCAGGGGCCCTCGAGTGGGGGAATGCAAAGGGAGGGCTACTGGAGGGTGGTACCTGAGAAAAGGAGTGGCAGGGCAGAGGATTGCATCTCCAGAGGCTGGGTGTTGCAGACAGCAGGGCTGGAGGGAAGCAGGGATCACGGCGAGGGGGAGGATAGCCTTCCACTGTCAGTTCAAGTGGTTCTAAAGTCCATTAATAGGGGGATGAGTGGGTTTTTGGTGAAAGATGGAACGGACGGAACAGGGGGCAGTGTTGGTTACCCTTGAAGAGGAGGGTGTCCCGCTGCCCTGTGAACCTGTGTGTCTGGAAGGAGGGAGGGAAGGGGGTGGGTCAGGTAGGGGGGAGGACAAGAGTGACGAAGAGAAGGAGGGATGGCAAGTGGAAGGAAAGGGCATGGGACAGGCTAGGGGGGGAGACAAAAAGAACGCAGGGGGAGGGGAAGATAGAGGAGCGGCAGGGCAGGGGCAAGGGGGAGTCATTGTTGCGCCAGACATGAAAGGAGGGGGAGAGGCGGCAGCAGTGAGGGGTTGGTTGTGTTCATCATGGGGATGGAGGGTCTTGGGAAGGGTATCTGTCAGCAGCCTTGTCACGGAGGAAAGGTACCCACATCTGCATAAATATCTCAGCCTGGTCTTGTAAGTTGTAAATTACATGTTCGTGCGAGTTAGTTTGGATCATTGGCAACAACCAATCTTCTTGGGATGGGGGTGCAAGTGACGTCCACTGGTGAAGAATACATATCTTGGCGGTGTGGAGAAGGCATCGCAGCGGCAGAGGAGATCTGGAGAGTCCCTCACGTCATGGAGGAGGATGACTGAGGGGGTGACAGGAAGGCGTAGCGGCATGGAGGCACCCAGGACCGTTCCAATATGCGACCCACAGTGCCACCTTAACCAATGCTAATCTATATTTACCTGCATGGATTCATGCCATTTACAACTGTATGCACTATAGACAAGCTAATGGTACCCAAGCATTATGAATGACTTTACTTTATGGAAATGTGGTGGATTTTCCAAACAGAGTTTACAGATGTGGTGATCCTCTTCACAGTCTAATTTATATACTACTCTTTATTAGCCTTGCTGAGTAAAGCTGTCCTGTACCTGCCACATATTTGTCTTGTATCTCTGCTGCTTGCTCTGACCTCAAAAAGCAAAGGTCGTGGGACTTCACTGTTTTGTACACTACCTGCTCTACTGCAATAAGTAAAATCGACCTACATGTTGAAGGTTTTTTTTTAACAACCTGATCATGATTGGCCGTGTGTAAACTGGGTGCATGTAAACGTGGCTGTTAGAAATATGAGACAAATATAAAACATCTGGAAATGATGAGACAGACTATGTAAAATCAAAAGATCTGTTCCCATGAAAATGCACATATAAACAAGAACAAACGAGTTAAAATATAATGATTTTTCATAGATGAGTATACGATTTGCTCAAATTATAGTACATAACTAGCTGCTTTAATTTCAAACAAATGTTCAAAATGTAATTCTTGGGTGATGTTAAGCACATTGTTATAAGGCAATTTCTGAGGTGTACCTGTTCCAAAGCCCACATGGTTAAATGCTGAAAAACATAATTAAAATGCAATTTAAATAATGATGCCTAGGTTTCTAAGGTAATTATTATGCACATGTTCGTGGATCTGAGGTTCAAGCAGTTTATCTTCCTCTGCAACACTACAAAATGGAACTAATTATCATCAATCTGACACTCTTATAATAAAGTATCCTATAAACAAAACAAACATGTTTTCCTAGGCAATGATTCAAATACAATTATACATAATTATGGTGGTAATATGAGATTAACCAAGAAACTGAATTAGGTCAAGAGAAAATGTATGGTATGCTACATTTTGTTCAAACAAATCAGTACTTTTTCTCTGAGTGTGATGAGAGGATGGTTAAAAGATCACTGCAGCACAATTAAATTGCAGCAAAATAATTCACAAAGTGCTAGATTAAGGACTAGAATCAGGACTAGGAAAGTTTTGAGGAAGAGGGCTAAGCTTTGGACATTGAAGAGACCTAGTTCCCAGGAAAAGTTTTGGACTAGGACGAGGACTATGTCTAGGAAAAGGATGAGGACTGGGAATTGGAATACGAACAGAACTAGGAATGTGACTAAAATGTGGAGCTGGACTAAGAGATTAGGACATGGAAAAAGAGTATAAAGAGGACTAAGAAGAAGACTCAGCTCAGGATCTAAATCTATGATGAATCCCAGGAATAGAAAGAGGATTAGCAGAAGGAAAAGGATTATTTTTAGGACTGGTGTGAGGAAGAGAGCTGCGACGAGGAAGATGGCTTGAGAATGAGGAGTAGGAAAAACTAAGAATAGAGCAATGAATTGGATACTAATTCACAGACGAACTAAGATTAGAATGTATGTATGACTGTATGTATTTATTTATTTGAGGAGAAGAGAAAAATGACCAACCACAGTGAGAACTAATAGTCATACTGAAGAGCAGCCAGCCCTTAAAGGAATGCTTGAAAACAATGTGGTTGGAAATCAGCTGAATATGACTGGGGAAAAGAGTTCCAAAGCTTAGCAATGGAAAATGCAAAGAAGGGCTCTAAAATTACAGATCAACAAATTGCAAGAAGAAGCTGGCCGTAGAAGCCGTGCTTATCAATAAACAGCCAGTGTAGTTGGTTGAGATAAGGAGAAATGGAGGCAGCTCTAACCACGATTTGATGGAATATTTTAAATCATCTGAAGTTTCTGAATCTGATACTTAGCAAGAACAGATAAAGGTATTGAATGATAGAGTCGTAATCCAATTATGGCAAAGATGACCAGAAAGTGACAATGTCAAGGCAGTAGTGGGATGATCTTTTTAGAACTTACAGTTGAAGGAATTTAAGCAGAACAATCCAATTTATCATCCAAAATCAAGACCAAACTACGAACTTGCAAAATTGGGGTAGGATAAGGCCCCAAGATACTGGGCCCCAGTATGATGACCACAGAGGCTGAGCAACCAAATGATCAAGATATGTTGTGCATAACCAGGAAGAGAAGTACAGTAGCAGGGACACCTAGATAGATAAGATTAAGAGGACTTGGACAAAGGAAGAGAAAGAGGAGAGAAGGAGAAGGGGAGAGGAACAAGAAGAAGGTCAGGAGCAGGAGGACCAGTAGGAACAGGACCAGAACCAGTAGCACTTGAAGTGATTCTAGGCCAAACCTCTTGCAAACCTTTCCTAATTATCCTTAGTAAGCCAGGTCCACTTTAGAATACCTCCATTTAAAACACAGCCATAGGTGTAAAAACCATTTGTGGTTTGCGTCAGAAAGATGAAGAGAAAGAAGAGTGGGACACTTACCACCATTTTACCAGAGAGGAAACAGGAAGCTGATAACTTGTGCCATACTTAAGAATTACTATAAAGAATAAATAAATATTTTTAACTTAGCTAAACATAGAGCAACTCGCAGCCCAGCTTGGTGCCAGAGTCAAGGAGGCAGACAAAGCAAGACGTCTGTATGAGAGGTTAGGCTTTTCTGCACTCAAGGCCAGCGTTTATTGTTAAATGAATTGGTTAGCACAATTGCCTATTTTCAGGATGTCTCACTCTCATACTGTAAGGATTGTGATGAGGAAAATGTAGTAACACATTGCATCATAGATTGAGCATGAAATCAGTCCTGAATAATGCATTAGAATGGTTGTGTTTTTGGTCACTGGGCCCTTAAAGATTCTTCTATAGAAGTGTCATTTTAAGTATATCTGGGGACCCAGTGAAGACCTGCTTTGCATCCCCTGTTCAGTACAATGTTGAATGTAGCCACTGTTTTAGGATAAATTAAGTCTTTTTGATTCCAAACAATATTGAGTTATACTGTAATCGTTCAGAAACAGGGGCATGCTAAATAACTGAAAACTCAAGCTGCCCAGTAAGAGAGAGAAGTAAAAGAGGTGAAGAAAGAGGGGTTAGGAACATGGAGATGTAGAAATAGGTAAATAGGAGATGAGGCAGAAAAGGTGAAATGATGTAAGGAAAGAGAGAGAAAGAGGGAGAGAGAGAGAGAGAGAGAGAGAGAAAGAGAGACTATTGTTAAATGTAATTGCCACCGCCTGCCTGAAAACAGGTAGATTAAGGATAGGCAGTATGAGCATACCCAGTTGTTGACTTTAAAAAATCTGTTCGCTAGGCATATCATTAGTACTAAAAGTGCTCACATTGGTTTATATTCCACATGAATATTGCATAATATGGCCCTTCAAATTCATATAGCACAGGATGATACAAAAAGGATGCTATTTACTTTTTCTCGTTGTAGTAAAGGACATGGCAGTCTTTCATAAAATCATAGACTCCATTTATACATTTTCAGTACTAATATTTTCTATAACATTTCTCTTGAGGTGCACACATGTTTAAGGCATGTACATTTATTAGGCTTTCAGGTTGGTTAATCATTCAGTTGCTTTTATATTAAGCCCAGTAATCGCTTTTTGCCTGTGTCTGTTGATCAGCATCTGTTGTGATTCCTCAAACTAATTTACAGACCTCATCTTATGCCATCAAACAAACTGAAATAGTCAAAGGCCTCTGCCATCTCCACAACCCATTCATGCAATTATCTTTAATGTCTCTCATGTCATTCAAAACGAATCTAGTAGCACCAAAAATATGATTATTTGAAGCACGTTGTAAAGTTTGCAATTTTCTACGGCAAGAATAATGAAAACCTTTCAAATGTTATATTATGTCTATTTCATAATGAACAGTATTGACTTTTAAAGCACCTTCTCGCCAAAGGTTACAATATTCCTTTTAGTTTTCATTTTCCATGCATTATTCATAGAAAGGCCTTGCACCGACTGGAATAAACATTAACATTTTGCTAATCAGTTCGTACTCCAGTTTTATCTCAATAAGGTACTTATCCTTCTTCTGAATTTGAAATTTCATTTTACAGAAGGGGTTGCAAAGGTGTGAACGCTTTGATGGTCCTTGGGGAAAGGTGATATCCTCCCTCTAGGGGTACGACAGTCAAAACTTTCTCCAGGTATAAAGTATGCCATTCGTCTATGAAAACCAACATGTATGCATGCATGCATTATGTGTGAGTCACTACATATTGTCAGAAGTCTGAGATGTGCACTTCAGTGTGACAAATGTGAGGAATTTGTGTAAGCTATGCGAACATTTCCCTTTCAGAATTTGGCTTGTTTATGAAAGTGGGCATCTCAAGGGAATGTGTCAGAGTAGAGCCTAGGGGAATGCAATGCCAATTTGATTTACAACATCTAAGTAGCACTAGTTTGGGCATACACATTCATTAGACCAAAGCTTCTCAATTACCAACGGTGGGCAGGTGTACCATGCAATGTAATCTACCTTTCAAAGCATGTGTGTTGACCTAAGGTATACTTGTTTTAACACTATTTTAAAAATTTTATGGCTCACAATATACTGGTAAAAATTATTTGTACTTACGGTCAGGCAAGAGCTTCCATATGGAGACCATTTTTTGTTTTGCTGACAACGTTTGTACTATTTGATGAATCTGCATGAATCACTCCAAATAAAATGTTCATCCAACTCAGCTCCTTCCTGGAATATTTTGTGGCACCCCTTAAAGTGGTGGTGTCCCAAAACATTGATTTTTCATGTTAGTTGCCATAGAAAAAAAACGGCTGAATGTAATTACACCGCACTTGGCAAAAAGTCAGAAGTTTACCCAGACATTTTGCTTTCTCTCTATAAAGTCAGTTTAACCCTTGTTTGTTTTCAGTGAATTTCTAATTCTTTAAAAAATTATATTTGGTCAACTCCCGTGCTGCGTACAGCCTTTGGCTATGCAAAGCGGGGGATTGGCCGCAGAGCCTTGTTTCTGTCTAGGCCCTGCACCAAACACCTTCCACTGGTGGCCAACCCTCAGCAGCATACCGGCTTTGGTTGTACTCAGGGAGGTTGACTGAAGGGCAGGACCTCCAGCCAGAGGAAGTTTGCATTGCACCACAGTACCATTGGTGTGTAGATTGGAGTAGTGGCTCTAGCCGGGGTACCGCAGTGCCTCACGGGCATGCAGCAGCAGGTCCAACAGAACTACTGAAGTACAAGCATTTTTCTTTAATTTGGCCAGGGCGGGGTACTCTAGGTTCCCTCTCCAAGTGCTTGTGGTTCAGGAGGGTCAGATAAAGCATACCATTTTAAACCAGCAACACCATTGAAATTCACCAGGTATAGTTCTATCAAGTAACTATAACGTGTGTCCTAAAGTAACTATAACTCGTGCCCTCACCATTCACAGTGTTGTCATGAATTATGTAATTTTGGGTGTTGCAGTGATTTTATCAATTATGTCACAGAATATGTCATAAGTGATGTAATATGTGAGGTCATAAGCAGTGCATGACAAGGGCTTGAGCTATCGTTACTTTAGGGCACGAGTTATAGTTACTTGAGGTGAGTATAACTGGTGAATTTCAGTGGTTTGTATGTTTAAAATAGAATGTTTTAGCTGTCTTTCACCTAATTATAACGTCTCTTTAACCTGTGTTTTTTTTTTCTCGTGAATTTCTATGTTTTTTTTATGCACAGTAAGATATTATTACTGTTAGACCTGGCATCCTTGGCGTGGTTTTCCCTGACTTTTTTGCCTCTACCTCCTGTGTTTTTGATGCTATGCTGGATTTTTTTTTGCTGGTTTAGATGCTTTGGGCACTTTGCCACTGCAGATCAGTGTCAAAGTGCAAGTGCTCCCTGTATACATTATTATTGTGATTGGCTATCCATGATTGGCATATTTGTTTTACCAGTAAGGTCCCTAGTAAAGTGCACTGAGTGTGCCAGGGCTGGTAATCCAATTACTACTAGTGGGCTTGCAGCACTGATTGTGCCACCCACACGAGTAGCCCTGAAAAGATGTCTCAGGCCTGCCACTGCAGTGTTTGCGCGCAGTTTGTTAACTGCCCTGACAAGTGCACCCACTTGCCAGGCCCTACCCTTCCCTTCCTATGCACATAAGACACCGCTATAGCAGGCCCAAGGTACCCCCCTTGGCAGGGTGCAGTGTATGTGAAAGGTAGGACATGTACTGATGTGTGTAACATGCCCTGGTAGTGAAATACTGTCAATTTCGTTTTTCACTATTGAAAGGCCATCTTGCCCATAGGACAGAATGGGGAATGCTGTGTAACAGTTTACAAGCATATCTTCCCATAGGACTAAGATGGAGAAATGGAGTCTGGTATCCCTGAACTCAGAATTTAATAACCCATCTTTTAGTAAGGATGGTTTTTAAATTCTGTGTTTGAAAATAGCACTTTTAGAGGTGCTCATTTTATATACCGAAAATATAATCCCATTTTTTTTTAATGGGCATCTCCTTTAACAGGTTTTCATTTAGAACAACTTCAAAATAATTGAGGCCTTCCTGAGATGACCAAAGATAAACCTGTTTTTTGTTTCCATGTATCTAACCTGGTCAACATTTGTTTTCATAGTTTCATAGTCGGCTTGATGAATGGTTTAGAATCAGCCTTGATCTTAACCTTCTGACAACCATTGGGTGAAGGATTATATAACTGCTACAAAAAGTCCACAAGCCAGAAAACCTTAATAGGAAGATATATAAATTGTGGCCTCTGTCTCCAATTTCCAGCCGGAAGCCAATTAAGAAAGTGCTTTAATACATCACGGGCAGCTAATCTGGTCGATAAGCATGGAAGTCAATTTAATTGATACATTGTAGCCCTTGCAAACCACAACTTTGCTTCTTTTCACAGAAGTTAATCAGTCCAAAAGACAAAGTAGCAGCAAAACGAAGATAAAGTGCTCTGTATAGTGATGGCATGAAGGAAAATACACTCAATGAACAGGTCAGTGCATGCTGCTGAGTAGCTTGGTGAGGGGTTGTAGGAGGGTACGAAGAGGGTGGGCAACTGCTCCAGGCATAGGGCCTGTCTAGTCATTTCAAGTGCTACCTTGAACCCCAAAAGTGCACCTCCCAGTCCCCTTTCCACAGAGCTTGATCAATCAAAACAACGAAGTAGAAGCAAAATGATGAAAAACTGCAGTGACAGCTTCAAGGAAAACACACAAAGGGCCTGATTTAGTGTTCGACAAACCTGACGCATATCCCATCCACAATATTACAAGCGCCATAGCATATAATGCACTTAAAATACAGTGGACGGGATAACCACAATGTTTGTGACGGTATAACGCGTTCACTGAACTCTATATCAGGCCCTTAGATCTTATCTCATAGGCACCTTTGAACACAGGGCTCCAAAAACATATCTCTCTAATAATGTTAGATGTAAGTCCAGACAACAGTTTGTTTTGTGTATGTAGCTTATGTACATCCCACTTCTGGAGTTCCCTTGTTCATGGTGAAGGCCTCAAATTGGCACTGATGCACATACTAAAAGAAGATGTGGCTGATGTAAGCAAGGGCCAGAGACAATGGTTTACATACTGTTTGTGTGTCAAAACTTTTTAGGGCTGAGGAGAATTTATCTATGCCTGCTTTTCATTTCTGGAAGTATATGCACAATATCTGCAGCTTTGTGATTTTGCCAGATGGTTTATGATAGAAAATTGAAAAGCTAAATGTATCTGAATTTGTTTACACAGCCCCACCAACAAGAGGCATATGAAGTCAATTCAGGGAATACGGGAACTTAAACGTGGGAGTAGGGAAGAGATTGGAGGACTCCGATACTAGTGACTCTTTGGTCACTTAAATAAAGGGTCTAGATCATAACTTGTTGTTATTTGATACTTTATGAGAATGGAATTTGCCAAGGCTTTATTCAACAATTACTTTGTGTTTAATAGGGTTCCTGGTGATCAGTAATTATTTTAGTGACTCTTAAGAATAGGTTCTGCCTCTTGCTGGATATGTGTACTTTTGTTGTAATGGAAATAAGGTTTAGCCCTTACTTGCATGCAGTTTGACAGTGATTAGTAACATTTTGTTTTGTTTTCAAGGGCCTTAAAGTCAAAGTTGCACCAGTAAGACAAAAAGGTATAAGGGATTAAGTCAGTGATGTCTACCTTAATAATATCTGCATGGAAGCCTTGTCAGTGATAGGAAACAAGCTAAAAGCTGGGAAAATGAAGTGCGTTTTGTGTACGGTAAGACAAAAGAGGATTTCATCTATGAGTTTTTATTTAATGTCTTTATATTGCTTGCATTATATAGTGGGAATATTGCATTTTGTAATCCACAATAAATAAGACATTCCTGTTGATTGTGTTAGATGTCACGGGCCTTCTCCGACGCTTCTTAGCTGGAGCGATTAGTTATTAATTGGCCTTGTAGAAATCCCCAAAAGTGTATTCTCTGTATAGTGAATCTTGCAAGGACAATTATTCAGTAAAGATTCGCTGGATTTCATATACTTTTATCAAGTAATCAAGATCGTACCTTGCATATGTTTTCATTGTTCTAAACGAAACTCAGCCAGATAGCATTACAAAAGGTAATAGTATTTGAATTAAATAACTGGCAAAACTTTCAGTTGAACACATTGAAAATATATCAATTTATTTCAAAGGCAATGAAAAAGCGCGGTCAGGCAGACATGGGGGACATTTGTGAGGGAGTCTAACAGAACCCAACGCAATTTAAAATGTACCTTTTTTGCAGTTGTCTGTTTTGCACGGCTGATGGTCATAATGTATTTAAAAACAAAATAATAATAATAACATAAGTAACAAATAAAAATAATGTTAATTAGTAATTTACACACACACACACACTCACATATATGTGTATGTATATATATATTCACTGAAAAAACCATAGGTTTTAGGGACAGTTATAGTTAGTTGGACATTGCACTCGTACAAAACCCGTGAAATTCCCCGTTATAGTTAGTTCAGCTAACTATAACTCGCGCCCCCGCAATGCACTGCTGATGACGTCACATATTACATCACTCATGACATGGTCAGTGACATCACTGATGACATCACTGATGACATCTCAAATGACATCACTGATGACATCATCCAGTGACTGTGTGTTTCTGTAAAGTTTAAATATGTTTAATATATATAGGGAAAGGCGTATTGAAGAATGAGTGGGTGTATAAGTGTCTGAATGGATGATTTAGTACGTGCGTGACTGACTCTACAAGTGAATGATTAAACGTATCTTACTGAATGCATGGGTTAGTGACTAAACTGTGTGAATGTCTGTATCCGTCTGTTGGTGTGTAAGTGGATGCATGGATTTGCGAATAGCTACATGAGTGTCTATATGGGTTATTGATTGGTTCTATGAGTATCTGTATGGGTGCCTGAGTGTTTGTGTGGATGGGGTGTGTGCGACTGTGCATAGATGTGTGAGTGGGTGATTCACTGGGTGGATGGTTTCAAGAGTGCATCTGTGATAGACTGTATGGGTGGGTAAGTGTGTGTAAGAGTGTGTTAGTGAGTGAATGTATGTCCCAGTGGTACATGTGTGAGTAACTACATATGTGAAAGGCAGTATATATGTGTATTGGAGTATATAAATAGCTATAAGCGAGAGTGAGTGATTGTGATAGTGGCTGTATGGATGAGTGTGTGCTTGTATCAGTGATTGTATAAGAGCGTAACAATGTGCTAGTATTTGTATGATTAAGTGAGCTGGTGTGTGTATAACTGTATAGGTGAGTAAATGGCAGTGTGTTTAATTATTTGCATGACTGACTAGGTTTGTGAGTACCTCTATGGATGAGTGGCGGTGTTTGAGTGTCTATATAGGAGTAAGAGTGCATATGATAGTCCTGTACTGAGTGACCATAAGTATGAGTGACTGTACGGGTGAGTGAGTGGATGTGTGTGTGTAGACCTAAGAATCAGTGAGTGGGTATGTAGTTATTGGTGTTGGAGTGTCTATGGTTTTGCGAATGGCACTCTGTAATTTAGATTGGGTGTATCAAAGGTTATATTAGGGTGTGAGGAGCTGCATCAGATTATCACGTGGATGATGTCATCAGTGATGTCATTTGAGATGTCATCAGTGATGTCATCAGTGATGTCACTGACCATGTCATGAGTGATGTAATATGTGACGTCATCAGCAGTGCATTGCGGGGCGCGAGTTATAGTTAGCTGAACTAACTATAACGGGGGAATTTCACGGGTTTTGTACGAGTGCAATGTCCAACTAACTATAACTGTCCCTAAAACCTATGGTTTTTTCAGTGAATTTCAAAGGTTTTTTAAATGCTAATTTCTAACTATAACGTGTCTGAAACCTATGGTTTTTTCAGTGAATTTCAAAGGTTTTTAAAATGCTAATTTGTAACTATAACGTGCCTGAAACCTACGGTTTTTTCAGTGAATTTCAAAGGTTTTTTAAATGACAATTTTGAAATGTATTAATTTTTATATTAATTTTTTTCATACTGATTTACTACATTTTTAGAAACAATTTCTTTTACATATTTTATTTTTTAAATTACATTGTAATTACATTATACATTACATTACAAAAACACTTTCTCAGAATGAATTACTTTAGTTTAAATACTTTGCACATAGGCAATAGACTTTTAAGTACAGTAGTTACAGTTGTTGCAATGGGCAACACATTTTCAAACACAATGCAACATTCAGCTCAATGTGAATTTCTAGTTAAATGCAATTAGTTACTTTATGGATTACTTTTCTAACCACAGGACTGGATCCTAGATTCAGTCCTGGTACATCTCCTGTAAACAGTTGAGTAAAAGCGTTTTGGTTACAGTCGTGATTTTTAAGGAATATTATTGTATTTTAAAAGTTGACACTTAGAAACTTTTTTCTCATAGAATCACCAATGTTATCCTATGGAAGGAAATTCACTTAGCAGGTAAAAACTGTTATCGTTACTTTTTCTTACTCTAGTGTTGATCCTCGATTCGGCGCCGGAGCATCTCCTGTAACCGAGCTGAACCCGGATGAGATTGTCATACAGGCGATTTCTAAGGAATCTTTGTAGTCCGATCGAACAAGTCCGATGCGTCCGAAACTGTTATGCTGGACACGAGTCGAATCGGATTCCTATGGAACTCAATGGGAGCCGGTCGTACAACGCGTACGCGCGGCTCACATTGCCTTTCAATGGGTGCGAGGCGGACTAGGGCGCTTACAGCGATGCACGCCGCTGAGCGTCTCGCGCTGATACGCACAGGTAGAGGAACCCATGGGTCTCCCTGTGTGCGCCTGCATGGGTATGCTAGACAGGGGTCCGACACGGACCTCAAAGTACGGCTCCGACAGCGAAGTTCGAGTCGGACGGCGCGAGTCGGTCGGAGCGGTCGAGGTGCAGCATCGTACTTACCCGGCCGGAAAACGTCTCCATTGCGCGGTGCGAATCGGGTCCGAGCGAGTCGGTCGGAGCGGTACGATCCGGGTACGAGTCGGTCGGAGCGGTCGGGTCGCCCGGACGAGTCGGTCGAGCGAATCCGCATCGTACTCGCTCGGCCGGACTTGCAGTACGGTTCAGGTCGGAAACAGGCTTCGATGGCTTTTTCCCGACCGAATGGTATTGAGTGCGCTCCGACCGAGATCGGAATCAGCTCCTCAGTGTCTGGATCCTGGATCCAGCACTGGTGCATCTCCTGTAAAAAGTTGAAAGAATGCGTTGAAGTCATATCAGGCTGATTTTAGAGGAATATTTGTAAGTTTGCGAAAATTGACACTTTTAAACTTTTCTAGCTGAAAACCAGACAATGGTATTCCTATGGAAGGAAATATCAAGTTACTGGTAAGTACGGTTAAAATTACTTTTCAGGACCAGTACTGGGCTGAAAGATGCAGCACTGAGGTCTCTCCTGATAACAGGTGAGTAAATCGGAATTCGTATTTCGGCTGATTTTAGAGGAATATTTGTATGTTTCAAAATCAACACTTAGAAACTTTTTCAGCAAAAGCAGGCAATGATATCCTATGGAAGGAAATTCAAGTTACTGGTAAGTACGGTTAAAATTACTTTTGAGGATCAGTACTGGGCTGAAAGATGCAGCACTGAGGTCTCTCCTGATAACAGGTGAGTAAATCGGAATTCGTATTTCGGCTGATTTTAGAGGAATATTTTAAAGTTCCAAAACTCCACACTTAGAAGAATTTCCAAGTGAAACCAGTCAATGTTAGCCTATGGAAGGAAATTCAAGTTACCGGTAAGTACGGTTAAAATTACTTTTCAGGACCAGTACTGGGCTGAAAGATGCAGCACTGAGGTCTCTCCTGATAACAGGTGAGTAAATCGGAATTCGTATTTCGGCTGATTTTAGAGGAATATTTTAAAGTTCCAAAACTCCACACTTAGAAGAATTTCCAAGTGAAACCAGTCAATGTTAGCCTATGGAAGGAAATTCAAGTTACTGGTAAGTACGGTTAAAATTACTTTTCAGGACCAGTACTGGGCTGAAAGATGCAGCACTGAGGTCTCTCCTGATAACAGGTGAGTAAATCAGAATTCGTATTTCGGCTGATTTTAGAGGAATATTTGCACAATGGTGAAGGGAGGGGGCGGGGCCTGAGGTGACATCTGTGCAAACGCGCCCGTGGCGCGTTTTAAGTTGGGGGATTAAGTCCCCTTGAATCATGAGGGTCCCTACGGGCCAACTAGCCCACCAGGAACCTCCAGTATGCGCCAGGGGCTGCGTTGCAGAGACATGTACAGAGGCCACACCCCTTTACACCTCTCTGCAACGCAGCTCTGTGGCGCTTTCTGGACGTACCTGTTGGGCTAGTTGGCCCCCAGGGACCCTCAGGATTGAAGAGGATTTAATTCCCCATCTTAAAACGCGCCACGGGGCCTGTTTGCACACATGTCACCTGAAGCCCCGCCCTCCCTTCACCACTGTGCAAACGCGCCCGTGGCGCGTTTTAAGTCGGGGGATTAACTCCCTTGAATCCTGAGGGTCCCTGGGGTGCAACTAGCCCACCATATACCTCCAAAAGCGCCATAGAGCTGCGTTGCAGAGAGGTGTAAAAGGGGCGTGGCCTCTGTACACCTCTCTGCAAGGCAGCTCCCTGGCGCATACTGGAGGTTCCTGGTGGGCTAGTTGGCCCCCAGGGACCCCCAGTATTCAAGGGGAATTGCCTTCTCTGCAAACGCGCCAGGGGGCGCGTTTGCAGAGTGGTGAAGGAAGGGGGCGGGGCCTACGGGCCCGATCGTTTTTTTTTTTGTTTTTTCCTCTGAAGGGGGCTGTGTGGCCCCCTTCCTTTTTCCTATTTTTAGGCCCTGGGGACCCCATCCCCCAGGGCCTTACTCCTTTTTTAAATTAAAATAAAAATAAAAACGGGAAGGGGGCCGCGTGGCCCCCTTCCCTGGGCCTGTATTGGCCCCGGGACCCCATCCCCCGGGCACGGCCTTGCACTTTTTTTTTTATTTTTTTCCATTTTTTACTTTGGGAGGGGGCTGCGTGGCCCTCCTCCGTGGCCACTTATGGCCCCGGGGACCCCATCCCCCGGGCCTGGCCTTCGTTGGGGACTGTGGGGGTCCCCAAGCCCCCACAGTCCCGCCGGCTCCCCGTGTCCTACGGGAGCCGGCATTAGCTTGACACATGGGGAGCAGCTAAGATGCAGCTCCCCATGTGGAAAGCAACAGCTTTGGGATATTGGAAGAGAGAGCAGGTTTCCTGCCTCTCTTCCAATATCCAGCAAGTTTGCAATGACAGGACGGAGCCGCGAGGCTCCCGTCCTGTCATTGCAACAGCAGTGTCCCGGGGTAGGCACCCCGGGACACTGCAGGAGCCGGCTCTGGGGGTGGCGGTCCCCAGGGCCACCACAGGCTTCCAGGAGGGGCCGCGCGGCCCCCTCCCTACATTTTGAAAGCCCCGGGAGGTGGTGGTCCTCGGGCTTGGGGTCCAAAACGGACCCCCATTTTAATTTTTTCTTAGTGCCCCGGGGAGGTGGTGGTCTCAGGGCGTGTGGGGCTGGAGCCCCCCACACAGGTTTTTAATTTAAAAAAGAAGCCCCGGGAGGTGGTGGTCTCCGGGCTGCGGGAGGGCTCAGAGCCCTCCCGCACCATTATACATAAAGCCCCGGGGGTGGTGGTCCTCGGGCTTGGGGGCCCTTAGAGGCCCCCCACACATAAAATTAACCCCCCAGCATGCCCCCGGGACTTGGCCCACCCGGGGCCAATTAACATCGAAGCGCGGAGACCGCGCTCGATTTTTTTTTTCGGCAGGATTCGCGCCCCTGAGCGCATCCTGCCGATTTTAAAAAAAAAAAAAATGTTTGCCCAGGGGTCCTTGTGGGACCCCCTGAGCAGACCTAGGGGTCAGGGTGTTTCTACCCTGCCCCTTTGTGCGCTTTGCGCACTTAGTTTCTGTCCCTCGGTTCTACCGAGGATAAATGGCTGCCAACACTTCCTGATTTGGAGTGTTGACAGCCAATTAACATAAAGCTCGTGCTCGGGAGGATCCGCGGCCCTAGATATATCTATCTTTTACTTTTGATTTTCTCAGCAACTACTGAACGGATTTACACCATTTAACAAAAAGGGTTCTTTCTGAACCAAGAACTACCTCTTTGCCAAATTTGGTGTAATTCCGTTCAGCAGTTCGGGCTGTAGCCGTGTCTAAAGTTTCCTATGGAAAATTGCATGGGGAAAACGCGTTTGGGACCCCTTTTTCTCGGCCCCCGCTTGACTAATCCCCCGAGACTTTCAGGGTAGGAGCGGACCGGAGCGCCCCACAAAGTTTGGAAAATTTTGCGAAGATACGTCAACCGGCAAGAGAGTTATTTCAAATAGAATGTCGTGGATTTCCTATGGATAATAGGTTGTAACTATAACTATCTACTGGCGACCGCCAGTAGATAATATATATATATATATATATATACATAAAACATTCAAAGATATTCTAGAACAATATAACATCAATAATGAAAAATATTAAAAACAGTACACTACAATATTAATAATAACTTAAAAGTGAAAATTATCAAACACACAAAACAGATCGATGCAGACTCCTTTATGATGCTCAATCTCAGTTTTTTATTGCAATGTACTAAACACCGTGGCGCGTTTCGGCCGCCACTGAAGGCCTTGATCACACTGTGTGTTGCACCACCATTTCCAGTGTTTTTATGTACAAGTGCTACATCACCATAGACAGCAACAACAGACCCCACTTTCATATGAAGTACGACTTTTTGCACATTTTGGTATGTGAAACTTTTTGATTCTAATATTGCACATCAACATTGTAATCACAAATTACATTTGGATTGGAAATTGAAATGTTATCCTGTGTTTCACCATCACACATCATATGGGCATAACTCTTTATGAATGTATATTCACCACAAGGTGATATTACCCAAATTCTGTTGAATTACAGGTTGTCCTGCTACATATGGTTCATCGGTGATCCGCTCAAACCATAAATCATGATATTCACAACTACTGTTCAGTATCAAATGATGACTCATGATCACCAAATCTTGTTTTTATACATCAATCAATTTAGCCCCAGTGGGCAATGTCCCATGATCAAAACCCACAAATATCAGCAATTGCTTTGAGCTAAATGTTCATTGGTGATCTGCTCACACCGTGACTTATAATATTCACAACTCACGTTCAATACCACATGATGACTCATAACGACCAAATCTTATTATTATACAATAAACAATTTAGCCCAAGTGGGCCATGAATCATAGTTAAAGCCCACAAATATCAAACCTTCATATATGGTCAGTTTGTGCAATGATGTCCACACATACATGTAAAACATGTGCTAAAACCAGCACAAGTGGCCGTTGTCACTTAGTGTAATTAAAAACTCTATGTACAAATTAGCTATCATTGAGGGGACCCAGGAAAATTTACACCACCTTTTATATATTCTATAAATATTTTTGTCAAAGAACCAGCCTCATCTCAAGGGCCACCCAGATTCCCCACTCAGAAAGTGGCTATCTCATAACCATGTATACAGCTCTTCATCCGTGTTTAGCCCATTGGGTGGCTTGGAATCGAGATCAAAGATGTAACGAGTTTCCAATCGGTGGAGGGCTGTTTCTCAGTCTCCCCCATGTCTGTTTGGTGGGATAGCATCTATGACAAAGTATGACATCTGCTTTACATCGCTCTGATGGTACTCAGTGCAGTGTTGTGCTACTGGGTACGAGGCATCACCATTTGTAACTGCCTGTATGTGCTGAAGTATGCGCTTTCCATTTGTAGCACCGTGCTACCCACATATCACAGATTGCAGCTACATGTGAGCACGTACACTGCAAATTCAGTTCTGCAGCTAATGTTGCCCATGATTTTCTTTGGTGACTTCTGGGAGGGCGTTTTGTACTCAGTACAGTTCTTTCCAATGGAGCAGGCCCTGCATCTAGTACATTTAATAAAGCCTTTCTTGGCCTTCATTCAAGATTGGGGTCTGACTACTTCTGGGCTAGGCTTTACAAGGGCGTCCCTCATGGAGTAGGTTCTTCAATGAGTGATGAGGGGATTCTTGGGTACTAGAGGGCCAATGGTTGGATCTGATTTGATTATGTGTACTGAATGTCACAATCATTCTAGTCTCATTGTGTTCCTACCACATCTTTTCTTTCCTCCTTTCAAAAAGAATGCTCTACCTGTATTTTCTGTTTACCGCCTCCTTTTCAGTAGGTTGAATCTGTAGCCCCCCTGCCTAAATCTTTCTATCATCTGTTGCTGGCACATTAGATACCTGTGTGCACACTACAATATATATTGAAAATGAGCTAAATAACTACATGGCCCAGCATGCTTTGTTGAAAATGAACTCTACTTAAAGAAGGCACACCTGAGGCCACTTAATTTACTGAAAGCAAGCGAGGAAGATGTAGCAGCAATGAACTTTGTTTTTCCTGCGTGGGCCTCTGATGAGAAGCACAAATGCTTCGAAACGCGTAAGGCCAAGGGATTTGATGTCGGGATGGAAAGCTGCAATGTTTTTAAATTAATGTTTTGTGAACAACCTGCTAGTGGTGTGCGGCCTCACATCTGAGCACCTTGTAGAAATATATATATATATATATATTCACTGAAAAAACCATAGGTTTTAGGGAAAGTTATAGTTAGTTGGACATTGCACTCGTACAAAACCCGTGAAATTCCACCGTTATAGTTAGTTCAGCTAACTATAACTCGCGCCCCCGCAATGCACTGCTGATGACGTCACATATTACATCACTCATGACATGGTCAGTGACATCACTGATGACATCATCCAGTCACTGTGTGTTTCTGTAAAGTTTAAATATGTTTTATATATATGCCAAGGTGTATTGCAGAATGAGTGGGTGTATAAGTGTCTGGATGGATGATTTAGTAGGTGCGTGACTGACTGTATAAGTGAGTGATTAAATGTGTCTTACTGAATGCATGGGTTGGTGAGTAGCTACATGAGTGTGTATATCGGTTATTCATTGGTTGCTTGAGAATTTGTATGGGAGACTGAGTGTGTGTGTGGGTGGGTGTGAGGTGTGTGACTCTGTGCATAGATGTGTGAGTGGTTGATTCACTGGGTGCATGGGTTCAAGAGTGCATGTGAAAACAGCTGTATGGGTGGGTGAGTGTGTGTATGGGTGTGTTGGTGAGTGAATGGATGTCTCAGAGGTACATGTCCAAGTAACTACATAGGGAAAAGGCAGTGTATGTGAGAGTTGGAGTATAAATGACTATACGTGAAAGTCAGTGATTGTGAGAGTGGCTGTATAGATGAGTGTGTACTTGTATCAGTGATTATATAAGAGAGTAAGTATGCGTTAGTATCTGTATAGGTGAGTAAATGGGAGTGTGATTGATTATTTGCATGACTGACTAGGTGTGTGAGTAACTCCATGGATGAGTGGCGGTGTGTGAGTGTCTGTATAGGTATATGAGTGCATATGATAGTGTTGTATTGATGAGTGACTGCATGTATGAGTGATTGTATGGGTGAATGAGTGGATGTGTGTGTAGACCTAGGAATCAGTGAGTGCGCATGTAGTAACTGGTATTGGTGTGTCGATGGTTTCGAAAATGGTAGTCTGTATTTTACAGTGGGTGTATCAAAAGTTATAATAGAGTGTGAGGAGGTGCATCAGATTTTCATGTGGATGATGTCATCAGTGATGTCATCAGTGATGTCATTTGAGATGTCATCAGTGATGTCATCAGTGATGTCACTGACCATGTCATGAGTGATGTAATATGTGACGTCATCAGCAGTGCATTGCGGGGCGCGAGTTATAATTAGCTGAACTAACTATAACGGTGGAATTTCACGGGTTTTGTACGAGTGCAATGTCCAACTAACTATAACTTTCCCTAAAACCTATGGTTTTTTCAGTGAATTTCTAAGGTTTTTTAAATGCTAATTTCTAACTATAACGTGCCTGAAACCCATGGTTTTTTCAGTGAATTTCAAAGGTTTTTTAAATGCTAATTTCTAACTATAACATGCCTGAAACCTATGGTTTTTTCAGTGAATTTCAAAGGTTTTTCAAATGCTAGTTTGTAACTATGCCTACAGAAGTAGGACATGTGAAGAAAGAAGAAAAAACGCACAGAAAGAAGCAAAAGAAATGTCGAAAGAAACAGAAGTGCACAAAGACAAAGAAAAATCCAGGAAGAAGCAAGACATGTGCAGAAAGAACCAACAGAGGAGCAGAAAGAGGCCTTGTTGCAAAATAATCCTGTGCCCACACCTTTTCCAGACGTGTACTGGTGGTAACTAACTCTGACTAACCAGGCCTAGAGCCAGTGCTATGGTAAAAGACACTTAGAATACAGTTAAAACACCTACATACACTAGGGAACACTATGCGTTGAGGTACCCCTGTGATTAGCATGACCTCCTCTGTAACTCCCTAGTACATAATAGGGCAGGGGGATTAAAACTACCTCTTAAAACGCGCCATGGGGCACGTTTGCACACTGGTGTAGGGAGGGGGGGGCCTGAGGTTACATGTGTGCAAACACGCCCTCTGGCCGTTTTAAGTTGGGGGATAAAGTCCCCTTGAATCCTAAGGGTCCCTGGGGTCCAACTAGCCCACCAGGTACCTCCAGTAAGTGCCACAGAGCTGCGTTGCACAGAGGTGTAAAAAGGGGCGTGGCCTGGACCACCTCTCTGCATCGCAACCCTGTGGCGCGCACTGGAGGTACCTGGTGGGCTAGTTGGCCCCCAGGATCCCTCAGGATTCAAGGGGAATTAATTCCCCAACTTAAAACGCGCCACAGGGTGTGTTTGCGCACATGTCACCTGAGGCCCCGCCCCCTCCCTTCACCACTGTGCAGTGTGGACACTGCAGGAGCCGGCCCTGGGGGGGGTGGCGGTCCCCAGGGCCATCACTGGCTCCAGGAGGGGGGCCGCGCGGCCCCCCTCCCAACACGTGCACAGCCCCGGGAGGTGGTGGTCCCCGGGGCTCTGAAACGGACCCCCACATTCCAATTCTTAGTGCCCCGGGAGGTGGTGGTCCCCAGGGCGTGTGGGGGCTCGAGCCCCCACACAGGTAATTTAATTTTTTTTAAAAGAAGCCCCGGGGGCTGGCGGTCCCCGGGGCTGCGGGAGGGCCGAGTGCCCTCCCGCACCATTTTTATTTCAAAGCCCCGGGGGGTGGCGGTCCCCGGGGCTTAGGGGAGGCCTTAGAGGCCCCCCCACACATTTTTATTAACCCCGGCATGCCCCCGGGACTTGGCCCACCCGGGGGCCAAATAACAACGAAGCGCGGCAGCCCGCGCTTCATTTTTTTTTACGGCGGGATCCGCGCACCCTGCACGCATCCCGCCGATTTTTATAAAAAAAATAATTTGGGGCCTTGGGGGTCAGGGTGTTTCTACCCTGCCCCCTTTTTGCGTTTTGCGCACTTGTTTCTTGTGCCTCGGTTCTACCGAGGAACAAGATGGCTGCCAACACTTCCTGGTTTGGAGTGTTGACAGCCAATTAGCATACAGCTCGTGATCGGGAGGGTGCGCTCAGGGTGCGCGGACCCTCCGCGGCCATAGATATATATGTGATTTTACTTTTGATTTTCTCAGGAACTACTGAACGGATTTACACCATTTAACCAAAAGGCACGACTCTGAACCAAGGGCTACCTTTTTGCCAAATTTGGTGTAATTCTGTTCAGCAGTTCGGGCTGTAGCTGCGACTAAAGGTTCCTATGGAAAATTGCATGGGGAAAACATGTTTTGATCATATCAGTGCACACGGCATCATCGCAGGCTGCACACCCGCTCAGCGCTATAGGTGCCACTAACTCTGTGGACCGCGAGGCAACGCCATGTGGCGGTAGGCCCGCGCTGCCCGCTGGCTCAGGCCTACACTGCGGTCCACCAGGGCTCACACAAACCATTACCAGTCCGGACCGCCAGGACGGCGCATCATCGCAGGCTGCACACCTGCTCAGCACCTAAGGTGCCCCTACCTCAGTGCACCGAAAGTCACCGTCCATTGGCGGTAGGCCCGTGCCGGCCGCAGTGTTTCCGGTGCCACCAACTCTGTGCAATGCAAGTCATGGACCCTTTCTGATTGAGTCCCGTGAAATGCCAGGCGGACGCAGTCATGTCACCTCCGGCAGTGGGGAAGAACTGGGACATGTGTTGTCGTCCCCCCCCCCCTTTATACGTACGCCGAGGGGGCTGTGTCGGCGTACGCCAGGCCAGCGTAGGGGTGTGAATAATTATCCCTGGGCTCTGGGCGTGGTTCATTTCTGGGCTGGACAGGGAACCAACTGATGCGTGTGTCTCTGTTGCAGTGTCTGCGCCACACGTCCCGCAATCGACAACGTTGCAATGTTGCATGCACCCGGAGGGCGGCTGCGCACGAAGGTATTGTACAGGGAGCGCAAGGCTGCTTGGGCTCTTGGCTCATGCATGCCAACTGTTGTGTGTACATCGCTATTGGTGCACCATAAGCCTAAGGCCTAGCCCCAATTGCAGCGCGAAAGCCACATCACATTTCCAGGATACAAGCAGTAGTCAGACAAACATTAGGGATGAAATCTCCTTTGTCAAAATACATAAGGCGGAAGGACATATGCACCTCCGACCTTGGTCTTGCATGCGGCAGGCACCCCCTGAGAGAGATACCATAGCAGATGATGACGACTCCCACACTACGCACAGCCCGACGAAAGACCAACGTATACACACCCCACACACAGAAGTCCTTGCCCGAAGTTATCTTGCATGGAATGTCCTTCACACTTACTCCCATATTAACCCAGGCGTACAACCGTTGCACACTAAAACAACTCATTGCTCCGAGCTGTGGCATTTCATCCACAGAACTGGCGCAGGTCAGAACAGTGCCGCTTCAACCAGAGCCACCAACGCAATGGCAGAACATCCCGGGCACATGCACAACCCCTGTCACGTGGAACTGTACCGTGCACGTATGCTGCATTTGTTGGGGGCACTACCACTGGCAGTGCTGTGCATCAGTTACCGTCTGCGCTTCCGTCTAGCGTACATCACCTGCGTCCAGCCCTGGTTCCACTGCCGATCATGCATATTCGAGTGGCCCATGGATGTCTGCCTATCCAACACAACGGTAGCTGAACTGGATTATGACTTGTGTGTGTGCCCCCTGTTGGCCCACGACCAGGAGTGTAACCGTGATACCCGTTCATGGGATGCCTTGATATATGGCGTATGTGCTGGCAGTTGGGCATGGGAAATTGCACAAGTCCTCGTGTGCAATGACCACATCGAAGCGCTCCCCCATTGGGCTGTGTTGCGGATTGGTGAAACGGCGTGGACGGAGCACATCTGTCCGGACCAGTTAATGGATTGGCTCGCCCCTGTGTTCGTTGAGGCCGACAACGACGTACTCTTGGAACTGATTGCCCAGGAAGCTGCGCACGCATTCATGGACGAGTAACTATGGGCCATATGTATCAATGTTAGGTTTTGCGATTCTCAAATAGCAAATTTTGCGATTCCTTAATTTGCGAGACAGTTGTGCTTTCATACATAGCACTAGGCCAAATTGCGATCGCAAACGCTAAAATTCTGCAAATTTCAGCATTTGCGATCGCAATTCACCTTGATACATATGGCCCTATGTTCCTGCAGCCACAACTGCTTGTAACCCAGAGCACAGGTCCCAACACCTTCTTGCATCTTGGAGAAATGGTCACATATCCCACCACAACAGTGGACATGGCTGCATTCGCCTGGACTCAGAATGCATGTGCGTGCACCTACGCGTGTTGACACACACCTGTGCAAGGTGAGGCAGTCCCATGGGCGGAGCTGCACCGCATCGCTTGGCAAGGTTCCTTTCTCTGACATACTGCTGGAGGGAGTGTACACACATGGCAATGTAGTACTACATGTGACCTTGTTGGACCCTTTCACCTGCTCACTGTCAGCAGAGCAGACAGTCTGTCCAGTCCGGTGGTACAGCACAATGCAGATCCCATGGGCAGTGAGTCGTGTCCCCTGACACGGGGCAATGAGCATACGCCAAACATCACATGACTCGTCCAGCAAGGCAAGGTGGGCTGAGACAGTTGCCATCCGTAATGATTGGTGTTCATTTTTGCCTCCCCAGTTCTTGCACATCTACATGTTCCCATGCTGCCTGTTAGTGTCTGAAGCATTGGTCTGCATGTTGTGGCCCATGTCTTGCCCGTACTGACACGCACATGCGAATAAAGTCTACGTCACTTCACTAGTGTTCAACTGTGATGAGTGTTGATTAGAATGACAAATCGTGTGCCTCAATGAGCATTGTCCATACACAAGGAGGGACTGACTGACGCATTTCACTTAGGGGTGAGTCCCTATTGCCAGCTCCACCTCTGTAAGCCAGACATTGTGGTTGGGATAGTTGCTGGTGGACCGATGCTCTTACGTATCTTCAGCAATGTGAGTATGGTGTCCAAATTCTGGCCATGTGGATCAATGTGATCCATCTAAACAGGCTGTGTCCACACAGTTGAGTGTGAGTAGGTTTGCGAAGAGATGTTCTGTCGTCACATGTGATGGGGGACACTACTTTAGGCCTGCTACCGATTTAGACATTCTTACACACAGCCCCATTCAATACATGGACGTGGGGGTGCGTTGGGGGGTTGTGAGATTGTTGTTCATGGGCAATGAGGCCACAGATAGTTCACATGTACACAGTCTTCTAATTGGCCATGTGGGTCAGGGTCAAACCTGCGCATTGATGTCATTTCCCAGGGTGTACCTTTTTATGCAATCAATGTCCCTACATTCATCCATACTCTTATACTTGATTGAACATAGACATGACACATCTGTGTGATTTGGAATGTTTTATTCATATTCTGTGGAGTGTCAGAGCTGGAGCAGTACATGGCCATGCAAGCCCCACATAACATGGTTGCCCAGTGGAGGGCCAACCAGAGTCCTTTGGGGAATGACAATTTAATCGGGACAGGAAGAGTTCAGTCCGCAGCCTGATTGCTGTGTCATTGGTAACCAGTGCGGATGTGGCAGTCCATGTCGGGGTCCAGGTGAATGTCACAGAGTGTTTCGGGGGACAGTGGAAGGTGTTGTTCCCGGGCATGATGCAGAGGGCTGAACCAAGCAGGGACAGGCCATATGGCGGGGATGGATGCTACAACCTCCTTTCTCAAACAGAGTCATTGCCATCCAGATCTTAGTCCTCTGATATGTCTTCTGTGTCAGGTGTGTGTGGTGGTGTTATGGCTGCATCACTGTGTGCCACTGACACATCAGGTGGCGGAGGTGGTATGGCTGCATCACTGTGTGCCACTGACACATCAGGTGGCGGAGGTGGTATGGCTGCATCACTGTGTGCCACTGACGCATCAGGGGGCGGAGGTGGTATGGCTGCAGCACTGTGTGCCACTGACGCATCAGGGGGTGGAGATGTGTGTGTCGAAGTGCCTGCAACAGTCATCTGAGACAGATGATGTTCTGCAGTGCATGGTAGATCCCAGCTACATCTCGCTGGTGTACAGCCGTGGCAGCCATCCTTCCAGCCTGCATCCACTCCATGTTCTCCATTGTCCTCCGCATCTGTGCCAACTCTGTGCTGCCATCGCCGGAGCCTGTCTGACTAGACAGTTTGTGTATCCGAGTAATGGCTCCAGCGAGGTCAGCCAGGGATTGTTGTAGCGCATGGAACGGACTGTGGGTGTCCATTAGGGACTGTAAGTGGTCCCTGATGGGACTCATACACCCACGTATGGCATCAGGTTTGGCTGCCATGAGGTCAAAACCCACCCGCACCCGTTCAGCCAGCCCCCTCTGGCAGTCTGACACACAGCGTTGGAATGCCATGTGTCTTTCTGTGAGGTGCTGGGAGCCAGAAGTGGTGGTGGTTGCTTCCTGCTGTGTGGGCTGTGCAGGGGGTGGGGTCACCTCGATGCAGCTGGGCTGCCCTGCTCCTGGAGGTGGGGTGCGGAGGCTGTCCACGAGCCGTTGGAGGGTGTCTGAGCAGATGGCCAGGGGTTCCTCCTCATCATCACTGAAGAGATGTCTGGTCTGCTCTGCAGGAGGTGTTGATTGTCCCTCTGCAATGTAAAGGGGAGATGCAGGTTCACAGTGTGATCGATGGATGTTGACGCATTGTACATGTTTACATACAGACTGCATGACAATGTACATTGTGACTGTTTTGGATGAGCTGGCTATTTGATGGGGGACAGTGGACATTTCGGCTACATGACGGATGTGAGGTTGTACTCGTACATTATCATCTCACAGTTTCCTGCTATGCCAGATGTGATTGGCCAGTTTCTACGCACAAGCGGCACCAGTTGTGTCCTCTGTTCTGCAGTGAAGGTGTTGCACTCTGTACCACATTGTCGTCAATGTTGATGTGCTGTGATTGCTATGTGTGTGTGCTGCATTGTGGGAGAGTCGCCGCTGCAGCTCTGATTTAGCGGCCCCTTATCCCTTTGGGGCGGTGTGCCTTTGACATGTGTGCTTTTGAGGGGCTGAGATGTTGGCGACTTGGGTCATTTGTGTTCTTGGACGGTTTTTGTACTCTTGTGCATTGTTTGTCTGCTGATGTGTTGTTGACGTCAGGGGTTGTATGTGCACGTGGATGTGTCAGAGTGTGACCTGCTCCTTTGAGGATGTGATCCACACTGGGCCACCTCAGTGTTGTGTCGTTCACCATGTCATGTATTTTGACTGCAGCCATGCTATTGGTCATGCAGTGTCACTTGCATTGTCAGTGTGGCTCACAGAGCCGCTGCTTTGCTGGATTCGGCACATGTGCATGGGTAGGTTGTGATATTGGTGATAGGGAGGGGGGCCCCTTTGTGCACATAGTGGACGGGGGCCTATTTAGTGTTTCTATGTGTGCTGCAGTGTGCCAAGGGTATGAGGGTCATGTTCCACAATCATTGTGGGTGTGCAGTGTGCTATACATAATTGTGCATCTGTGCCATTATGCCCATCTCCAACCGTCCCCCCAGTCCCTGGTCGTTACTCACCCTGTTGCTGTTGGGTCAGGTCATGTCGGGCTGTGTCCGGACACCCAACTCCTTGCACCGTCTCCACACTGATGACTGTGGCCACCATTTCCTCCAGCTCATCCAGCTCCTCCTGTGGCGCAGGACTCCCACCTCCAGTCGCCGTTGCTGCCTTCCAGTTGGCAGCGAGTTTCTGCTCGGTTTGGCTATTGACATCATGCCAGCGCCTCTTGACCTCCTCCATTGACCTCCTCGACACTCCGACTGCATTCACGTTGTTCACGATCGACTGCCATATTTCCGTTTGTGTTGCCAATGACACAGTGGAGGTGATGAACAGTTGTTGGTAGTGTTCTATCACCTCCGTGACGATGATCCTGTTTTCCTGCGGACTGAACCGCGTCTTCCTCTTCCTCTTCTCCTTGCCCTTCCCCGACCCCGAGGTTTCTTGCCGGTCGTCTGTGGGGCTTGTGGGGTTTGCGTTGTCCTCTGCACTCGATCCGGGTGCATCCATGGTGCTACGCAGTTTATTATTTTTTTTTTCTGCTTTTATGGTGCATTTTCCCGCATGACGCGTGGGAATTGCAGGCCTGTCACTGGTTATCGCAGATTTTTTTATCGCGGTTGGCCACATCGCCACTTTTTTCGCGTTCGTGTTTCGCGTTTTTTTGCCGTCATAGTAATTTTATCGCGGTCATTTGACGCGTTAGCGTGTGACTATCGCATGGTACCGCCAAGTTGAGAATAAAACGTTAACACAGCGTTATTTTCCGGTGATGGACTGCGATGTGCAAAATTGCGTTAAGCTAATTTTGCGATAATTATCACACGTTCTTGTGAATATCCCCCTCCATTTATTAACTGATATGTGTGTCAGTTACCTAAATAACCCCTCCTGCATTGCAATGGGAAGTGCTCTCAACGAGGTGAAATGATAAAAGAAGCAGCCAATAGAATGACAGTGAGACAAAATGACTGAAAACCCCATTCTTACTGTATATTGTTTATAAAAGGATTAGCAGACAGCTAAAGCTGTTACACTTCACAACAGTAACTTATACCTCTCTACAGAATGCCGAGTTTGCTTGTTCATTATTTAATCAGCATTCCCTTTATTCTACGATTATTTTGTGAAAAATCTAACAACTTTTGAAAATATGGAATAAACCAATATCAAAAGGTTACAGATGTAAATGAAGTTTCCCTATCCAGGTTGCAGGTGATACAACTCTGAGACAAAGGGATGTTTGGGAGGTTCATGTGCAGTCCACTCAATGGCTGAATAGAGCCCCCTAGGACCTATCCTAAATAGCCCTCTTTAAGAAATTGGTATTATATGTCCTAAATTCTGAACGTCATTGTTCCCAGCTGAAAGAAGAAGTTGTATTACTTGCTTCACTATTCTATTTTTTTACTCAATTCAGAATCTCACTCCTGAGGCCGTGTCCCGTAAACAGATATCTCGGCAGTATTTTGTCAACAGTGTTGGCTGCACAATGTAAATAGATTTGATTCGTCAAAGAATAATTTATAAGTGATTAAATCTATAATGCGTTCTAATTTGGTAACCAGCATGTGTTCATTAAAATATCAATAGAAGCAATGTAAGGTACTTTATGCGAATGAAAACAATGATAAATTTCAAACACTGCTCAATTTTCTCTTGCAAACCAAAATGCCACTAATTCTTTGTACCACTGACAAATACTGCTATTTATGAGCGACGGCCCATACCACTGAAATATTTAAATACCACTCACACAAAAGTGTATGCATGATGCAAGTGAACAAAATGGAGGCTATCACCTCAGGTGCCCGCGCACACTTGCGTGCTTACACGCGCTGACTTTGAAACTGGGGAATCTGGTTCGAGTCTCATCATCAGCTCAACATCCTGTGCTGGACTTTTAGGTCCCTGGGCGAAAGAGGAGATTTGAGGCACCTCTAATTCGCATTTGACATCACAAGAAGTGATGTCACAGAAACTGACATCACACAAAGTGGCAGTATAGGACTATTATTCTTTTTTGGCATGGCTGACGTGACCCAGTACTTTAATTTGAATCTTGTACTGCTCCATTTATGATGGGAAAATGAAAAGGCAAGTTCCAGAATGCAAGGAAATAACAGCAGGATGAACTACTTACATGTGGTATAAAGAAGCACCTTGAGACCTCCTCAGGCAGATGTCTGTGCTAGTGAAAGCTAGAGTGCTCATTAAAATCCCTTTTACTGTGACTGGAAAAAAAAGTTTGATGATACATTTATTTTTGAACCATTAGTGAAGTCAGATGTGGGGATAAGGCAGTGGACACAAGTGTGTGTGCTTGTTTCAGCAATATACTAGCGCTGTTCATTCCTTCTGCTACTATGAGATGAGAGTTTAGGCCTTTGTATCCTCAGGACAGAGAACAATATCAGCCATTAGATTTTGCATTGAGACTACTGCAGAACAGCTTTGTTTCTAGAAACCGTAAATTGACCCTCTGCTCATCCCCAGAGAATTGGTCTTCTACAATTGGACTCATTAAGAAGCTCTTGCATCGCATTCCTGCTGGAATGTTACTAAAGAGCTCATGCTTTGCTGGTGAACTAAGGGGGGATTGCTGTTACCAACCCACCATAGTAAAAGCATTATGCGTGTGTTAGAAAGTATTACTTAAAATTTGGTGTCAAACTTTGTTTACAGGGCTTTTCAGAGAGCTCCAATAGGTTTGCCACACCAGAAAGCTAGCACTGGCTGACAGAGGTCACAACGATGCTTTTCCTTGCAGCTTTCTGAAAGAATGCACTGAGGATACACAATTACACAGTCTATTTTTGACACCTTGCCAACTGCTACAAACACAATATACATGTCAAGCACAGCTCATGGCACTATAAGGCTCTCTCTAGAACCTTACCCTTAAAACAAAACATCCTAAAATTTACAATTATTAGTAACACATAGGAAAGGGAGTAGCCAGGAAAATTAAAATACCTACCACTTTGAACCAAAGCTCTTATGGCACCAAGCAAGCAAAGTAAGTCATGGTGAACCTCCCCAGAAGAACTCTCTTGTCCCTTCCATCCAAGGATCTATCCATTCATCTTTCCATCCACCCACTGATATCTACCATTTCATATTTACATTCTGTCATCCATTCATTCTTTCATCCTTCATTCAGTCTTTCACCATTCAGACAGACATTCCATCCATGTGCCGATCCATGTCAAAATCCAGGAGCGGCCCGTGCAGGTAAGAGCGGTGGGGTGGTGGGGGCGACTCGACAGAAGACTACGAGGGAAAATTAATTATTTATTTAATATTCCCTCGTTGTCATCTATCGAGTCCCCCCACCCCACCCCACCGGTCTGACTTGCATGGGCCACTCCTGTCAAAACCTATCCATCCATCCATTATTTCACTCATCCATCTTTCTAATCATCCACCCACTCATCCATCTATCCATTCACCCTTTCAATTGACCATCCATACTTTCTTCCATCTCTCCACCCTTCCTTTCACTCATCTATCCATTCTTTCACTCATCCACCCTCAAATACACCGTTTCACTCGTCCATCCATCCATCCATCCATCCTTTCAATCACCCATTCATACTTTTGCTCATCCATCTATTCTTCCTTTCACTCTCCATCCCCCTTTCATTCAGCCATCCATCTTTTCACTAATCCAACCACATATCCATCTATTCAGACATCCATCCATCCATTCATTGACCCTTTCTCTCAGTCATCCTTTCACTCATCCATCCATGCTTTCTCTCATTCATCCATTCATGTTTTCACTCATCCTTCCATTCTTTTGTCCATTCATCCTCCCTTTCACTCCTCCATCTATTTTTTCACTCATCTATCCTTATATCCACCCTTTCACTCATACGTCCATCCATTCACCCTTCCATCCATCCATCTATACGTCCATCCATCCATCTATACATACATCCATCCATCCATCATTTCACTCATCCATCCACTCTTTCACTCTGTCCACCCTTTCACTCTATCCATCCATCCATACATTCATACTGTGTTTCACTCATCTATCATCCACCCTTTCACTCAGCCATCCATCCTTTCACTCATCCATCCACTCTTCCTCTCATTCATCCACCCTTTCACCCATTAATCCACCCTTCAAACCCATCCATCCCTCCATCCATTTGGTGCAGAGCAAGAATATCGACGGGAAAATATCGACATACATAAATATCGAGGTAAGAATATCGTTAATGTTAAATAACGATGTAAGTAATATCGATGTTAGAAATATCGATTTGTTAGTTGTGTAAAAATATCGAGAGTGTTAAATATCGATGTTAAAAATATAGATGTAAATAATATCGATGTAAATATTATCGATTTTATGTTTATGATGTAACTTTTAATTTAGTGTTTTAATAGTTATTTTATGTTATTTTTTCAAATTTATAATGTTTGTATGGAAATAATAAATGTGAAATAATTTTTTTTTCAAATTTTCATACTAATTTTAGGAGCGGGATGTTGGGTTTATAGGGGATAAGGGTGGGTAGTAATTTAAAAATGTTATTTTAAATTTATTAAATTTACTAAATTTGTATATATTTTAGGAGCGGGTTTATAGGGGATAAGGGTGGGTAGTAATTTAAAAATGTGTCACAATTTTAATATTAATATTTTAAATTTAGAAAAATTTAATTTGAAATTAGAAATTTATAATTTAAAATTAGAAATTATAATTTTTGTGAAATTATGTTTTTAAATGATAAATGATAATTTGTTATTATAAATAAATGATTAAATCTATAAATTGTGTTTAATAAATTTAATATATATATTTTTTTTTAAATCATTAAATATTGAATATTCTCGAAATTAATTAATTTAATCTTTGGATGTTACAAACTTAATTATAAAATATATGAAGATAATATATTTGTTAGAAGTCAAAATATATTAATTTACATTTTAAAGAGAAATTTATAAAAATATTAATGTAAATGTAGATAAATATTTTATTTTTATAATATTTAAATTATATTTGGAAATGTTTTGTAATTATTATAATTATTTAATATTTATCTAATTAATAATGAAATAGTTTAATATATAAAAAAATATTTATATTTCAAATTTGTAAAAATACTAATAATAATAAAGGATTTTTAATTTTTTTATCATTTAAATTTTTTATTTTTAAATGTAGAAAGAAAATTTCTAGTAATTTCATATATATAGTTTTAAGTATATATATTTATTCATACTGTAAATGAAAGGGTGGATATTAAATATTTATTGTTTACAATTTATATTTATTTGGAATTAAAAGAGTAAATTATTATGGTTTATTATCGAGCATTTTCCCAGAGTTTAATTGGATTTGGAGTTAGAATAGTAAATTATTATGGTTTACTATCCAGCATTTTTTCAGAGTTTAATTGTATTTGGAGTTAGAATAGTAATTTATTATGGTTTACTATCCAGCACTTTCCCTGAGTTTCATTGGATTTGGAGTTAGAATAGTAATTTATTATGGTTTACTATCCAGCACTTTCCCTGAGTTTCATTGGATTTGGAGTTAGAATAGTAAATTATTATGGTTTACTATCCAGCATTTTTTCAGAGTTTAATTGTATTTGGAGTTCGAATAGTAATTTATTATGGTTTACTATCCAGCACTTTCCCTGAGTTTCATTGGATTTGGAGTTAGAATAGTAATTTATTATGGTTTACTATCCAGCACTTTCTCTGAGTTTCATTGGATTTGGAGTTAGAATAGTAAATTATTATGGTTTACTATCCAGCACTTTCCCTGAGTTTCATTGGATTTGGAGTTAGAATAGTAATTTATTATGGTTTACTATCCAGCACTTTCCCTGAGTTTTATTGGATTTGGAGTTAGAATAGTAATTTATTATGGTTTACTATCCAGCAGTTTCCCTGAGTTTCATTGGATTTGGAGTTAGAATAGTAAATTATTATGGTTTACTGTCCAGCACTTTACCAGAGTTTAATTGGATTTGGAGTTAGAATAGTAAATTATTATGGTTTACTATCCAGCATTTTTTCAGAGTTTAATTGTATTTGGAGTTAGAATAGTAATTTATTATGGTTTACTATCCAGTACTTTCCCTGAGTTTCATTGGATTTGGAGTTAGAATAGTAATTTATTATGGTTTACTATCCAGCACTTTCCCTGAGTTTTATTGGATTTGGAGTTAGAATAGTAATTTATTTTGGTTTACCATCCAGCATTTTCCCTGAGTTTCATTGGATTTGGAGTTAGAACAGTAATTTATTATGGTTTACTATCCAGCACTTTCCCTGAGTTTCATTGGATTTGGAGTTAGAATAGTAAATTATTATGGTTTACCATCCAGCACTTTCCCATATGTTTTTTTGGAGTTGCAGTTAGAATAGTAAATTATGACATTTAGGGGCCCATTACGATGGCGGGCGGAAGCACAACCGCCGTGCTGGCGGATGCAAAAACCACCAGTTACCGCCGGCACGCAGCAGTCCACACGCCCGCCCAATTACGATGCGAAAAGCAGGCCAAACACCGCCGGCAAGCCAGCAACACCGTCCGCCATCAAAGTGCGCCCGCACACGTAGCGGCGCAGCCCAACTGACACACACCGTCCGACGAAACACGTCCCGCCCGGCGCATAAATTACGATGCCGCAAACAAACGGCTCCCACGGCCAAGAGACACCGCACGTGAAAGAGAGGCGGAAACACGGACGCCGAGCACGGACAACGAAGAAGCGGCACCCCGGGCATGAATCCAGCACTGCAGGCCCTTCCCATGCTTCTGCTGATGCACCACCAAGGACGCAACGTACAGCGGAGACGCAGGTAGGCACACACACAACAAGTGCACGCAAACAGCGCACACAGTGCAAGGGCGGAAAAAGCGGACAACCCCCCACCAGCGCGTGCACACTACACATCCACCATTGCATCCACATATGACACACAGGCCAAATCCTAACATCGCAGAACACATGTGTACACACCACCTGGGACTAGGAACCAACCACCCCGTCACGGCCCCAAAGCGGCGATGACGCCGCCACACATGCGCACAACGCAGAGGCCAACCGCAGCGCCATGCATGCGTCGCACACAGACACAGGGACACAACCAAGCAGCACACACACCAGCCCCACCCCGAACGCACATGACACGTGACAGGCCGGCCACAGACATGTCCCCAACGCCCAATTCACGGACAACACCCAACGCCACACAACCGACGCACACATGTCAGTGAAGTCACGCAACAGCAGGACACACCCCAGTGTAACAAACATGGCGAAGCACACAGCGGCGGCAACACCAACTAGGAGAAGCAGGGCCCCTTCGGGAAGAGGAACGCCAGTACCACACTGAAAAACCCATACCACCCTGCACATATGAACAAGACACATGAAACGGAACACCAAAGAGCCCGGTGACCGACAACAGGTGGCCCAAGAATTACATCCACACACAAGGCCCAACGCAGAGCGGAAAGGCAGCCTGCCGCCCACACAAGGGAGAGCAGACAGCACTGAATGACCTTCCATTCCAACACCGAAACCACAGCCCTACGACAGAAGCCGGTGAATACAGCCATTGTCCAAGAATAGACCAACACAGGCATGCCGAGGAGACCGACCACACGGCAGATAGCGCATATCACAGAAGCACACAACGGACGGGGAAGAAAGAAGAAAACACTCCCCCATGTCGGCCACATGCAAGTTAATTGGAAGGAGTCACACAGCACTGACCTTGAACTGTCTGAGAAGCATGTGGGAAGAGGGCCCGTGTCCTCCAAACAAGCCAACAGAACACAAGTCCTGTCTCCCTACGACTACACAGAGCTCACAGCAACCCCGGAGCGTGCACATTGCAGACTGCACACACAGCCGGAGCACGCCACCTCTACGAACCGCTGCGAAATGGCAACCGCAACACACCTACCCAACTACGCCGAACAGCTCAAGCTGTACCAAACCAACACGATACATACATTGGGATGCGATCTCCTGTCCCTGCTGAACGTAAGTTACCGACTGACTTACCGCATCACATTGTTCAGCTGCGTCATGCCCGTCTTCTACTGTCGGAGGTGTCCCTACCAGCATCCCGTCGAGATATGCCTCTCCAACCCGGCATGTCTGAAGGCGGACCTGCTACCACTACTCCTCCCTCTGGACGCACACGACAGGGCCTGCTCTGCCTATGGGGGCATGGCGTATGTGGCCAACATCGCACGCGCACTGAAATGGAACCACTGTGCCTCCACACGACGGATCATCGAGAACAGCTACATCGAATGTCACCCAGCATGCCCCATCATGGTCCTCCAAGGGACAACCTACGAACAACACCTTGACAGCCACCATCCGCTTCATTGGCTGGCAAACATGTACACCACCAATGACATGGAAGCCCTGCTGGACGGCATCGCATACCTGACAACCTGTAAATACGTCGGACCACAACGCAGGTTCCCCGAGTGACCTATGAAGTCCAACCCCGCACCCATGCTCAGCTTCCGCACGGACTGGCCAGTCACCACCACAACAGCCATACCAAACGACCGGCAACTGTAACCACACCATCAACGACATCGCCATGACATCGGATATGACCGGGACATGCACACTGTTCCCCATTACATCCAGGAACACCGCATGCATCGTGGGAGGCAGTGGCATGGGCTCTGTGCATCGCACCCACATGGACGGAACTGCACGAACAACCAGGACACGACATGGATCCAGCGCACATGGACACACACACCGCTCAGTGGACATGAATAGGTCGCCTGGAGTCTGTGGGTGCTGCACCCCTCCCACCCCCGCCCCGGGAATCCCATACCAGGACCTTTGCATGGACGACAAGTGCATACAACAACAACACGACCCCAGTGACATGTCCAGTAACCACCACAGTGCAACAACAAGTGGCACGCCGCTGCATGCACGCAAGCACATGCCCTGATGTCATCTCACATGCACGCGTGCATGAGGAACAACCGCAGCAAACCTGTCACATGGAACTGAGATGGACTGTGCCCATGATGCCGAGCGGTCTGGTAGGCTACATGTATACCGTCTGTGTCAAAGTCCGCAGCTCCGCAGCTATACGTAAATGTACATTAGCACAGCCTTGGCCAAGCAGATGTAACCCCACACCCTATCCCATTTGTAATCATGCTCAGTATATCCTCAACATGTATTCCGCTGCCAGTAGTGTCCACTATACTGCATCACAGAGGACAGATGACTCAATATAATGTTTGAAACCAAAACTGTCTCCGCTGACTCATTTCACAAGTACGAATGAGAGAGGATGAGAGTATGTGAAGTACACGGCAGTCGTGACATGACCATGTAGTCCACTGGTATTGGATGTCAACGCAAATGAGTAGCACTACTGTGGAAGACACACATGTGTCGTGTGAAGTCGTATGGACGCAGTGCTCAGGTGGGTGGGTGCGACGGGTAGATGCGCACATGCCAAGTTGGAGCACGCCGTGTTGGGAGGGCTCATGAACAGTACACCACCGCTTCCCTGGGCATTGTGAGAGGACACCTGTCGGGTGGGAGTGAACACGTGTGTGCACAGCAGCCGGGCACACGTACAAGGCGGTACCAGGCGCACCTCAGCCCACCCTCTGTGGACAAGCTGGATCCTGTTGTGCGCCCGCCATGCCCCTTGACAAGGCACACACAGCCCCAGTCGACCAGGTGTAAGCCCAACATAGTCAATCCGCACAGGCGATACAGGGCACGGGATGGCAGTGGAGCATGGTGTGTGAGAGGTCTCCTCGCGCTCCTCCTGGTCATATCACGCAGGCAATAGAACCTCAACGTCTAGCATGGCACAAGTCAAATGGAAGTGTAGGGGGACGCACCACAGCACGAGCAGCACTGACGTCACGGGAGGTGGCTCGCACCATCCCATCCATTGCCCATCATACCAACCACGCCACATGCCATTGCGACTAAGTGCAAGCGCGTGCGCCACCACCCCGAGCCCTCCCCAGAGAGGCCAAAGAGTGAATGTGTGGGCCATCAGCCACAGACGGACGCGGCATGGCCGCAAGGGCAGCCACAGCCACTGGGTGTCGCAGGTGGCGGATCCGGAAGGCGAAGACTGTGATGCATAGTCCATGCAGGCCGGGTCTCCATTTGGGGCACCACGCAGGTGGACGGCGTCCCGCCACACATCATACCCTGAGACAGCCCACTCGTGCAACTGGACCCACACATACACTCCTTGCCCTCTCTGGTGCGAGCTTGGGGCTGCCTGTGCAAGCGCTAGCCTCGCAGGTGAGCATGCATATTGGGGGGCGAGGGGAGGACATGAGGGCTGGGGCGAAGATGACTGTATCACTGTCAGTTAGTACAAGGGATGACCCAGATGTGGAAAGGAAGAGACGTGTCCCGTGTGTACTGCAACTAGTCGCCAATCCAACTACCCCCCATGTCCGGAATGTAAGCCCGCACCTAGGCCCGCCCATCCGCCACATCGAACATACCACCAGCACGACAACCTTCCCATTCGAAACACTGACTGGGGGTGGCGACCAGTGAACGATCATGTGTAGCCTACCCACGCGTACATGTGGGCCCTCCATGATCCATGTCACCTGCGGCAAAGACATGACATGTGCAATGAGGGAAGTGAGGAGAGCTGTCCGCCCCACGCGCAGAAGGTGCATCAGCTCCACAGACCCAGCAGCGAGTCCAGCAGGGGTCACATGTGCAGGGGCAGCTGTGCCTGGTGTGAAGGCACATGCATATAGACAGCACATCGACCAATGTGTAGTCTGCCCACATCCACAGTCCATCATCATGCGGACATAGGAATTGAACACAGGGCAACACATCTTAGTTGGTGCACCCACCGTGACCAACAATGCGCAATCATCGACGTACCCGCCCTGTGCATGGCCCCCCACCCAACGGAGGCACATCCAGTGCCACCATCCCACACACACAAGCCTTCCACGGAACATGCTGTGTCCAATGGTCAGTACAGAGTCAGCGCCCATCTGGTGGATCCTGAACAGGAGACACATGCACACACATGCCAGCTCCCACTATGTACGTCTGCCACCTGGCACGTGCAATGTAACCTCTCACCTGTGACTGCAAGCACACAGCCGTCTTGGCATGGGGCTGTCAATGTGGACACCAGTCAATGTTTCGGGAGCTGTGATCCGTACAGTGCTGTACATAGGGTGCAGTGCTGACACCTACTACTGTCTCATATCCCCTCGTGCCACAGGTCCCACTTGTATTGGCCGCTCAGCCCGTGCCCACATCGTCGTCGTCGTGTGCCATACTCATCCAGCCTCGGAAGCAGTTCCATGCTCAGCAGACACTCATGTTGCCGTGGCGTTGCCGCTTGACGAATATGCAGTCAGTCCCCATCAGCACGCCCGCAAGTCATTGGGGCCTAGATCACCATGTGCATGCACATGGCAGTGGTATGTCTCACTTGCCATTGCCATTGTTGGGAGACCTGTGTAAGTGTATTGTGGCCGTGCCGTCCCAGCTTGACAGCTGGGCTGTGGCTCATGTGCTTGCTCAGTCATGTCAGTGATGTGTATGCGAAATTGCTATGTGCCGTGTTGCTTTGACATGTGTCCTCTGCCATTTAACCCAGGCGGAGACCGAACATTGACCGCCCATACCAATTGCTGGCGGACATGGACGATACAGAGGTAATCAGGAAGTTTCGGCTGGACAGGCCAACTCTGCATCGACTGTGTGCCATGTTAGAGCCCCATCTCCATCCCCGCAGGGTGTATCCGACTGCTGTCACCCCCACGG